>VXAC01009004.1:928565-1029347 GCA_013399225.1 Rhipidura dahli | reverse complement strand
CCCCCCCCCCCCCCACCAATTTAAATGATTCAGACTATCACAAGGATAGGTTCCTTTAAGAAAAATAATTTTGAACTTTTGTCATTTCAGTTCTTGATTTAGTGTTCTGCATCATTTCAAAAGCAGGGATTTTCATTACTGTTATGATTGCCAAACCACCACGGTAACATGTGACTTTACAGTGATCTCATTAATAGAATAGAAATCAGGAATCGACAGAGTGAATGGGATTAGTTCCTGTTGCTGTTCCTTGGGGCTACAGGGAAGCAGGGTGATTACCTGCCCCCTCATAGCTCAAAAGAGACGGAAAATCCAGTTCCAGCAGGAGAGCCCACTAGGTTGTGACACAATGGGAGGAAAATTGCAGTCAAAATTGGGAAATGAAATCTGGGGTTTGTAATTCTGTCAGACAAACAAACAAGGAGTGTTGGGCAGAAAGTAGAGATGAAATTGGAGCATTCATGGTGGTCAGCAGGCTCTCTGTGGACTACTGAAGGAAAGAGAAACAGATGATCCCCTGCTGCCATTGCACCCATGGCTTGCAGAAGGGCTTTCAAGGGCAGACATCACCTCTCATTCTCTTCTCTTGTCAGGCATAGCAGTGATGACTTTTTACATTTTGTTGCAGAAGGCCCTCAGGTGGCTGGTGGTGGTGTGGAGTGGAAGAAACAATTCTGTCAGTGTTGTGCAGTGTTCCTCTGCTCATCCTCCCCATACTGTGCCGTAGCTGATGTTAGTCAGGCATCTCTTCCTCACCATGCACCTTCAGCACCCAGTTGTTCCTCAAAAGCTGTGTCTCCCAAAGCAGTACCAAAGACTAGCTGCAGTAGGACTGCTGTCAGTGGAGGTGGCCCTGCTGCATGGAATGGCAGCAGGAGCTACTTTCCTCTTTGCCTCATCCTGGAACTAGACACTGCAATTTAAAGTTAAAAACCTGGAGTGTGTCCAGAGAAGGACAATAAAGCTACTGAATGGTCTGGAGTACAAGTCTTATGAGGAACAGCTGAGGGAGGTGGGGGTGTTTAATCAGGCAAAAAGGAGCCTAAGGGTGTCTCTCTACACCTTCCTGAGGAGGCTGTAGCCAGGTGGGGTCAGTCTCTTCTCCAAGTTAACAAGCAATAGGACAAAAGCAAATGGCCTCAAGTTGCAACAGGGGAGACTTATACTGGATATTAGAATAAATTTCTTCACCCAGAGGCTGGGAAAATGTTGGAACAGGCAGTCCAGGGAAGTAGTTGAGTCACCATACCTGGAGTGTTCAAAAGACATGTAGATGTGGTGCTTGGAGACATGGATCAGTAGTAGGTTTGGTAGCGCTGGGTTAATGGTTGGTCTCCATGATCTTAGAGGTCTTTTTCAGCCTCAATGATTCTATGGTTCTAAAAATGTTAGCTGCAACATTTTTAAAATACAGGTTGTGAATCCATATGGTGGTCTGTTAATCAGCTAGCTTTTTTATCTTATTTACCTTATTTATTCAAACCAGGTTTTTTTGTTTGTTTATTTCTGAATATTTAAATAATTTTTGAGGTTGACACATAAACCATTATTGTTGCTACCTTAGGTGCTGTTGGTCACAGCCAAGTGCTCTTATACCTGCTCTTGCCTGGCTGCAAATGCAGGAAAAATTGAGTTATTCTGCCCTGTGAAATATATTTTTATTATTTAGATTTTCACTGTGCCATTTCTGAACTGTTGCAACTGGCTCAGAAAGTGTTCTAATTAGGGAAACTGTTTCTACTCAGTTCACAACGGATCAGTATCTGAAAGAGGGAGAATCCAGTGAAATTTGGTATTTATTCATCTTGCATATGAACAGCAACACTATAATGAAAGGAAATTAGTTGCTGTGCAGAGGTATGAAGTAAGGAAATGTAGCTCTTCCTAGTAATGCACTGTGGTTATAAGAAAACATATTTAGTGTCTTGCTTTGTTAAAATTACATGGCTACATAAAAAGGTGTTTGAAAATTGAATATTTTTCTCCTCTTTTTTTTCCCTCCTCCCATATTACCAAGTATGAGAGCTGCATTGTTAGCCTCTAGCATTAGGAAGTAATTTTTAAAGCGATTTTGTGTTCTAAATTTGTGTTTTCCTTAGATTTGGGTAAAATGCAGTATTTCAGAGTAATTAATCTGTTTGTGTCTAGTTTATTCTCGGGACTATAGCCATATTTTAAAAAAGAAGCTATGAAGTCATAAGACTTTTATGAAATAGGCCATTGATGGAAAAAACATAGGATGAAGCAGCATTCATGTAGGCAGTGTTGGGAGTGGATTTTGGCACAGAAGCGGCACCCACACCAACTGTGGAGATCAGCGCGCCTTCCATTCTGCTGTCTTGGAGCACTGCTTGGTAAGGAGACATCAGCTGCCAGTAAGCAGGTATTGATACTTCTAAGATTCAGGGATTTTGGGTATTGGGAGCTTAAAAAAATGTATGGCTTTAGCTCTTGTCTTCCATAAAGAGGAATCGCATCAGAAGTGGTTAAATTGCTCTCCCATGTTCTTTAGTCTCTGTTTCTGTTTGCAGTATTAGTAGTTATTTGCTGAATCCAGTCTGACAACAGCAAATGATGGTTATGAGAGTCACATAGTAGTCTAGTACTAGAGTCAGTCATGCAAGAAATGACTTGTGAAAGGGCATCAGAACATCTAAATATCCCATGTTTGTGTTTTGAGGGGTGTACTGACTTGTACTGAGGATTGTCAGGTTGCAGTGTAGACTGATGGCTGTTATCTCAGACACAGAACTATAATTAAGCACTTCAGTATTGGACTACTTAATAGGAGGAGAATAAAAAAAAAGTAAGAATTTGAGAGAAATTTTTTATGACACTCTTTGCTTCCTTATGTACAAGCTCTTTTTCAGACCTAAATTTTACTGGCAGTTCAACTTTTTCCCTCTCCTGATCCTTTCTTCCTGCGTCTCTCAGTCTGCTTTGGTTAACATGAAAGCACTTTTTTCCCTGTCTTGTACTTCTAAAAAGCCTTGCTGGGGTTAAGTCTGTCTTTGCCAAAATCAATCTGTATGATTTACTCAGTTGCTCTATTTTTAGATTTCTTCATACTCTGTGGGAGATGCAACAAGCAGAATCCTCATTTCTATGCAGAATCATAAATTCTGTAGCATTTCTGGTGCATATGTTCCAAGTCAGGCAGAACAGGGAATTGTACCTTTTCCTGCTACATCCAAGCTGAATGTTGGGCTCAGCAGGACACAGACATATGCTTTTCTTATTTCCCCCAGATACTCTTGGATATCAGTGCTGGATGAATACAACCTGTTTGAGTCAGAGCATTGTGGGGACTTACTTGTCTTCTCAGCACTTCCCTCAGAACTGAGGCTACCTTAGAGAGGTGTTTTAGGATTTTTGGATGCTGAGAAGGCTACAAATTTTTGATATGTAGAAAGACTTGTAAACTTTGACAGGAAAAAATCGAAATGCCCTGGAGACTTGAGAAGTAACAGGACACTGAAATGTGGACAAAGTGTTTAGAGTGATTAGGTACTTGTACGTCTCAGCAAATCTGGTTCTCCCTGTAAATGAATGTCTCAAACAGCCTGTGGCGATGAATAGGAGCGTGGATAAGATTTCCATGCACAAAGTGGATTTGTCCCTGATTTACTGAATACTGTTAAAATTCTAAGAAAGGAGAATTTAGCACTTTATTATGTAGCAGTTAGCCCAGGAAATCATGGTCTTGACTAGAATGTCATGGCAGGACCACAGAACAGATATAGAATAATAACTTAACCAAAAAAACATTGTAGTAGATGCCTTCCAGACCACTGGAGAAAATGATATATCAGAATGAAGTAAGAGAAATTTTGGTGACTTCAGTAGAATGCTGATGATCTTGCCAATGCCATTGAGAATTGCAGGCTTACAGCTTCTATGAATCAATACAGTTTTATCTCGCATTTATTGGAAATTCTTGCACCCGAGCACCTGTAAAACTATTGAACAGCAATACTTTTTTGTTCTTGTTGTAGAAAATAAAATGAATAGCCACTTAAGCTTACAGAGTATTCATCAGTCTGAAATCTGTGAGCTACAGGAATAAGTTTTGAAGGTCCCAAACAAATAGAGAACTAACATTCATATTTGTGAAACATCCTTCATATCTCAAACCACTCACAAATTTGACTACCTTAATCTGCTCCTGGGTTTAGTTTTCTCAGCTGGGGTTGTCCTTAAGAAGTAAAATAATGCATAATTCAGATCCTGAATTCTAAAATACAATAGTTCTTCTCAAATACCATATAAATTCTTCTTAAGGTGATCACTGCAAGCTTGTAGGTTCATATTTCAAGCACTTTTGAACATGTTTTAAAAGTATCTGATGACATGGATTCACAACTGTTGGTACACGTTTTTTGTGGTGTCACTAGACCTTGGTTGTGTCCAGGGAAGTCTTCAGTGCTTATGATTAAGTCTCTCTCGAATGTTTTCCATTATTAACAATCCAGCCTATGTAAATAATGGTAATTTGAGAGAGAATTCTAGGTTTGGTTTTGCTGGTATTGCAGTGATACAGCTTTTATTGGCACCTGCCTTCTTCTAGTTAGACTCGCTATAGATTTTGTTTGTTTCTCTTTCACATAGACTAAATAAGAAGAAGAGTTATGTTTGCTAGAAGCAGAAGGTAGTTCTGCAATTTTTTGATAAAGTAGACTTAGTTTGGCGCTCCATATGATATTCCGTTTATGGGAAATCTATAAAATGTACTCAAAGAGAATCAGAAATATTTCTGAGATTTTTTCTCATAGTTTCTTTTGCATTAATTATTTCATTTGAAAGATAGCTCTGTAGCAAATTAAGTGCATTATTGTTTTCTAACTATGCTGCTTCATGGTCCTGTTTCAGTTGAAATTCTGAATTGAAGGAAGAACTCTACTTTTGTCAGTCTTCCTGTGTTAATTCAAGCTGCTCTTTAAAGATGCGGTTCCACAGCACAAAAGGCATTGGACTTTTTTGCTGGAAAGGCTGAATAAGCAAGCCTGAATGCATCTGCAGTAGTAATTGTGATCAATTTCTCTGCCTGTTAAAATGACAGAGGTTAGATTAGTGTTGGGTTCTGCTGTAAATTGTGGCTTTTCAACAGGGCTTAGTAATGTGCGTCTGCCTGTCTGTCTGTCACACTATTTGATACATGTCAGGCTCTTGCATAATCATTTTGTTGAATAAATAGGGCACTTGAAAATGTGTCAGAGAGAATAGTCACTCTACACACAGGCAGAGTGATCAGCTTGATGATTTATCTGCCTCTTTGCTTTGCTGTTTTTATTAGACTGTGGTTTACCTTATATATACATAGTTTTACTATCAAAATATATTCTATTGTTGTAATTCATATGCTATTAAAGTTGAGTGATTTAATAATATCCTCGTACAAAAGATGTTTTTCTTCCCTGCTCCATAAAAGCCAACTTTTGAACTAGATTGAAACTGCGTTTTTTACGTATAGCAGTGCTTTCAGTCTACGAGAACACATGCTTAGTTTTAAAGAAATTTCTGTTTGCAGATGTCACAATGCTTCAGTCCTGTGAAAGGTGCTCTGCTGGCTATAAAGTCTGCTGAAGATTGGTTGCTTAAGGCCCTTTTGACGCTACAAGTCGCGTTCTTTTTTTTTTAAGCTTCATTGCCGATCAATTCATTCAACTGAGACAATAACAAACTTAGACCTCCTAATTATAGTTCTATCAACCAAAGGGTTATTTTTGAGAAGAGTAGGATACAAGTGATGGACCCTGTTGTGTGCAAAGCCACCATCACATGCAAAATTTTATTTTTGCCATTGTGGTGCTTGTATATTTGTGTATCTGCTTACACCTGCATGCAGAAATAGAGCTGTTGCAGTTTCTGTTTTTTATGAAATGCATGGCTCCAACGTTAGTCATATTTTATGGATGAAGTTCATTTGCATTAGGTTTAATTCTTGTTCGTTTACTTACAATTATCATTGTAATTTCCTGAAAATTACAGTTCAGTCAAGAGGGACTTCAGGATTAATAATAGAGGGGTGAATGAATGCAGCATGTATGTTACTGCTCCAGCCATCTGCTATATGTTTATCCTGGGAGTTTCCACTCTGACTGAATCAGTACTGTCAACTTTGTGATCCCATCCAGTCTCTGACTACAGAAATATAGAGAGAAATTCTGCTTTTGCATATATCTGTGCTTTTCAGGGTTAGGTAGTTTTGTCTGGTGTCAAGTGGTAACCAGTCTGAGCTCCAAGGTTGCCCTACGTGTCTTATGTCTGTCTTTCAGTGTGGACATTTTCTCTTAAATGAGCTTTTTAAATTTCAGTCATGATTTATCTTTTTGGAAAGGTTGGATAATCAGCTACTGTGCTCTTCAGAATACACAATGTTTTGATATAATAGAAGAGAAACAGACTGTGAACTCTCTGCTTGTATCAGGACACACCAAGACACTGCTATCTGTTCTGCTCCTCAGATGGTGGAAGGTAACATCTTGTAGCTGGACAAAGTATGGAATTGCTTATGAATGCCATGTTTGCTTCAGTAGGTGCACACATTTTTACAAGGAATTATTGCTAGGGAGCACTTTGGATAGTGACATTATGTCCACGGATTTTTTTTTTTCCCAGCTCTGCTAGGGGTTTTGTGGAAACTGACCTTGCACATCCAATTTCAGGTGAAAGTCTGATCTCCTGCCAACAACTTCTGTGCCTTAAGGGGGCAGAAAGAAATTCAACCATTATAGCATTATTGTAAGGGATAAAGCAGAAGTCCCTCAAAACCAAGGAGCCTATTAATATACCTAAAAGTATATAGCAAATATTTTAACTCAGAGTCAAAAAGTATGTAATTATGTTTTGGATTGTAAGCTCATCTCTAAAGTTAGTTGTGTAGCTGCCATGTACTTAGAAGTTGGTTATTCTCCTGGCCCATTTGTTGAGAGCTGGGCTTTGTAATTTTATTTTTTCTTTAGATGCAGCAAACACAATGAAGTTGACGTCACAAATCACAATGGGATAGTATTTTGCTGCTGATTACTGTCATGGGTTTCCCCATTTTTTGCCGTGTAGAATTTACTCATGTCTTCTTGTGAGGTCTTTTGTTTTCTCCCAGTTTTTTCATACTTTCTTAATATAGTTAAATGTTTTCTAAGTCACATAATGGAATTCTATTGTAATAGAAAATTATTATCATGATGAGAATATCTGGTGAAGTTATGTTCTTGGTCTTCCACTGTGTCTGATATTTCAATTCTAGAGATTTTCATGAATATATAGATCCACTTTTGACATATTAACTCTTCCTTTGCATGTGATGCAGAAGCTGAAGGTAATATAATAATAACTGTAAGAGCAAATACATAGTTTGCAGTGAAATATAATATTTTATAGATTTCAGTTAAAAGAAAAAAACAAATAATGTGTTTTATAGCAATATGCAAAGAGGATTTAGGTGTTTCAGCTCTTAATTTTCACTGTGTTTTTTGCCAGTTGGGGATTGCTATACTTTTATTTTCATGATAAAAGCAAGTTCATATGAAACTTTCTTGCAGCTAGCTATATTTGATTTTGTACAAATCCTTGCAGCTTCTAGAAAATATACAATTGATTACAAATAAATGCTGTCATAAAAAAATTACTTATCATAATCAAGATGGCCTAGAATGCATTAAGTCAAGAAAGAAACAACTTTTCAAAACTTGAAGAAAAATATACCAAAACAATTTCCAGATTTTTGCTGGAAACCCATGAAATTTCTTAGATTCAAATTTCTTAATATAAGACAGTCACTCTTTTGTAAAATTCAACTTACATTAGTTGCTTTTTCCATATTGTAGTTCATTTATGTAGTTTGCCATGTAATAGAAATGTTTGGTTTCAAATATTCTGCTGGTGAAGAAAAGTCAAGAACCGCTGAGCCATGTGAAGAGTAACTCATTCTCATGGTAACTAAATTATTTTTTTTAATTGTACTCTCAAATGAGAGCAGTAGTTTAGCTTGGGGAAAGTTGCATTAGTGTAAGTATAGAGTTAAATACTACTATAAGATTCAGGAACTTTTAACTTATTTCCTAATAAGAAGAATATTCTTTAATCAGCAGAAATACATGCTGAGATATGCATGTGTGCCTTCTCTTTAGCTCACTTTTCCTGATTTTTGCCTTAAGGATTCCTAAGAAGTATTCTTCCATTTCATGCAGACTAAACATTTTTTTGCAACATCTTTTCTGTGCAAAAAACCTTTTTCTGTCTGCCTCCTTAGCAGAACTTTTTTTTTTCCAATTATAAATATATAAATAAAAAAAGTCTAAGGATAAAATAAGACAAAGTCTCAGAAAAATTGTTAATGCCAGATGTATCCCTATAGCAACATAAAGGCAGAGAAACTAAGTAGGATGTATAATCTGTCTGGAGACGAGTTGTATTTCTTTCTTTAGCCTAACTTCTGCATGGTCTCTTCAGACTCTTGCAAACTGTAGACCAGAGAAGACCTTGGTCTTAGTGCAGTTGTGCTGGTGGCAGCAGGAACACCTCATAAGCACTGCCTTCCTCATCAGCTTCAGCCTTGCACTCTGCTGCCACTCTGTTCTCAGTGAATTGTCACACTGAATCTCAGGGCACGGTTTTGTTCTGCAGGTGCAGATTAAAAGCTGGCAAATGTAGTGCATGAATGGCAAACCAGTTTGGTGGTGTGGGAGACTGCCTTGCTCTTCTAGGCTTTACAGAAGAATTTGGGAGATGCATCTTTTCCTTGAGACTTCAGCAGTGAGGTTGTTAGCACTTCTTTCTCATTTTTTATTTGAGTAACTGTCATGCCGTGGGGCACTGTGGATATATGAAATGCAGGAGAATGTGGATTTTTTTTTTTTTTTGCACCCTTATTTTCCGCTGATTGTTGGGCCTGTTACTTTTCATGCCCTATATGCCATGTGAACTCTAAAAGGAGTCCTTCCAAAGCACCAATTGCAATTTCTCTTTCCTACAAATACGTGTGTAAACATGTAGTGACTTTTCCTTGAATGACAGCAGCCACTCCTGACAGCAATCACTGCTTACAGTTTCTTATAAAAATATAAGATGCCCTCTATATGCTTGATCATATAGAACTATGGCACTGGAAAGTGTGTTTTTTACAAATTGTAGCATGGAGCTGATGTGTCTAGTTGATGGGGAAATACAGTAATAGCTAAAAGGAATGTGTTATTAATAAATCTGAGTATCTATAATGACATTCCTGCAAACAAATAGTTTTCTGTTGGGAATTTTGCTTTCATTTTTGTTTTCTTCCCTAGCAGAGATCATATGAAAATGTGCTGGTTTACCCTGGTATGAAAACAGCTTTGAGTACATAAATGCAGTTTTGTGTTTATCTGAAATTAAAAGAACTAAGCATTATGCTCAGATAGTTCACAGCACAATTAACATGAATTTTTAAGTATTAATATCTTGTATGAATATAAACAGATATTTTCTCCCGTGGAGCTACTAAGCACCATCCAACCAGTGTGTTATGAACAGTAAATGAAAAACCTTTTTACTAGCCTAAAAGATAATACCATTGCTTACAACTTTGTGATATATTGCATGTTTCTTGTCTCCTGAGTAAGCTGTCACAGGCTACTCTGTGCCTATTAAATGAATATATGCTATGAGAAGCTATGACTATCCTGACAACATGACTTCATTGTTGTTGGTAATTTTCTGAATGTGACAATACAGAGCTGTCTTTTTCTCCATTTTCTTATTTGTATTTGATAAGCTTCTGATACCAGTAGTGTGTTCTTAAATTTCTTATATATTCCTTCACTGGAACTAGTGAAGAATGAATTGTTCTGTGATGATATTCTGAAATGTATAAACATTTGGGATGCTGCAGTCCATCTGACTTTTCTTGAAAATGATTTGCTTTAATTTTATCATATGTCCACAGCAGAGATGGGGGAGGAGGAGGGAGGGAAAATGTCTAGATTGAAATGCAAGTCTCTGTGTAGGCTTTTAATTAATTTCCCAAGAGAATGACATGGCAAAAAGGATGGCAGAGAAATGCTGCTAATGGTCCTAGTTGTGATACAGGGGAAGGTAGTGATGAACTTATAACCCGCAAACAAAATTATGGCCTTTTGTTAGGGATGAGCTGCATTTGGGGGCTGAATTTTGTGTTTATATCAATCGAGATCCCAGACAGACAAACCCTCCCCGTTCCAGCCTGGGGTTGCCTAGTCTATCAAAAGAGCAGATTTACTCCACACTCAGAGCAGCTAGTGGCCAAACAATAGAGATTTTGCACATCATGAGAAGAGACTCCATTATTCATCAATGTAGTCATGGGACTGGTGCTGGCAGCAGAGAGCGGTCCTTAGATGCCCTTGAGAGGAGAATGAAGTGGAGACAGTCTTGGACATGCAGAGTTGTGTCAGGTAAACTGTTGAACTGCTGCCTTTGATCGTGCGGCAGGATTCTGTTTTTTCTGTCTGTTTCCGTTTTGTTTTCTTTGCATGAATAAAAAATGTTAAAACAACTTGATTCAGCTTTGCACGTAACTGCACTTAAGGCTATGAGTCATGTGTCAGGACTAAACAATACCAGTCCTTCAGGCTCTCTGTTGTGCATTGTGCCGCTTAATTTTTCAGCTCTGTAAATATTTCAGTCACTTTATGCTAAATGGCTGGTTTTCCTTCTTCCTGTGACCTTAGCATTTAATCAAATTAAGTTTGCTAGGATGGTTTTGTCAAATTGATCTAGATGTTCGAGTCTCCAGGATGTTTATCTTCAGCAGGCTCTTTGAGAAAACACCATTTTTTGTGGTGTCTGACACTAAATGCTTTGAGAAGAGTGATTAATAACATTAGGAGTCTCCAAGGAAGAAGTGTATAAATATGCCATAGTCCAGGTTGTCACACAGGCTTCTGAAGGACAGAAGCTGTGAGGAGAGTATGGAAAGACACGTCAGTGTGAACAGCTCACCTCACTCAGAGTCTGGGAGGTACAGGATAGGTGTGTATGCTTGTGTGCAGCAGAGCTTAGGTAAAGCTTTGAAGGAGTTTCTGATAAGGCTTATCATCAACTGAAAATAAAGTAGTTTTACATATTTTCCTGAAGAAGGTTTTTGGCTGTGTCAAGGAAAAATATCACTGTGATAGGAAAATATATGAGCTGGATAAAACTTCCATCTTTTTCTATGGGTACTTGTTTCTGGAACAATCTTTCTGCTGAGATGGGCTCTAGTTCTCTGTTTTCAGACACAAATGAGGATCCTAAGAGCTATACCAGATGTGTGGTGTTTTACTGTTTCCTGAAGCATGAGGAGACTGATAGACAGGACGTCACCAACTCCAGATGTATTGTGGCAATATCACTGTGTGCCTGGGTGGTGTACAAATCCCATGTCATTAAGTAGTGGCAGCAGCAGTGTAGTGATGTGAAAAGAAATTCGTGTGCTTCAAAATGATCAGTCCTGTGCTGAGATAACACACAATATGGCCTGGTAATAGACTCATATGAAGCTTTTCAGGCAGTAACTCAAAAACTGATGGGTTAAGATTTTGGTGTTTTTCTTCTGAGCTCTTCTTGAAAGGCATCTTGTCCTCAGCTTTGCATTGACAAAGGCAAACAGTAATGAGTCCTTACGTATGTTAGGCCTTTAAAAATACACGTTTATGGGATGTTCAGCAAGCATTGTTTCATGATGAAAATAAAGTGACTTACAAGAGAGTTGAATGGCATTAGAGAATTAGAGGATCAAGTCTCTAGTCTTTTTACTTGAAAAGTAATCTATTCTATACAGGTGAACAGGCCTGGTGATGAAATGATGCAGATACATGGAACAGAGGACAGAATGGGAAAAACTTGTTTCCCAGGGATGGACTGCAACTGGTGAAGTCAGGGTTAAGTAGTTTTCCATGCAGCAATAAACAAGACTGTCAGATAATCATAACAGTGTATTTCTCACCTTTTCTGAAGAAGCAATATTTCAGAATGCAACAAATTATATTTAATAGTCATTCAATGACTTCATCTGAAGCATGTGTCTCTGAATTTGTTATAGAAGATACTAATAAAAAATAGTTTTACAGTATCTTTAATTCTCTTCATTTCATATGTTTTGATGCAGTCACTACTTCACTGTCAGAAGCTGTATTATCTCATATTCCTCTCAGTGTTTTGTGTTTCTATTGGCCAATTTAAGATGCCAACTCTTCTGCCAGTTCTCTTTGCTTTTTTTAGATCTGAAAATTTAATAATCCAGAGAGAGGATGTTATTAATTAACGTAGTCTTTTTCAAGATGACCTGTAGAATCTATACCTAAAGCGAGCATACTGGTTGTAGAGTTATTAATTAAGTTTCTTAAACCTAATTTTGGTTACTCCTGCTTCAATTATAACTCAGACTAGTGGTTTTCTGCTAGGAAGAATTGTATAATAACTCAGCAAATGATGGATCAGTTGATTTATTGGAAACCAAGGGCAGGTATGTTAAAAAGATATATCTAAAGGCAGTAAAAGAAGGGTTGCCCAGTAGTAAAGAGCTTGAACTTTTGAGGGTTAGTGTTTTTTTTTTTTTTTTTTTTTTTTTAATGCTGTGTTTCTAGATGTCTCTGTTCTTGATCTTTTATTTCTGCTGGTATGGCTTGTTTGCTTTCTTTTCTCGTGAAGTTTCTGATGAACTGAAGTTTTATTTAGCCATTGCAGTCTGCTTTGATGCACTTCCTTCATCATGCTATTAGATACTGAAAACTTTCTGATCTTAAATAGCTTGTCTTGTCTATTTTCACTACAGAGTATGCCAAAATAAACCAAAAGACGTATATTTACACTTACACTACTTATTTATGAAGTTAGAGATTAGTGGTTTTTAGGTTTCATTCTTCCTATTTTAGTAATTAAAAATGACTTGAATATTCTCAGTCACCAATATTCAGCTTGCTCATCACTAAGCCGTTATAATTTAACACGTAAAAAATCATAATACCAAGAGACTTCTACCTAGCAATGAATATTATGGATTTAGAGCATTGTGTAGCACAGCATAGTTAGTTACAAGTCCAATTCTGTTCTCCTTCTCAGAGATGGGAGTTCCCTGAAGATTTCTTTGTAGCTCTCTCTCATCTCCTGTCATGTCTTGATTTGGAAAGAAATTTTCACAGAACAAAACTTCTGGCTGAACCTATGCCTCTACTTTCCCGTTCCTCAGATGATAAGAAGGCTTCTTTGAATTGCATAGAGTTGAGTGTAAATGAAAACAGTCCCTGGACTGCTTTAATTTTCATTAAGGATCTGTTGTGGTCAATGCGCTGAGTGCAAACGTGAATTTTACCTGTTTTCCTCTGCTTATGCTGGGATAGGATGGAAGATTTAGCTTCCAGTTTAGGGATATAAAAATTCTGAGCATCTGTTTTGAAGTGACATAGTCCTGGAAGAGCCATTTTCAGTGTTCTAAACTGGTTAACGTGGTTGGAATATTTTCAGCCAATTTTTGAACTTTTAGTAGAACTCCATGGATCACAGGTTGCTAAGTAAAATGGTGCAACTAGGTGAGTATAGAAAAAATTTCAGCCAGCTGTTATGGTGGTTAGAAAACCTCTGCTAAAGACAGCCAATGGTAAAGATAAAACAATTGATTTGGGAAGAAGGGGCTCAGGGGAGACCGCATCACTCTCTACAACCACCTGAAAGGAGGCTGTAACCAGGTGAGGGTTCGTCTCTTCTCCCAGGCAACCAGCAGTAGGACAAGGGGACATAGACTTAAGCTGTGCCAGTGGAGGTTTAGGCTGGACATTAGGAAGAAATTCCTCACAGAAAGCGTGGTTGGGCATTGGAATGGGCTGCCCAGGGAGGTGGTGAAGTCTCTGTCCCTGGAGCTGTTTAAGAAAAGACTGGATGTGGCACTCAGTGCCATGGTCTAGTTGACAAGGTGAGGTAATATCATAGGTTGGACTCAACGATCTCAAAGGTCTTTTCCAACTTAATTGATTCTGTGATCAGTTGCCCATCTATGAACCTTTCAGAAAAGCAATTTTCTGAGGTTTAAGTAATACGTTTCAGACAGCTTTTTGATCTTTTTACTTACTCATTTTCCTGAAAATACTGTGTTATAAAACCAGCCTGATATTTGGTGACCTGGTTGAAGTGCAGGAGTGCATCACACAGATTTTGTCTCCATGGTTGAATTTCATGAGATAGAACTAAGTGGAATATGAACCTCACAGTACTGCCTCTACAGTTTGTGTATTTCATCATCATAGGGCAGATTAAATGTCAACAGGCAATATGGAAGAAGGCATAATAAATGTGTTACAGCACTGTCAGTGATGACTCTTGAGGTTTTGATGAGGAGGGTGGTAATGTCTCTCTCAATAGTTCTTAACAGACTGGAATGAAGCTGGGTTCTCCTTAAGCAGAAGTGTAATAAAATATAGGCATTCTAAAATTTGTTTAGTTAAAAAAACCTGCAAAACCAAGAACAATAAAAACCCCAACACATTAGAAATGTGAGATTTATGAATTTCCTAATGTCGTGTATTAGAAATATTGCATGGTAATGAAAGAAATTTATAGAATAGAAAGAAGCTGTAAATAAAGGTGATGAATAGGCACTGAGTGTGTTGTTGCATTTGTTTTCTTTTCATGGTTCATGGGAAAACTATAGAGATGGCTTGAGCCATCTAATCCTTCATTTTGTGTTGTAGGATAGTACAGTAGAAACATTGGTAAGGTTTACCCTGGAAGGGAAAATGGTAGAAGCTAAGGTTGATTAGGCTGAGAACAGATTATCTGGCTCACATATTCATGAAATAAATTGCATTTTCTGAAGAGATCTTTAAATGCAGCACTGTAAGGGAGTATTGGTGGTAAAGCAGGGGAAGGCTGGGCTGAGATGAAACCAGAGAAGTCGGCACATTGAAGCAGAATAATTATGTGTGTGTGCATATTTTTTCATGTAGCTGTTTTCTAGATTTGGAAGCCTGTTTTCAGATTGTGAGAGAAGTTTCACTGGGTTGTGTTGTGTTCCTTTTTGCTAAATATTGGTTTTGAGGAAATAGAAGGAAGACAGCACAGTATCCAGTTGGTGGACTACTTTATATGCATGGATTTGTTGTTTCTTGATGTGATTGAATGCAGCATTACTGAAATACCAAAATAATGACGCTGACTTGATCCAAAGCCCACTGAGCTAAACAGGGAAGAAAACACAGAATGATGAGTTTTTGGTCAGGGCAGGAAACTGCCCCTTGTAAACTTGAAACCCAGAAGTTTACCCACTGATCTAATGCTAATAGATCTGCCAGTACCATATCTCAGCTCCAATTACAGGGGTTGTTGGAGGTATTATTGCTCTGTTTCTGCTGCTTGTGTTATTATGTCAATTGCAGTGTAATCCCCATCCTCATGCCCTGTCTAGTAAACCACGGTGATCTGTGTGATGTGGGTTAATTGAAGGGAAAGGAAGTCCTGTGAATCAGTGGCAATAGGCATTAGCAGATTATAATGTTTTATTGGCTCCTCGTTACACAAGCTTTGAAATCTGAAAACTGCTTCCTTACAGAGATGGGGGGGTTGGGAAGAAGGATCTGCATTTCATATCAGCTGCCATACCAAGCTACCCTCAGGCTAGCATATTTGCCCTTCTTTTTTTTTTTTGTTTTCTTCATTTTTTTTTTTTTTAATATCTCTTTATCTTAAAAGCTGGTTAATTTATTTTTTTTGTGTTGTAGCACTATTAATTTTTGCCTTTTGGAATAGTTTGAAGGCAATGTGTGTTAAAAAAAGGCCATGAGAGCTTTCTTCTATTTTAGGTAAAGGCTCTTACTGTTGGGGGAGACTAAAGAAAAGACATCCTGTAAATGAATTAGGATTCATCAGTTTTAGTGACTGGCATGTTTCTTAATAACCCTTTGCTCTAATTGGCATTTTAATTAAAGATGACATTTTAATTGGTTATTTTACCAATTTAGCTTGGTTATTAGCATCAGCTTCTTCTTTCATTAAAGATAATTTATCTATGCCATCTCAATATCCATACTAGATATTTTAAAATAGTACTTTGCTGTTCTGACAAAACTGAAATACTTCTTTGTTGCTTGTTCTATGCACTTTCTAGTGCTTGTGCTAGTCTGCAGTGTTTGCCATTGATAAAAGTGGACTTAATATATCATAAATAGTGCAGGTGAACAAGAAAAATATCTCAATAGCAAATAACTACAAATTAATTATCACTGTTAGTACATTAAGTTTTTTAAAAGCAAACCAACTGTGCAATATTAATTATAGCCTACCTGCCAAGTTCTGTCTAGCTATGCATTTTTCAGACACCTGAAATATAATCTCATATTTTTTTCCTTCACTATTCTTATTCCATCCTGGTTTTGTGTATGATCTTAATTTTATATTTTGAATTTTATATGAAGGTAAATAGGAAACATACTCTTAAGTCTGAGATATGGCAATAGGATATCCTTCTAGAAAGTAGGAGAGTGCAAAATATTTATAGGGAACAAAAAATCTTCATGAGTACTGCAGAGAAACTTCAAAAAACACCCAAATAACAAAATAAAGCCAGGATGGGGCAAAGGTATGTGCTTAATAGCCTTTAATAATATTGAGATTTGAATTTCTCTTTGAAAAAAGATCCTTGGGTTGATTAGGAGAGCTAGAAGCTTCAAAGAAGCCCACAGGAGCTCAGCTGGGGCCTTGAATAGGCTTTGAAAATCCTAGCTTAAGAACATTTACCCTCAGCAGCTTTAGGTTCTCCGTTATTTTATTTTGCTTTTTAAGTAGCTGTCATGTTGTTGTCACCACATTGTGCCACAGAGGATAGAAGTGTGGATGAAATGATTGTCTAGTCTTTAAATATGCCTTTTGAGAGCTAATTAATATTAAGCACTTGAAAATTGTCTGGCAAAGGGCATGATATAAATGGAATATATGAGAAAAAGTCTTTTATCATGAAAACAGCAAACCATTTCTAAATACTTGTGCAGGAGAACGAAGGGCTCCTCTGAGGTGCCAGATTGACAACGCTGCCTATCCTGTACCCACAGAACATATGCACCGTGGGCAGCAGTACAGCAAGTTATCCTGCTTGTGCTTCTGCCCTGCCCTAGATGGCCTGCCTCCAGCTCCCAGCTTGCCTCCTGGTTCTGCTAAAACTGATATTTAATACCTGCTTTTGTGATCATAGCTTTTTTTTACTATGGGCAGTTGCCTGCTGTGAACAGGATGGAGACTATCTTCTCTCCACTTAGTTTTTCATTCTGTGTTAATGAAGGACATGGTGTTAAATGGTTTATCTAGCACAACAACAATTTTTATATAAAGGAAAGAGAGCTCACAAAACAAGGTGAAGAAATGTGAATCTCATTGTCATTAATTCTTTCATCAGTTCATGTGGAGATAGAAAATTGTGTTCCTGTAAGTGCAAATGGCTGCTAAGATGCTTCTTAGCCTGATTATAGGAGCTGGACCAGAAAGTGGTTTGCTTATAAAACATCAGCATTGTTTTGATTAAGCTTTATTCTTTATTATGCAGAGAAATGTCCCTAGAAGTACTTAATGAAAACAATTTCAGGTCATAAATTATAATATGAGTCTCTACATCTTGATTGTGTTATGCTTCTAACATCTGTTGTAACTGCCCAGATAAGCTATCTACTAGTCCAATTTTTGTGAGGCAGTCATGGAAATGGGCTATGTTTATTTGTTTCAGCTAATTTTATTAAGGGATGAGAATAAAAATGGGGTAAGGAGGGCGAGGCATGACATTGTTCCTTTGCTCTTACAAATTAGTAGCATATTCAAGGTAAACAAGTATGTTCATAATACTGAGACCTTACAAGTTTAACCAGATTTTAAAAATTGCTTTAAACATGACTTTTTTTTTTTTTTTTCATTTGTGAATAGCAGTTGCTTTTATGGCTCATCTGAAGAGAGCCTGATATTGTCCTCCATGATGTTTTCTTCATGTATAAGTTGAGATATATTTAAAGCAGAATTTAATTGCTCCAGATGAAGGTATTGATATTTAGTGTGGGTGTCCAGCACTGCAATGGAGTGCTAATAAACCTTGCTGATCCTAGAGCAGGAAGTTCTTCTAGGCTGTGAATACTAGACTACAATTTCAGCTTACTGTGAAGTTATGCATAGAAATATCTAGCTGAGAGAGTTAGGGATGGCTTTTTGTTAATATTTGTTTACAGTATAGTTGAGTATATGTTTCAGTGCTTACAAATCTTACTTACCCATCCCTGTCTCAAACTCTTATGGAGCTTTTTGCGTGCTTCAGTTACACTGAATGAGCAGGTCATGAATTTTCACATTGATTCTTGTGCAAAAAACTGTGTTCTGCTTCCCATTATCTAGGAATGTTGTGTGCATAAATGCTTAGCTGCTGAGTTAGACTGGTTTTCTTTCTGCTGTTGTTTTGGAGAAAGCTTATTCAAATGCTTCTGTAACCCCAAATGTTTCACAGCTTTCCCTTTTATCTCTGTACTCAAGGGTTCAATATTGGAGATCCACTTTCTATCAGAGGACATCTGGGCAAAATAGTCTTGCAGCCAATCAATACTGCTCCTAATCTGGCAGGATAAAGCTGTGTGTTCCCTTCCACTCCAGGGGACTGCCTTTACTGCCTGTGCAACTCCCCACTGCCTGCCAAGACCAGACTTGGCTTGTTGATGCAGTGGTATGGGGAATTAGGCAGTGGGCTGCCAGACAAGTAAAGGCAGAAAGGCTCAAATTAAACAGAGATGTTCTTGATTTGTGGTGCTGAGAATTACAGAAAGGTCTCTTTGTCTGAATTGGAGTATCTGAGCTAGCTTGGTAGGCTGCATGGTAATACTTGTCTGTGATGACAGCAGGCATCTAATGTACCGGGGGTTTAACACTCTCAGGCAAGTGCTTTCCTCCTTGTATTGGTTTCTGGCAAGGATGATCTGTCACCTCTCAATGTGTGCAGAGAACAGAGGTGTCCTGAGATAAGGCTGTTCCTTATGCTTCCTGAAGAACCATTAAATTTCTGTCACTGCAGTGTGATCCACGCCTTGGGTAAACACATTGTTTTCTGAGCCTATTCTTCTGTCCTAACCTCTAGTCATATGATGATATTTATTTATTGATTTTTTTAATCTACAAACAACAAGAATGTAAAAATAAGCAATAGTGATAATTCAGTGTTTTCATGCAGAATCTCAGTGACTTGATGAAAACCATGCATTCCTTCTGCATCACCTGGTATGTATAAGCCTTTGTAAAATGAGTCATCATTCATATCACATTGCTTTGTATAAATTTTGCTAGATTTGGGAGGCAGTGCTCTATCTTTAAAAACAAATAGATACTGTACCAGTATTTCAGCATGCTTGTTACTATTATCCAGTAATAACTGTAACAGTCTGTATTTTGGTTGAGGCTGTTTAGACTGCTCCATCTAAATTACTAAAAGAAAAATTTGGGTTTAGTTATGGGAAATTAACTGAGGTACAATATAAACATTGAGATTTTGTATCTGAGGTCTGTGTGCATGCTATTTAATACCAGTCATTGAATTTGTGCGTAAATTTACATTGAGTGTGTAAAAAAGTTTGGAGTATTATTCTGCATAAAAAATAATATTTTGTGAATACTTGCCATATTTTAAAATGCAGTAATATGTTCAGGATTACCCTTTTACTCTGAAATGTTTTTGTCTGTCAAAAATTAATGTGACTGGGACATCTTTTCAGGGTGAAATTTTTAATATTTGTACACACAATTATATAATGCAATTAATTACAGAAAGTTCTTCAGATAGATATTATTTCTGTGATAGAGTACATAATATATTTTACAGAACTGTTTCAGTCTTCTTATTGCCAGTCTGAGCATCTGGTGAACAAAATAATTAAATTTGAGTTTTTAATTTCAGAAACCAAATATTCTTAAAATGCATACTCAGCCCAGCTGCTAAGTCTCTCTTTTGGAGTTTTCCATACCTGATTTCTGGTTATGTTAGGCTAACAGTAAATTTGGAGACAGATGAGATACAAATATTATCCAGCAAAACACTGTTCAGAGTCCCTGTGTGTTTGATCACATGAAGCAATTGTGCTTGTTTTGTCAATGTGGATGATCCCTGACCTTTGCATTTCTTTATCTTGAATGATATATATTCTGCGTGTTGATGACCAATAGTGTCTGGGAGACTGACAGTATTTAGATGTCAGCAATGTCAGCAGTTTAAATACAGCACTGCAAGCAGTGCACATTTGTGGTCTAATTCAGCAGTGTGTTTGTGACATGAATCACATTTTAATAATTGGGAGGGCAAATTACAAGACAGCTGTCTCAACAGAGAAAATAAGAATTGTTTGCATTGACAATTAGCATTTCTTTTTTCGTTAATTACTGCACATTTCAAACAGAGTTAATTTTTGGCACTTTTTTAAGTGTAAGAACATGTGTTTCTTTAAAAAGAGGAATAGAACCTCTGGTAGCTCACCTCGGCTGAGTTGTAGATCAGTGCTATAATCAGTTTTAATTATTAACTATTCTTATCTCAACATAAAAGTTTTACCTTGATTTTCCACCCCATTCCATCAGGGTGGGACGGGGGGAGAAAGGAGAGCTTGAACATACAGCTGTATTGTGCTTAATTTTCAGCTGGTCTTAAAATCACCACATAGATCCTGTAGTTAACTTCAGTGAAGGAGGATCGTGTAGTTAACTTCAATGAAGGAGGATTAACAAGTAGAAATTCACTGTTACAGTTTAGCTTTCAGGATCTGAGAAAAGTTTGTCCTAAAAATTGTTTAGCTATGAGAAAAAATCCAAAACTCCTACAGAGAATGTAATTCATGCAGTAAATAGTAGAAGATATTACAAATGGTATTATAAAACATGTTGTAAACTGAGTGTTTGATTTAAATTTCTTTAATCTAGCTGTGTGACAAAGAATCACAGAACCCCTAAATATAAAGACAGGATATGGGTGAGGAATGAACTTGTAGCTAGGTCCATGTTGCTGAGATCTAAGGAGTGGTATTTACTCAGGTAGAACTCAAAACATTGTCCCACTTATTGTTGTTTTTTTCAGGGTAAGTAGCTTGTATGATGCGATGAGGAGATCGTCAGTGCTGTGTTACAGAAATAGGCCAAGATACATCTCCTAACACAAGACTGTGTCAAAAAAATGTTCTGCATATTAAGAGGCAAAAAAACTCTCAAAGTTTTTTCAAAGGTTTAAAAGAAAATAGGAAAACTGCTTTTTGCCTTCACTAGTGTCCTACTTCTGGCCAGGATAGAGTTAATTTTTTGCAGTAGTTGAGGAGCTATGACTAGGGGTTTGTCTATATCACTTCACGTTCATTGCCTGGGGTTGGGAAAAGGGGCTCTTCTGAGAAAGACATTCCTTCCAGTGGGAGAAAATGTGGTGGGGAAGAGCTGATTGGTATTTGATTATTGCTGCAGGTTTTCTGTATAAATCCTTTTGTTGTCTTATAGCTTTTCCTATTAATACTGTTGCAGTTACTGTTCATTTTCTTATCTTGTTGCCCTTTCTAGTAAATGGTTCTTATCTCAACCCATGATCTATGCCTTTTGTCCTCACAATTGCAGGGGGAGAGTGTCTTTAGAAGGACTAAATTGGAGAGTATCACTCATAAACCACATCAACAAGGGTTATTGTTGATTTGAGTAACTATATAATACATTTTCTTTAACATAAAGGAAAAATAAGACAGAGTTTGAAGTACTTGAGGTATATTTGTGCCTTTTGTACTTTAAATGAATCAGTTTTTGTGAGATTGTTGAAAAACTATCTGCCTAGTCAACATTAAACTTTTAAGAAAGAAGAGGTATACCTCTCAGCGAAGCAATTGTTGTAGGCAACTTTTTGTGAAAGGAGATACATTTCCCCTGGAGTAGCTCAATTATTGTGGCAGCCGGCATTTTCACCTGTGACAAGCCAGGAAAGATCAGTTGTTCCTGCACACCCACTTTGAATGAAGAGATGGCTGGTAGATTACTTGTATGGGATTATTACAGGAGGATTTGATCACATGTGTTGGTGTGTTTGGACTTTGTTGGTTTTTTGGGTTTTGGTTTTCGGTTTTTTTTAAACTGCTTCCTTACATTTGTTTGAATGTCTGAGCCTCACGTATTCCATCCCTTCAGATGTGTAGTTTGAAGGAAAAGATTCCTCTCACCTGTTTTCATGCATGCAGTAAAAATCTGTGCATTCCAAAGCCGCTTAGGTCATGATTCATCTTTGGGTCATGATTCATCTCAGCTAGTTTGGATGAGAGGAATTCCATTCTAAAAATACTTATTTATTTTCTCCAATTGCAGAGAGACTACCGAGCCATGACTTTAGACTTATGCAACTGCGTTTGTTCAGATGAATCCAACCCAAGGCTGTCTGACAGACACAGGGTAATTTGGCATACCTAGTGATGCAAATCTCTTTACAAGGGGAGTGTGATGTTGCTCTTTGAGTACATTACTGTCTTGAGACATAATTTAGGCATTCATGAGTGGACGTGTGCTCTAGGTAGACACAGAGACCTATACTTCCCATGACAATTATTTCCTACATGTTAGCTCAAACCTTTTTTAGTTCTACATTTTCAGTAATGCTTAGGACTCTCTAGATATTCTTATATTTCCAGTCTGTGTTATTGTTAGTTAAAGCTCTTTTAATGTGACCTGGAAATGGACTTCCATCTTTGAGATGCTTGGGAACAATTGATATAGTGCTTTGACATCTTGAAATGCAGTTGTATGTGTGGTACTCTCAAGGTCTATTTGAGTTTCACTTGAATGAACTGAGACCTAAGATAAGTCAAAAATCGATGTTTGCTTAGATACTTGTATTAATAAAAGAAGATTTTTAACGTGTTCAAAATTGTGAGGTTATAATCAGTATGTAAAAATTATAGACTGAGCAATTATCTGTGTTGGTAAATATTGATACAAATTGCTTGAAGAATGTAAAATTCAGCTTAAAATTTAAGTCAGGATGGGTCCTTTGAGGAGCTTCTAAAAAGATTCCTGTCTGTTGGGCTGTTTAATATTCTCATGTGGCAAGCACTGTGAGATGTGTCACTGGGGAATTTAGAGTACTACCAGAATAAAACATTAGAAAATACAATGTAGTAATGTATTCTGCACTGGCAGACCAGGAAACGATTTACCCAGAAGGTCTTTCCCAGCCCAAATTTAAACTAGCTTGCGATGCAGTGATTGTGAGGACAAACTTCTCCCATCAAAGGTCATCTTTTTAGTTCATGGTTGAGACAGCACCACCTACTGATGCTTTTTGTCTTCAAATATTTGAAATATTTTTTGTCACACAGCTCTTTCTCTAAAAAATATTTATAGTCCTTTTGCATCCCCTTTGCCTCCCTCTCTTTATCTCCTTCCCCCACCCCCAGTCAGTAGTCTCATTTAGTCAGTTATCTCTGCTCTGCAGTCTCTAGGAGCTGTTGTTTCAGTCACATATTTGTTTGAATCAACTGATTTAATTGCAAGAGACTGCTCTGGATGCAGATTGAATACTGAGGTAACAGAGCACTATTTGTGATCTTTGATCAGCACCTATATGTAATTTCTAGTGATGAGCATGGGATTCACCTTGAAAAGCTGCCACTAAAAAAATACTGAGAGAATTCATTGGCAGCTTTTGAAGCACCTGTGAAATTGTCTGTGAGCATAGGTAAGGTCTTTTTCTTTATCACTTGTAACAGGCATTGAGTTCAAAATGTTCTGAAAATGCAGCTGAATCTTTTATGTAGTTGAGTTATTTAGCAAGTCCTGATAGATCAAGAGAGGATGTGTAATTTAATGTTATTCTTAAGTTTCAAGGATTTAGATTTATCAGACTGTGGAGTATAAGTTCTTATTTCCAGTAGAACAGGGGAGGTGGATTTAACTTTTTCATTTAAGGATAACTGGCGAACCTTCAGTATGTTGCTTTTGTGTTTGAATGTATAAATTGCTCAAAATAGCAATATGTGAAACTTTGCGTGCTCCTGTTTGTCATGTGCACAGCCTATGGACCATAGAGAAAACACATCCCCTTGGTCTGCATTCCATTCATGGTAGCAAAGTTTTAACATACAGGGAGTATTGCAAAATACCAGATATATTAGTCTCCATAGAACTACCATATATTTATGTATTTCCCAAAGCCCAGGGCCTTTTTCTTCCTGGAAATTTTGTAAAGTGCACCAAAAAATGTGTTTAGTAATTTTTCTGGGATTTCTTATGTCTTGGCAATCTGGTTAGAACAATAGCTGTAGATGATTAAAACTCCCAGAAGATCCACCACTGCTCAGACACAGGTCAGCTGCATCTTTTTTCAGCATGCCAATCAAAACTTAAAAGCAAGAGAAATGAAGGCTTAATAGCTCCCTAGGAAACAAAATTTCAAAGGTATGTGAGCTCTCTGCTATTTTTGATTAGCCTTTCTCTTTCTCATGAGCCTCATAAATAGTTTTCTTGCATAAAGAGATTTCTTCAGTTAATGGGTCAGAGCAATTTAAGATCCATATAGGTGTATTCACATTGTTTGACTGAATTTTATTTTCTTGCTTGCTCTCTATGAGGTATACCTAGAATATGAGAATATGCTTTCTATATTCCCCTTGATTTCTATATTCCCCTTGATTTCAGTGTTGTCTGTCTTTCTAATATTTTAAAGAATTTTTGATAGGAGAATATTCTCCTGTCTTCTTTTTTAAGGTAGCTCTATTGTTATACATGCAGAGTTATAAAAATTTATACAAATATTGCAAAATATTTAGCATGTAAATAAATAAGGAATAGTCATTCTTCCTATTGTTTCCCAAATGTTAGAAATGTAGAAGCTATACCATACTGTTATAATCTATTTCAGTAGTACAGAGGAACATTCAAGACAAGTTTGGATAAAAATGGAGAAATATTCTACTGAAACTAGAGGTAGAATTGATATAACTATTCAGGTGGAATTTGTCCTTTACAAATGTCTGCAGAAGTGCTGTAAGGCACAGTGAAATGTCGATGCTTTATGAATGTCTTAAGAGATTGCATATGTAGCAGGGCAGTGCTGGGTTAGAGAACCAAATGTCATTTGGGTCTGATGCTCAGTTACGTACAGAGTATTGTGCATGCAACAAAACTCTCATCCCTCACAACAAATCTTTCAGAGACATCATAGTAAAAGGCTAGACTGGACTATCTCTTAAAAATATACTTTGTATTCCCTGCCTTATGCTTGCTTATCTCAGTGGCAAAAGAATTGGATGATGGAAGAGAGAAGGCATTCCTGTCTGGTACTGGTTCCAAACCTGAAAGAAAATTGTCATGAAATAGCAGCTCTAAATTCTGTAAAGAGAATTCAGCCTGTTTGCTGGAGGTTGCCATGTAAAATAAAAAGGATTTGAGAAAACCAAAAAGATTTGAGTTGCTGTACCATTTATAAAAATGTAGTAGAATAGAATGGTCTCTTATGTATGTGCGTATATATATATATATAATTTTAAATTTATTTTTTCTAATTCATTATGTGCACCAGTGTTAATTTGTGCATTCCATCTGATGATTTTGAGGCAACTGGCATCCTTCTTCGCAGAAAGCATTGCCCTTTATCTTTTTTTTAATCCATACAAATCTGAAAATAAATATTGTAATGTTCCTGGCTCTAGTCAATGTATAATGCAAACAGTTGTAATTTTATCTTCACTGATAATGTGGTGGCTCCACATAGCATTCTGTACTGAAGAGGAGTTTTCCCCTCTGCAGAAATGCAGAGGATAGGGTAACACCACTTACAGAAATAGAAAATGTTTCATCCACACATGCAGTTAATAAAGGAAAAATTATCTCTAGACTTGTCCTTTTGGGGTCACTTTTTATCTGAGTAAACACCATTTCATTTATTAGAAAGAGCTGAAACACTGCAGCTTTTTGAATTGCTGTGAATCAGGCATGTGCTTGGAGCAGAATTAATTTTGTATCAGAATAAATAATTCTGTAGGCAAGCCTCAGTGCTTATTTTTTTGGCCCACCAGCTGCCTTCCCAGACTGCTTTTATCTGGCGCAGACAAGCCTTTCTGTGGCATTTCTATCATACGTGTTTGCAGAGAAGAGATATTGGCTTGTTATTCTGAATGCTGGCTAAAAGCACTGTTCTCTGGCATTGCTCTCAAATCCTCCAAGAGTCAACATCATCTTCCTTTTCTGATAACTCTTTGTGTGCCTGATCATACTGTTTGAAGCTAGACCCTTAATGCTTTCTCCCTGTGGAAAAAGACTACAAAGAAAGATAAGAAGCTTTCATGGTTAGTTTTTAAGGCCATTGTGAAACTACTGTTACGGGTAAATTATTAGAGCCATATAGGGGTGCCACATCACCTAGAAGTTTCATAGGAGCATATCAAGTATGGAAGTTATAACCCCGGTATTCCTGACCTGCCTATCTTCAATGGGAAGCAGAATAATTTTGCAGAATGTTAGTGGTGAGCCTTATTTTTATTTTATTGTTTGAACTCTCAGCCTCAAGGACAGTGGGGCAGAGCATGCCTTGCACAAGATGTGCCCCACTGCCAATCTCAGGGGAGTCATGGTATCTTGATACTCTCCCACCATTTCTCTCAGCCATGCTGCCATCCCTGAGAACACTGATGGGCAAGCACAAAGGCTGGTTTGTAGCTGAGGTTTACTTCAGCTGTACACTGAGATTTACAGATAGCACTTGCTTTGGGTCCTGGCACAGACACTACCGTGTTTGAAACAGGTAAATGGGTATTCAGTTTGTTCTCCCTCCCAGCCCCCAAGTGCCACATCTTTTATAACTGCATGTAAACTAGAAGGTCCATTTTAATAATGAGGTATTAGTACTGAAAATTGCTGTTTTGTCCTAAAGTTTGCATGGCATTTCCTATAAGCACACCCAGAAAATAATTTGTCTATTTAGATTTCCAGAAAAGTTTTAATAAAAACATAACTATCTTAAGCATAAAACAGTGCAGCTGATAATACCCAGGATGCAATTCAGTAGACTTATCCCGTACACAGACAAGAAAATTTGAAAAGCACAAATTGCAGTCACAGTTTCATACCTAGAGAAGCCTCAGAGTTGCTTTATTGGTATGACAAAAGTTGAGAATGTCCATGTGGGCACAATAGGATTTTGGAAAATAAAGTAATGTGTTGGGTCTCTAATGTAGCCCTCACTTCCACCTTTGCCAATGATAACAACCACAGAGCAGTGTTATGGTGTGGAGCCTCCCAGGCAGCCATCAGAGTGCACCTTATGTGGTGATGGAGTTTTAATACATCTGAAGGCCAATGACAATGGGAAGAAACCTGGGAAAAAACTCTTTATCCAAATTTTTCCTATGGCTGTATGCCAACTTTTTCTCTGTAGATTTTGCAGAACCATTAAAACTGACTGAAACAGTAGTTGCTTACAACTCACCCACCTGAACCTTCTTCTCAACCAGGTTGATTTGCAACATCAAGACTCTGTAAAGATATTTGTGTTAACGTCCACCAAATATTTAGTGAATGTGCCACTTACAGGAAAATATTATTATTATCACTACTACTCTGACATGGAAGAGGCCTGCAGAGAGCTTGAAGATTCTGGTTGCTTTCTGAAAATCCTGTCAGTGTAAACTTATTGAGAACTATCTGTATTGATAATAAGGGCAGTATAGAGAGGATAATTCTGGTTAATTCTCAGAATATATTCTGTGGTTTTTCCCCACTAGTAACCTGTAGCTCACAGTGAAATAAAAGTTATTTCAGGCACATTTCACCTGACTTAAATCCACCTGAATTTAAGGTAAATATTTGAGCTATTTAAACCAGAACCTTCATCACCCTGAATGCTTTCCACAGTTCCTCTAGAGGAGGAAGTCACTAACCTCCCCCCATCATCACAAATATTTCAAAATAGTATTTTCCTCATTGTGTTGTTTAGCAAAAAGTCAAAGGATGTTCCTGACTTGGATAGCTTGCTCCACTTCCTTTAGGTCTGTATTTGCAGTGTTAAATACTTCTGGAATACTATTTTACTGTAAGTGTCTGTAAATTGTCAGAAATTGTTATTGAATGACTTTTTTGTGTCTGTTAAGAGAATAAAATTGTGACAAAGCTCTAAATCATCGTGACTTGTATTTGTAGCTGACCTGGTAAAAAATCTATTATTTACTATGTGATCATCATGCTATCTAGGACTCTAGATGTTTTATTCTGTGACTGTGTGTATGTTAAATATCAGTGTAAAATAGTGAATAATAAATTGGATTCCACTGTAAAAAAAAAAAAAAATTGCCAGCCAAAAGCATTTAATTGCACCTGTTTATGTTGAAAAGGCTGAAGACCATGGAACAATGTGTGGAATGGAATGAGCAAGAGTTGCCACCCTGTGCTTTGCATGTTAAAAGTAATGAGGGCAGTCCAAACAAAATTATTTGCATTCTGTCCAACTTTGGCTTGAAAATACCATGCAGTTTCACAGAATAGCTTAATTGCCTAGCCTAGTATAATTGCCAGGCATGGGAAATGACAAAATTCACGTCTGACCATGAAATGAACCAGAGAAAAACCAGAGAAACTGCTGGGTTTTAACAGCTTGGTTTTGATTTATCTTGGCTTTATAATTGTTATAAGCATAAATCCAGATGTTGATCCCTGAAGCGGTATCTCATGTTTCATCTTCCTGCATCCTGGCATTATGGTTTTGTGCATTCTGTGAATCTGTGAGACTGTCACACGGGGGAAATCACAGGTGGGGGTGGGAGCAGGCTGCACCTGAGAGTGATATCTGGCTCTGTCCTCCTGTGCTTCAGATTCTGTAGAAACAGGGTGAGAAATGCTATGTGTGCTTGGGAAGGTTATAGAATACTATTGAATCTGATCTGCTTCCTAATCTAATAAAATCCTAAATTTATGGAAGATTTTAACATCTTAGTTTTAATGACCACTCCCTATTTTACGGGCAGTTAATGCCTTAGTCTTGTTTTCTATTTCACTGACTTTCCCAGGATGCTCTAATAATGAATAGAAAAATGCTCTCTAAGCATCTGAGTTTACTTTGGTGAGTGTGTTTGTAATACACTGCTTAGCTGCAGAAGGAGGTGATTCTCAAAAATTAGAATAGCAAGCAAAATTCATTATATGCTGGTAAGATGTACCAGGTTAAAGTTGTGTTTGGGTAACAAGCTACTTGGGTATGTGTTCTCTCATATAGTATCTTAGTGTAGAATTGTTTATATTCCTGAGGTTTCCGAAGGCAAAAGCATCTTCTGGTTTTTTTCTAGCTATTTTTGGAAAGGACTTGTCCTTGTTGTTTGATTAGTCCTGTAGTGCTATCATGTTCAATTGTATATGAAGATAAAAAATTGTATATGGAGAAAAAAAATGGGTAAGAATAGGTGCCTCACATTGTAGTGTTGAGAATAACCACGATGTTGTTTCTTGTTGGAACACTCAGTCTGGGGAAGAAATTGTATCTCATAGAGCACTCTGCTATCAGGGCTTTTTTGTATCAATATTGATCTCTTGATTTTGGCTCATTGTTGGGTTTATCTCACCCTTGTGTCTTATTTGTAACTGGATCACAATAAAAAAGCTGAGGGGTGGGACCAGGTATTTTAAGGAGGATTTTTTTGGTCCATATTTTATTTAGTATTTTCAGTATTTTAGACAAATAGTCTTTGCTTATCTCTTTCCTATATCTTTTCCTTTACATTGGTAGCTGGAATTCACCATCTGTTCTCAGTGAATACTCCATGTGCTCACAGGGATGTAGAGGGGAATGAATGGGATCATATATTATTTCATCCTGCCAAATACTAAACAAAACTCCAGTATCACTTAACAAAAACAAGCAAACCAAACAAAAACTAAACAAACAACCAATACTCGCCAAACAAAACCACCAAGACAAAACTATACAAAATACACACACACACATACACTTAATGAAGACATATAATCAGTTACAGAGTGTGACAGAAAATTGCAAGTCAATCTTGATGATTTTTATTTTTTTTTTATCTCTACAGGTCCACAGTCAGGATGTAACCTCCTGTAAAATGGAAACCTGTGAAGAAAGATACAGATAGCAGTTGGAGTTAAAAGTGGTAGATTACTATTTCTCGTCTTAAGCATCAGCTCTTTAAAACGATATGGTGATTTGGAAAGTCTCAAGAGTGAACTGCAAAGTTTTCCTCAGCTCAATCAATGCATTTCTTATTCATTTCTCCAAGTCATTGATGTTCAGAGATGGTGTGTGATGGAAAAAAGCACCATGCTTCTGTGTTTGTAGCCCCTGTTTTTTGGATTAGTTTGCTGCATTGCTGAACCAATTTCATTTTGAAGGACAAGGAGTGAATGTGATGGATTTATCTTCAGAGATGAACAAACATGGAAGGAATCCAGTAACTCATAAACTAGAAGATCAAAAGAAGGTAAGATTGTTTTTAATTATACTTAATTATATTTGAATGACTTGCAAACTCTTTGATGACTTTCAGTAAACTGGAAATGAATATGCTTTTGAGGATAAAGTTGACTGCTATGCTTACACAATATTGCAGTACAGAAAGCTCTCTGAATTTTTCTAGCAAAGAGTTTGTCAAAACCTGTACTTTCTGACCTGCTGATCTGAAGCAGCCTCTCTGAGGCTGACATCAGCCTGAGACAGTGTGAGATCTTTTTTTTTTTACTATGGATGTGTAGGTAGGCCCTTCTCATTCTGTCCCTATGAGTAGTTCTGGATAATGTATTGTTCAATTTTTATCCTTCAGTATCTAAGGCAGTTTAAGCATGTAAATTCAGGCTTCCACAGTATGGGAATTTCTTTCAGAAATCCCACTTCTACAATAGACTATCCTAAAAATTTAACCTACCATGTTCACATCCTTTACTTACTCTGGATGTTTTATTCTGTGATTGTGGTCTAGAAATATTTCCAGTGCCTATTTCACAAACCTCAATTTGATGCCTTAATTTCTTTGGGGGATAATAGAAAGACCCAAGCCTTACTGGTCTTTTGGTATTGCATTAATGGATTTTTCCTGAAAAAACTTTTTGTTTACTTAGTTTTGTGGGTTTTCCTAATCGCCAGTTTATTAAAAGGTCAAAACACTTTAATTTTTTTTTTGCCTGTCTTCTAAGATAAGGCCTGCACTGATTGGCTGCCAGCAGAGAGAATATATTGTGATGCGGCATCTGAGGCTGTGGTGTGCTTCATACAATGCCTTAAAATGCTGTTTACTGGCCTGTTTGAGTTATTGCATGGGTTCAGTGGGACTGTCCAAATAATGTGTTGAAGTGCAGGTTATCTGCTTCATTATTACACAGAGTTATAATAAATGCTGCTGGCTTGGGTTGGTTTTTTTTAATTTTTGGTATGAATGTTTCTGTCTAATGTTTTAAATAATTTTGATCTTATTTGGGAAAAGGTAGAAATTGGTATAGTTTATGGAAAACATAAAACAATTTTAAATCCTATGAAATCAAATACTCGCTTTTAGTGTCTCCAAGATTTGTATGTGTTAATCTAAGTCATTAAGTCATAGCCAATAACCCTCTAAAATGCAGAGAATTGTAGGAAATATGCTGTGATAACACATGATGAAATGATTGCAGAAAATATATTCAGCCTTGGAGCATTTTTTTTGTGTAATGGAGAAGAGGGAGAGGTGTATGATAAAAAATAATTAGTTTACAACATGGGACTTTCTCTACTTCATAATTCCCACCCTTCTGTGTCACAAAAGAAAAACTGAGAAATGTTAGCATTAATCTCACCCTCTGGTGAACTGTTTTCTGAACCATTGTTATGTGACCTGGAACCAAGTGTGCTCAAGTCCGCTTTTCCTCCAACCCCCCTCTTGTTTCAAAGGAATTTTTTCCCCCATAATGTCTAATACCTGCAGTTTCACTCCTAGACACCAACTCTTTGGATTGCTGAGGAGGAGAAGGTTTGTTTCAAGGAGGATCTGTTGTACCTCAAGGTCAAATCTTTTCTTTGAGCCAGGCTGTAGATATTTTATCTGTCTGTAGAACTATGCAATGACCATCAAAGGCTCTGCAGCTGCTAACACACTCTGCTTTTGTGCTGTGGTTGATGCTGAAGAAGTAAATGTGATGACAATAAACAGACTTGTTAGTTTTCATTTCATTCAGGGATCTTTACTAGTAATTGAATATAATTTGTATGCTAATATCATTATAGAAGGTTAATTTATTAGCCTTCTATAATGATATTAAAAAAGGGTTTAAAAATATTTTTAAAAAAGGGTTTAAAGGTGGAGGTGAAACATAAGAAGTAGTAGGAATTTGGCTATCTCTTTTTGCTGCATTGTCTCAAAAGCAAACTTTTGAATAAACAGATCACTTTAGGAAATATTGTCTGACTTACTGGCTGACATGGGTCCTGTAGTTGCCCACTACCTGGGTCAGACTAGTCAAGAGTCAAGCTGAATTTCCTGGATGCCTTAAGTTCTTTCAATAAATAAAAAAAATATTGTATTCTGGAAAGACTCCACTGTTGTGTAGCTGTAGAATGTATTGGTACCGTTTTCTGCTTGAGCAATTTAGGAAACAAGTCAAATTGAGAAAAAAAGTTCCATATAAGATTTCTCAGGTAGTCTTAGAAATGCAGACTGTGCTTTAGGATGTACCTTTTCTAATAATTTCATAGCTATGCTGCATACATAATAGCATAGGGTTATTTTTCTGTGGTTGGGATTTGGGCCTGAACAACTATATTTAAATCATTTTTCATATTACTGGTGTGTGTGACATTTAAACACACCCCTTGTCTCAAAACCCATCGAATGCTATCCACCTGCATTTTAAATAGGTGCATACTTCTCTTGTGGCTGCAGAACTGTCAGTTTTCTTATCCTTCCTGTGGCTTCAAGATGCAATGACATTTTTATTGATTTCTGCAATAGTGTGCTTATATCTGTGGGACTGGCAGGTGTTGCTGGGCTGATGCTCACAGTAAAAGATGAAGCTTAGTCACAAAGTTAGAGTTTTGGTAGCCATGTGGAAGCAGTAGTCTGATTTTTGTGGCTGAAGTGTTGGGGAAAGGAGGGAGGCAGGCTAACAGTGCAGAAAGGAAAAAGGTTTTAGAAAGATCATTGTAATTAATTTCACCTCTTACAGAAAACAGACATAGGCCTCCCCTCTACAGATTTTTCCACCTGGATGCAAAGCCTCAGGATACCGAGAATGGAGCTGGAACAAGTAGATCTGGGATGTCCATCATTTCTATCTGCCCAAGGACGATGTGTCCATGGTAGCTCTCTCCAAAAGGTGCCTTTTCTTCCTTCAGGCTTGATGGCCAGCCATAGAGCTTCATCCATGTAGAGATTTCGGGTTAAATGCTGTGCTTCTGCATCTGTTTGCCCTTTCCACAGTGTAGTGTATATTCTTATTAAGTATGATAAAACTAAAGGCTTTAGGACAGAAATGCCAGTAAGTAGCAGATCCATATATTTCTATTTAGAGTATGGGGTGTGAGTTCCTAATTTTAGCACATGGCAGAGAGAGCCACCACCCAGCCTTTTGAATAATGGATTTCTCTTGGCAACTTCTTGCAAATAACCATTTTAAAACCTGAAAGAGGCTGTCTTTTCTATCTGTATTTCATCACTCAGAAGAGTTCTTCTGTTTTCAAAACCAACACTGCAGTTTGTAATCTGCTGCCACATACATGGTTTATGCTAGCCAATCTGCAACTTTCATATTCAGAATTTCCTGACTTCTCCAGTTATTTAATTTTAATATTTCCCTGACAAAAAAGTCCCATTGTGGCCATTTCTTTGACAGACTGTCCCGGTTACACACTGTATCTTCAAACACCACCTGCTTGCTGCGGGCAGGCAAAGCCAAGCCTTGGAATGGTGCTGCAGCTGTGGCCCTGCTGAGGTCAGGCGCCTGGGGGTGGGAGCCTGGCGGTGCTTCACTGTGGGCATGTGGATGGATGTCTGCAAGGCAGCTCACAAGTAAACAACGCATGTTGCTGTACCCTCAGGTATCATTTAGGCACTCGATCACGTGTAAAGCTGTGAAACTCTTTCAGAATTATAAGAATGTATGAAGTGCTTCCCAGTAACAGTAATGCTCTGTACCTTAAAGGTTTGGCATATCTGGCTTGTCTGCCAACTAATTTACTGCTTTCTGTTCCACAACGTCTAGGGTGTTTCAGACAAGCCCTCTGAGTCCCTATCCTGACACACCAAAAGGTGTGTGCCTGGATTTGGAATCCATTATGCAGAATACAATAGGAATTATATTCTTGCAGAATTTCTTGTGTCCACAATAGGTGATTATGAACCTCTGCTGACACATCTTATCTGTGTCTTGGCATTTTGCGCACACAGAATTCTTGCTATGGTCACAGGGATAGTTTTTCATCACATTTCTTTTAAACTCTCTTGACAGAAGGACTTGATCCTTCTGTTTAAAGGTGGATCCAAACCAAATGAAAATGCAGTATAGTTTTTAGCACTGCACCACCTCCTCTGCAAAGATGTACTTTGAAGTTAAATATGAGAAATTATAAGAATCTCTGTTGTTTTCAGAACAAATGAAATTGTTTTCTTGGCTTTCTTTTGGTGGGAAGATGAGCCACTTTACTCGGAGGGACTTTCAAATAGACACCAAGGCTCTATTACTGAGCAATAACTAAATATAATTAATTGGCAGGAATACCAAGCAAGCCGTGTCTAGTGTTAGATGTTTTGCTGATCTCTCTGGTAGCCATTTGGAATTTAATAAAAAGTCCAAATATCAGTCAGGTTTTGCTTGATAGGATAAAATAATAGTTTACTGTCAAAAGCAATAGGTGGTCTTGATATGCAATCCTTTAAAAAAACAAATCAAGTGAGAAGGTTTAGAAGGGACAGATTTAACAGGAACAGTCTGCATGTACACCACACTGTTCCTCCACCCCCTGTCTCCTTTGTCCTAGTCAATATTCAGTGCATGGGACAACATTTCAGGAAAATCAGATGATGCCCTCATGAGGAAGTTGGGCCAGAAGCATAATTTGTTTTCATGAACACTCTTCTACTGCTCTGTCTGTGCTCCCCATTTTCACAACTTAGTTCTCATTTTTATGACTAAATCTGTAGTCGTCCAACAACTGTTTTGAAAAATAATGACATGAAATCTTGGGCAGGACAGAGTTGTTGTTATTCTTGTTTAATGGTGTACTTTCATTTGAAGACCTAGGATATGAATGATGTTGCTTTTTATGTGACCAAGAAGGTTGATTTCTCCCATTCTGTTTCTATTTCTCTCACAAGCTGCTCTGAGATTTCTTTCCCTTCTCCTCATGTGCCACAGCCCCTCCTACACATATATACATATACATGTATATATTCTGTGCAGCTCTTGTCCATTTGCTCCTCTGTGTCTGTCAGGGGATGCTTTGCAAACAACTGGAGGTCTGCAGATCTGCTGAAGAATCAGAGATTCATTAAGCTCAATGTTCACTGTTATGCCATATTGCACAACTGGCAGGGATTTTGGGGTTTTTTTTCAGGATATATAGTAAGTGCTTTAATCAAAATAGTGCAGCAGGGGGATGGTGAAGAGTCATCAGGGCTGAGGCAAGATATTTGTTCCATTCTTGCTTTTTTTTTTCTTTGATACCGTAGAATTAGGCACAGATAAGAAGGGCCAACACAGCTGATAAGAAGAAATGGGCTGTCGGGATAAAACTACAGTTGCTTTTTTATATCAACTTGTCATATTTTACCTCCATCATTCCTTCCCTTAAGCTTTTTCCCTCCATACTCCATGTGTTTTCAGTTTCAGAAGTTTTACTAGAAAGACTTGAATTATCTCCCTGTCTATCAAACCTCCCTGGGGCCCCACCACCTGACTCTTCTCACTTTCTGAAATTGTTCTGTGCACACTGCTGGGGAAGTTCAAATTAAAAAAAACCCAACACACAACTTCTGCAGTCTTAATAAATGGAGTTAAATATCATTTTATGAAATATGAATCCCATATTTAATAATTTATAAAGTAAACTCATGTCCTCTGCTGCATATTAAAAGGGTTTTTTCTTCCTTTTGGAGAATCACAATGTAAATAAGATAGTACATATTTCTCTTTTATACTTTTTTGTTGCCTTCCCCAAGCCACTATTTGCAAGAAAAATTTGATTAAGGAGAAGAATTTTGTCCCAGTGCTGCACCAAAACAGCTAAGAAATTAAATACTGATTAAATTAATTCTTTTCTTAAAATGATACTGGCTGGCTGTTTTTTTAATATTTTGTTAGTATGCCCCAGTGTTGTAGATGAATGCTTTCCTCCCAATCACTATCAGTTTTATCTTATAGTTGTTCCTGTCAACATATTCCTGATAACTGAATAGAACTTGGTTTTATTCAGGAATACCTACTAAAAGTTGTGCAGCGTGTCATCACTGCCTGGTCGGAAGGAGATCAGCTGCTTTGCAGCTGTTACTGCTGGCAGATTTTTGAGTAATCAGATAGCTGAAATGAGTACTATTCCATATGTATGTGTACAGCTTGGCTTGGGACAGGCACTGCAGGGTCGAGTGAGAGAAGGCGGCCGTGTCTCACTTGGGTTGGACACTTCCCTCCCTCTCCCCACTGAACAAACAGACTGACTGGCCTTGGTCTTCACTTAGTGCCAAAGGCACAGTTTTCAATTTCTATCAGTCACATAGCAAAGGTAGATTCAAGTGTCTTGTCTCAAATAGTCTTCTCTGATTTGGAATAAGATATGATGACTAAGAAGCAGAAAACAGCAAAACTAATGGAAATAGTACCTCATGATTACACGAGATTCTCTAGAACTCCTTGATGGCTACCAACTACCTGCATGGTTTAAATACATCAAGTATAAAAGAAAATAAAAGACTTTATACTACAAATCCTGTTTTTTGATTACTTTTTTAAAAACAGACCTCTTATTAGCTTCATTACAATGAATATTTTAAGTGATAAAAAATAGCTAAGCAAGTAAATGAAGCTTTCTTTTTTTGTTGTCTCTCTACACTGGCATTGCAAAACAAGGAAATAACTAATTATTTAGCATTTTCCTGCTCTTAGCATTGTTATCTTTCAAAGTGTTCTGAACAATATTTGTCTAGCTGCTTTTGTCCTGAAATTATCATCTGGGAAAATCTTATGAACTTCAAGGATGAAATGCTGAACTAATCTTCTAAGAAGGAGCACAAGCCTGAGAAGCAGTTGTATACAACACTGTATAGTGGAGAATCTGAACCTGGCCTCCTGGCTGAGCCCTTCTCTTGCACTGTGACATTGTTTCAGGAATTTTATCACCAGACTTCATGAAGATCATACCTTCAAAAGCTGCTTTGAGGTTTCTGCTGTTTGAAAGCTTATCTTTGTGATAGTTTCCAAAATGAGTACATTAGCATTCAGCTATCCTACTTTCTGATTTTGAAAGTGTTTTCCTATATTTTATTGATTATCCTGTATCAAACCATGCATTTAGAGGAAATACTTATTTTCTTGTTCCCCTTCTCTTGAACTTGCACTTCCTATGGGATTCTTCACTATGTTGAACAGGCTTCATACAATAAAGATTGATAAAAAATAGCCAGAATTCTGCCCAAAATGTAGGAAGCAGTAAGTAAAAATCACTTGAACCTTCTGCTTGTTCCAATTCTGGACTAGATTTGAATCTCCGAAAGACACAAAAATCACAAGAGCAATGCTGACATGGAGGCAACTAAAGATTTTTTTTCACTTTGATAATTTTTCTACTTTAAGTCAAAAGTAATGCTGATTTTACAAAGAAGTTGGGAAAAACTGTTGTTGTTATTTTTACCACATTTGCATTGAGCTAGTTTCTTGAAATCACTCTGTAATGTTACCTTGAAATTTAACTGGATCCTAAATTCAGGTCAAGGACTCTGCAGCTTCCTAATTATCACGGCAGTCATGCAGTACAAGTAAAGCATTATAAGTGGCATTGAATCTGTATGTCACGCAAGGAAGCCCTACTATTTGCTTCTCTAATTCCCCTGGAAGGCTAATTTTTGAAATTGGAAGGAGAAGCATCTGCTGCTGCTGCTACATCAGAAGTAAACAAGCGAGGGGCTGTACTGCAGTGTGCCTTTGTGGGAGGGATATAAAGGCCTCTTTAAGACTACATTTTATAAACATTAAAGCAAGAAGTTCCTTGTGAAATTGCATTGTGTGTCTGCTTATAGAGCAGAGTTAATAACCTTTTAAACTCATTTTAGATAGGCCTAGCCTAAAGCAATATATGACAGGACAACCCTACCTGGTACTGTTGCTTTTGGCTTCTGAATAAAATCATCTGGTGGAACAGTGAGTGACTGCCAACAACAATTACTAGTCCCAAATTAAACCAGTTCTTGTCTTCTTAGATACGATGTAAATACACACTCTGAATTGAGAAAATGAGAAAGGGATGTATGAATGAAGAAATGATGCACAGAAAATTTAAAGCCTAGCTCCTACAAATGAGATTTTGTTTTTTAGTATTTTTGCATCCTTACTAGACGAAATACATGTGAAAACTTTTCCAAACCTCAAAAACTGTAGAATTAGGGACAAGGTATATTGTGAAGGTTGCATTAGTTTGTCGCATTCATTTCATAGTGCACGCAGCCCTCAAATATGAATCTCTGGAGTCTGGGTATTGTACCAGAATGGAAGACCATGTTTTGTTACACCTTAACCTGAAGTGCTAGGGTGCATTCATGCTGTGGTCCAATAAAATAATACTGCTGGGAAGATGCATCATTTTGATCTTTTTAATGGCTAGCTACTGATGTTGGCTTTTCTCCAGTGCTCAAGTACAAAAGAATGCAAAGGCAGGGGAGTACTCTGGAAATGGTTATAATGTTCTTCCTCCCTTTCACAGCTGGTTACTTGCAAGCACATACATATCTATTTTGATGTAGATCTAAGTATTTGTATATGTACAAAGTAACTTAGTTATGCTGCATGTTTCCGGCAGGTGAATGAGAAAAGCTTCTTTGCTCGAAGAGAATAAAAATCAGATTGAGTTACCGAGTTTAATACCAATATGTTTCCTCTAACTATGCCTATGTTTTGTATTTTATGTTGTTGTAGTTTTTGGTTGGCTTTTTGATTGTGGTTTTTGTTTTTTACTTCAGGATACTCTCTAGGTGGTAAAGTAAGCCTTAGATTATTCTTTTTGTAACATATTAAGGTGTAATAAAATTGTATCTCAGTAGGCACTGGTATGCAAAATCCCTATACTTTTTTTGATATTAAAAGTCTTTGATATCTTCTAGAATTTTCAGTATTGGGCACAGAAATGTTTCTCAGTGGTACTTTTACCTAAGTGACTGAATGGGTGAAGAACAGCTCATTCCATCCCATGGGGAACAGTTTTTCACGACCTGTTTCAACGTGGGTTCCTTTCTGTGGGGTGCAGTCCTTCAGACACAGGCAGCTCCAGCCACCACCAGGCCACAAGTCCTACCAGAAACCTGCTCCAGTGTGGGCTCCTCTCTCCAAGAGCCCATGGGTCTTTGCTAGTATGCTCTGCCGTGGGCTTCCTGTGGGATCACTGCCTTCTTTCAGGCATCCACCTGCTCCAGTGTGCCTCTTCTCCACAGGCTGTGGGTGGCTCTCTGCATCCCTGGTACCCTCCGCGGGCTGCAGGGGCACAGCTGCTCCACCACAGTCTGCCCATGGTCTGCAGGGGAATCTCAGCTCAGGTGCTTGGAGCACCTCCTGCCTCTCTTCCTTCACCGACCTTGATGTCTGCAGGGCTGTTCCTCTTGCATATTTTTACTCTTCTCTTTGCTGAGCACAATTACAGCTGTGGAATAGCTTTTCCCCCTCTTCTTAAATATGTTATGCCAGAGGTGTTACCACCATTTCTGGTGTGCTCGGCCTTGGCCAGCGGCTCTGTGTGTCATGGGGGAAGCTTCTGCAAGTTTCTCACAGAAGTTACCCCTGTAGAACTGCTGCCCCCCTCTACCAAAATCTGGACACACAAAACCAATACAAGGTAGCAGATCAATATTAAGCCCCAGTTCTGGAAGGCAGTAATCTAGTTGGCCTGATCATAATCTATATTTAGAGTTGAGTATTTAAAGCTTTGTAAAACATCAATTTTATCCGTAGGTATTATGTAATAGATTATTAATAACATAAATATTTCTATTGCTATATGATAGTTGTTGCGGTATCACTTTTAGAAAAGATATTAAGGTTTAGGCATGAGACTGAAGATCTGTTCCTCTTGTAGCTTTGTCAATTTTCTTCGTGCCCTCAGGGAAGTTACTTAAACTCAGTTTCATTCATCTGTAAAATTAAAAGATCTTCTGAATCATTTATCATATAAGATCCTCAAATTGAAGGTCAAATATATTTACCTAGTGTTTAAAATAAATATGCTGCACTCATGATTATTTATTTGCATTGTGGAGTCTCAGTCATGAATCAGGATACAGTTCCGCTGCTGCTGTAGGAGTACACTAAAGAAGACTGACCGGTTTGCTTGTAATACCCCTTGCTTCCACTCTTGTATAGAATCCCTAAGAAATGAATGTGTCTTTTTCTTGGTAGAATGTGATCTCCTACACAAAAACACATGTCATTTAGAAATATATGTGAGAGAGGAGGGAGAAGTTTGTGTACAGAAAAGAAGGAATACACAGGCTTTTTCTTTGTCATGCTCACCAAAATACTTGTCTTGCCTTAGCTGTTACTGCGTTGTGTCTCTTTTTTTATCCCTATTTCCCAGTAGTAATCTAAATATGCTCTCAGGAATACAGCAAACTGTTTGGCTGTGCATCATATGGAGGAATATTTGCTTAATTAGTTCCATTTAGGTGATAGCTAAAGTAGATGGCACTTTCTTCTCATTGTCTACTGCGACATGGCTACTTCTTACAATGCTGCTTCTCTATGTATTTGCAAATGGTCACATAAAGAAGTAATTTCAAGAGAACCAAATGGACCAGTCAGAGAAATGGAAGATAGAAATAATAGAAGAAAATTACAGGATTTTCCTAATTACTTCCTTTGTGAGTGCAGACAACTGGGATTGTATTCTTTTTTGAAAGCAGATGGAGCTGGCTACAATTTGCTCTGGAGTAGCACCAGTCCTCCTGTAAAATGAGACTTCTGTCTCAAAATCCAGAGGAGCTCTATTCTTAAAAAATGCACCAGTAATGCAAACTGATTTTCAGAATTGACACACATACAAAAAATTTAATAAAATTATGCATGAAAGAAGCACTCATGAGCCATAGCTGTCTGTTAGGAGCTAACATTATGACAAGATTTAATTTGCATCTCTTGCAGAAAAGGAGTTCAATATTCCATGCTATCCCATGTATCCCATGGGATAGCATTTCATGCTATCCCATTTTAGCAATGAGCTAAAATGTTATGTAAGCATTATAAACAAAAATGATCCCAAGAGCCAGATTCCTAAATGGATCTGTAAATCAAAAGTGCCAAGGAGTGATTGTGGAGATCTCAAAGTTCCCTTTAGTCCACAACACCAGAAATAGTGCACATCTGCTTTTCTCCCCTCTCTTCTCCCCTAGTGTTTTTGTTCACTTTTGGTTATCATTGCCATAAACACACTATTAACCAGTAAAAGAGATGCAAAATACCTTTAACAGTAGTTAGCAGTTTCTTGCCCTTTACTTATCTGTATATTCCCATCAAATGGTTAAAGCAAAATGAGTCATTCCTCCATAGCATGTATCTAATCACTGTGGCCAATCCAAATTTGATCTGTCAGAAATCTTGTGTTATCTTGATATGTCACAGCTAGAAAGAAAGGAGGAGTTGTCATTCTGCTAATGTAGAACAGCTGGCATAACAATATCCAAGTTGTGTGTTCCAGGAATTAATTTATTACCAAGGTAAGTTGAGTCACAGATTTTAAACTGTTAAGTTTTCAGCTCTGGCTATGCTGCTTACCTGGACAACAATAGAATTTCAAAGGAGATAAAAGGGAAACCATACAACATATTTTTGAGGGGTGATGGTCTTAATTTTTATTTTCCTCCCCTGTAAAAGTGTTTTCTGTGACTGAAGTTGATTGCTGTGACAGCTGTGCAGGGAATCCACTCTCCTGTGTGGTAGTCAGCAGATGTATATTATATGATCTTTTTTTTTCTTTGTATCTTTATTTTTTTCTCTTAGGAGGATTTTTTTTTTTTTTGTAATAAAGCAACAGCTGAAGCCTCATTAAGGGAGAAAATAAATCCATTGCTATCTAATATTTTCAAAGAGTACTTGTTTGTTCCTATCATGAGATCCTTGTGAGGGGAAAAGGAGAGGCAGACATTGACCTCTTCTCTCTGGTGATCAGTGATAGGACCTGAGGGAATGGCCTGGAGTTGTGTCATGGGAGGTTTAGGTTGGAGATCAAGAAAAGGTTCTTCACCCAGAGCGTGGTTGGGCACTGAAGCAGGCTCCACAGGGAGGTGGCTACAGCACCAGCCTGTCACAGTTCAAGAAGTATTTGGACAATGCTCTTGGGCACTTGATCTGACTCCTGGGGATGGTCTTGTGTCCCCGGAGGAGCTGGACCCAATGATCCTTGTGGGTCCCTTCCAACTCAGCATATTGTGTAATTCCATGAGATATTGGTTGTCAATGTAAGGCTGAACCCCATTTTTCTTCTCCCTTATTTGTTGCAGCATATGTTTGGGAATGCTGGGGATGCCATATTCCTAGGTGTACATCATGAGGGTTCTAGTAAAAAAAAAGAATAAAGTGTTGCTAGTTCTTTATGGTAAACCCCCCCAATTTTTAGACTTGAAAATTTATTTCTAGGTGTGTTTTTAATGCTGTTTAAGATTTCTACCTTTTAATAACATGGTGATTGAAGGGGCAGGTACCATTCTTTATATTTGCAAAATACTTTGTGACTATCTTGGTACTGTATCTACAAATGGATCCTGATAGGTTCTCCAGGCATGTGCCATGATGGTTTCTACCATCATACTTCTCAAAATCATATCAGTAGCTGCACATGATTTTTTAAAAGAAGTGTAGTATTGCTGGCAGTCTCATGGTTAAGGCTATGGTTGGATTTACATTAAAACACTTCAGAGTTATATTCTAAAGGTGTAATTACTCAGACCTCCAGGTAATTGGAATTTTTCCAATGATTTTTGGCAGGTTTTCTGTAGAAAATTTTCATTTCAGTATCTGATGGAACATTTTTTTTTCTTTTCAAGAGAAAGCATATTGGTTTATTTTTTTTTCTGTGTGTTTTTTTTTTTTTTTTTAATCCACCAAACAACCCAAAACCAAAAAAGCAACAGGCCCTGTGTAGTCACATCAGGTGAGATTTACAATCCCCATCAGCTGCTAGTTTGTGTGTGCATGCAAACTGTGACAAAACTTGGGCCCTGGGGTTACATTAAAGAAGTAAGTTATTTGTAACTGTTAACCTTCTTGAGAACAACCTAAATTCTGTTTGTCAGACAAAGACTTATCAATCTGCCAAAGCTATTGCAGGGCCACTGAAATCCACATTATTTTGTGTTACCGCTTGGAGAGCATTAATTAACTGGATTTGAAGAAAAGAAGTCCTAATAACAAAAAAAACCAAAACAAACAACAACAACAACAACAAAAAAACAAACAAAAAAAACCCCCAAAAATATCCAACCAAAAAAAAAAAGAAATCATCCAAAAGTTATAAAATGAGGTTCCTTAATGGCTTTGTTTTTTTAAGGCAACAATGCAGATTGCTTTTAAAGACTGAAACTCTTCCAAACCATGTTTTGTCTGAATGAGGCCCTTAAAAGAGACTGACTCTTCAGACGAGGATTGAATTGGTTGAATTGCCTCTAATGTTTTTTGGAACAAAGACAGACTGTCTCTTTTAGAGGAAACGTTTTAATGTTTCTTAAAATTCTTCATTTACGTAATTTTGCTTTTTGATTTGTTTAACAGAAGGTCCAGAAAGCAGAACATGACCTGGCACCTAAAAATAAGATGATACTCTGATTTATCTTAAACATTATTTCCCATATAGTCACTTTGCTGCTGAAAACTTAGCAGATTTCTTCAAATCTACTGTCTGTTAACCTTCCAGAGCTTCCCATCTTATGGTTTAGAGTTCACTGTTTCCACATGCAGTACACCCAACCTGCCTTGTTAGAAAAGAAGAACCTGTAAGTTAAACTGAAGGTGTTGACATAGAGGTCTGGGTGTTATCAGTATTTTTCCAGTGGGGTGAGCTGGGGGAGAACACTCCTTACAAGGTGCCTGGGGTGTCCCATCAGTGGATGCCCCACAGCATGTCTATCTGGTCCTATGTCTTGGTGAGTAAAGAATTTTTAAGAAGATAGAGAGTGTAGATGACAGCAGGAGGAGCAGCTTTTCCAGTTATTCCTCCTCTTAAAAACTCAGCCTGTTTTTTTGTCAAAGGTAGTCTAGCTATTGGATGGAGGATGAGGGAGGTGGATGAGAAATTTATGCTGATGGGGTTTTTATTTGTCTTTAGAATTTGTGTGGAAAGATTGTTGTAAAAGTGACTATACAGAGTTCAGGGCAGAATAATGAGACTTGTGACCTTAGAGGCAACTACAATAATTCCTTATATTCTCAATATCAAATCAAATTTTTGTACAGTATTTTTATTTGGTTTGTACTCTGATACTTATAGAGCTTGTTTTATATCGCGTTTATTAGCTTTTATTGAAAGTGTGAGCTTTTAGCACAGTAGAAACTCAGTTTCTGAGTAGTATTACCTTGACATCATCTTGGAACAACTCATGCCACCAGTATAGAATCAGCTGCTGCTTTATTTCTCAAATACACATGCATTGCATGCTAGTTTTGAAAACCCAACTACCGTAAAACCCAGAGCTGAGATGCTAAAAATTATTCTCCTCATGAAAATATACTGGCATATTAATATTTCAGGCAATTTCAGATACATGCAAATGTCAGGTTAATTTTTTCTACTTTCACAGAGTTCAGAATTGGAGTTTTTGATAAATTGTAGCAGTCCGGGTTTCCATTCATATGGAAATAAATGCAGAAGATGAGATCTGTTCTACAGCTTTATGAAGCTGACTCTTCAGATAGTCTTGCTCTAAAGGCCACTGAAAAGAAAATCAAGCAGCAGATTATCAGGGAAAAAGAACATATTCTATTCCTTAAATGAAAATCCAAAGAAACTGTCATTTAACATGCATTTCATGTCTTTATCTACAGCCTGGAATTTTCAAATAAACTTTTTTTTTTTAGGATATTTTATATTCTTGACAGAAATGAAGAAGCATCTGATTGTCTGGTTTGAGTAAACTTTAAGACTGGGTTGTGAAAAGAGAATTTGTTCTATTAAGAGGCAATGGATGCTTGTCTTTCCTTGCAGTTTACTCTTCTTTAGAATCACAGATGCCTATAAACATACTAGTTTAATCAGTAATTTTGATATTATTTTACATTATTTGTGTGGTATCCAGTTTCTCCATTGTACAGTATTTTGACTGATAATTTAACAAATAAAAATTTTGGTCTTCATAGGTGATGGAAAAAGATATAATGGGGAGAGAGAGACTGTCTACTCATAGAATCAAGCAAGGAGTGAATGAAAAATTAGAATACTAGGGGTAAAAGCAGCACCTCTGTATTTGTGCAACAGAGTACCTTGTGTGATGGAGGACACTGACAAACTGAGGAAACACAGCAATGCCTCTATGCTTCCACCATAGCACAAGTTCATTGAAATTGTTGAAATTATGGTAAAAACTGGGACTTAAATTGTTGATCTCCTTAACTGGCTGACTATTGCTTATCTTACTAGTATTAGTCTTTTTTTGTTACTACATTCAGTTTTGCTTGCCTGTTTTTTCATTAATTTTCTTTTTTCTCTTAACCTCTGCTCCTGTGGTCCTTTATCCTAAGCTGAAGGTGAAGGCTCTTTGGGACAGTGATTTTTCCATTTTACAGTATATCCATGCAGTGCTTGGTTAAACTAAGTTTTCAACCTAATTTTTCACTTTTAAGTTAGTTATCTTTAAGTTTAGAAAATATGATTTATGTGCATGCTGGTAATAAAGATGATCGGGCTCATAGCACAGGGTGGAGATCCATCTATTTTAGTGCTGCCATTTTGCAGGCATGCACCTGCTGGATGCATGTGTGCCTCCTGTGAATGAATCCCTGTCTTTAGCTTGGCCTTGACAGCAATTGCCCCAGGGAAGAACAAATAATTATTAACATTATTGTTATTTCATAGTAATTCATATTCAAGAAGATTTTGAGTTAAGAATCAGGGCCAGAAAATCCCATGGTGGTAGATATTTCTTGTATACATACAAATTGTAGGCTGAATTGAAAAACTGTCAGTCCAAAGCATCATAAGTAAAGTAAGCAGCCTATTTTGAGTATCTGTTCTACTTCAAGAGGTTTCCAAATTCAGACATCTTTTTCTAACTTGAAATTATGCATACTCTGGCTATAAATGTCCTGAATAAAATTCAGTATTTCAAAGCTATGAATCTATTAATAAACTGGGTATATTCTAGTATGTTTTTAGTGTAGAACAATTTGACAATTGAAATTATATTAGAAATGTAGAGTGCTACTGAATAACATAATTAAGTGGTGTTTGTTAATGAATGAGTACCTGTACTTTCATTTAGAGACATAATCAAAATAATATAATAGAAAATGTAACATTTTTGGGACCAGATAAGGTGTTGTGTTCAAGACTTACTACACTGATTTTCATTCATATGGCTATTAAAAAATCTTGCCTCAATGTTTTTAGCATTTCTTCTACATTATTTTATAAAATAAAACAAGCAGCTTAATCAAAGTATCCATTAATATGTCCCTCCTGTATTCCCTCCTTCCCTTCTCTTTGCTTTATGTTGCAAAAATTTGATAGCATTTCATCTGAGAGTTCAACATGAATCCTTTCAATCACAGAGAAGGTTTTTTCTGTTGTATTTTCCAAAGAAATACATATACTTAGGTAGTATTTAAATTAGTATGATGCCTTTCATGTTCAAGTAGCGCTGTTAATTAATGTTAAGAGGCCACAGAAATATTTTTTTATCTTCCTTTTACCCTGATTTAAGTGAGAGTAGGTGGCATCAACAATTAGACAGCAATAGACTTTTGGTAGAAGGAAATGGTAATATGCAGAAAGTCCTACTTACCTTTTTTGTGGTTTTGCATTACTCCTGCAGTGTTTGTGTTGCAGTAATATCTACCGGCCACGACCTGAAATCAGATCACATTGTGCATGTCACCACACAGAATTATATGGAGTAATTATTTCTGTACTGAGGTCTGTGTACGGGCCAGAATCTATGTGAGCAAGTTGGGAATTTATAATTATTGTCTACAATTCTACAGTATCTTTGATTTTTTTTTTTTTTTTTTTTTAAGGAATGGATTGTCTCAGTCATGGTGCAAAGGGGTGGTTGTAGTTGTCTTCTGAGAAGTGGAAATGCAGAGGACTTTACACATTACTGACTTGAAACCTGTAACCATGGGATGCTTGAGCTAGAAGGGAGAGGAGGAGGGGAGGAAATCTTTTGGATATTGTCAATAGACAACATATTTGAATCTGCTGAAAGAAGCATTGTAATTTATCCACTAGAGTACTAGTACTAATTTATCCACAGGATATTGTTTGATGGCTATTCTGTATCTCCTGATATTTTGTCACAATTTTAGTTGCATCTGCCAGAATATCAGCAGGTTTGATGAGTTTTTTCTTGCATGAATATACAGCTCTTCTGTATGAAGTGAGATGACCCCAAATTGGAAGCACATATAGAAGTTTCTCGAGAAAGTCAAGTGAAGCACAGATTTTTATAATTAATAGGAAAATGTCATCTGTTGTTATGTATTCTCATTTAGCCTAAGAGTCTCTAGATAGCAAGAGAAAATCATCTTGAGATGGATTTTATTATTGTCTTCTAGGTTTTTCTAATGAAGGATTCTTATTCCTCCTGTGGTTCACTTATGGAGTGCGTAGTCTCAAAAGCCTTAATTCAATTTCCTTTCCTTAAAAGGAGGCATTTCTTTGGCTTGGGACCCACATAGCACATTCTGTCAATAAGTGATTCTGACATCATTCTTACTACATTTTCTTCCCAGTGTTCTGAAGGCTAGGAGGCAAAGTCATGATGTCAAATAACAAAGAATATAAAATTGAGTCTGGGAGAGGTCAACACTGATGAGACTGGAAAAAGCATCTGTAGGTTAGCCCACTGTACAGTTGTGATGGTCTACTGCTTGTAAGAGAATTTCTCCTGTTAACAGACAGCAGAGGCACCATCATTATGCATTTGCAACTGCCTGAATCTGTTGTACAAATTTTGTAATTATTTATGCTTGTACAGTTACAAATGGAACCATCTTTAATGTTTTGGCTTAGGCATTATTATATAGCCAATGTACAGTAAATAAAAGTCAATGAACTCTGTAGAATTTTGGGTACTGCTTTGAGAAAACTTTGCCTCTAGCTAAATTTGTGCGCTTGCACTGGAAGATAAGAGCCTGTTGTCTGAAAACAGCTGAAGTCAAAATGTAAAGACTTTAAGTCACACATCTGCTACTGAGAGTAAAATTTGATCAGCAGGAGTTATTTTCTGCAGCTGACATTACACCAGCTGAAAACAAAAAATGCTTGATTATCAGTTTTAAGGTGAGGTGGAAGCTTCTCTCCACTCCAAGTACATTTGATCTGTACATCATGGGAAAAGTCCAAAATGTTTTACATTTTGCATCCGAAAGTGTTAATAAGCACCAGCATGAAGTGCAGCAATGGAAACATGCAATATTTAGTGTTTCTGGCCCTTCCAGCATATGTGACCAGCCACTTTACATTGCTACTGTAAGTGAACACATTAATGTTGGTGATTACACAGCCTGCCTCTGAACCATGTAAAAGGTCAAAAGGAGAGCATTTCTGAAGAAACTTTTGGGTAGTTGTGTATTTTTCATGTTGTCTTACACCACTTCTCCGTCGTCAGGAAGATAGATGTGTATGTATAAAGATTGTTTATTAAAATTTAACTAAATGGCTACTGAATTAAAATATGTGTACTTTTTATAATTTCCTTGACTCTTTTCCTAAGGAATTAAAGTATATAAAGGAAATAAGCTTTAAGCATGCTTCTAGCCCTCCAGTACTTAGAGTAGTATTTTTATGACCCTTGAGCAAAAGTGGGGTATTGAATATACACATGCTCAGCTATTTTAACAGGATTTGCTTCTGATGTAATTAAATTTTTGAAATAGCAGTAAGAGTGGGCTCCATACATTCAAAATAAAATTTTACTAGGTACTATTGGGGTAGAGATGTTTCTTTCATCTTCTTTCACAAAATTCAGTCTTTGGTTTCGAAGAATTTTATGATCTCATGGAGGATTTTTTCCCCTCTGAGACTTGATAGGTAAGTCTGAATTTAGCTATGAATTTAACTATGAATTTTCCTTTTATCATGATTTACACTATTTTTGACACTGATCTGTATTTTGCATGAACATTAATCTGGAATATTTCTTTCTAGCAAAACCTCCTTGTTATAGTCCTAATCTATTTATTTATGGTTGGAGCTCAATCAGAGGAGTCTTTTTCTGCTTTTAGTTTTTTCTGATAGCCTTTCTGATCTAGATTTTAGACTTTACTATTAGCTTAAAAATGTGATAAACATGGAAATAGAGATTAAAATTTCCACCATATAAATATTAATTTAATCTTTCTGGAAAATTATTTTATAGCTTGTAAATGCTGTAATTACTACAGTACTGGCTAAATAACTAATTAAAATTATAATAAGGATATGAATTGAGCATCAGCAGTCTTGTGATAACCATTTATCATCTTATTCTGTTATCAGTGTACATATAAATTTATGAATATATGCACTTAGATTTGTGTGTGTGTATGTAAATCTATGTAATATTTCTTTAACACTGCAATAAGATACAGAAGTTAGTTGCAGTCTTTCAGCATAACTGCTTTAATTGTTAGTGGTGGGTGCTTGTACAGTACAAGTTTTTATTTAAAGGTACAGTTTGGAAATATTTGATCATCAAACCTGAAAAACAAATAAATGCATATAAAGAACAAGATATGACAGGAAAAGACTCCTTTGGAAGGCACTGAAGGAGCTGACTCTATTTGCTTATGCATTATGACCATTCTGATATTGGTTTTTTAAAATAATTTTCTAGCAAGTAGCAGATACAGTGGGAAATTAATACAGTTGAGTCACATCAGGCCTACAGACAATGTGCTCATAAAATTCGTAAATATGGTTAAGACTCCAGAATTATGCCATTCAGACAGTATACTCTACTTTAATAGATGTGCAAATAGGATTAGAGATGTTCAAGATGGTTACTGTTTAACATCTGTGAGCCAGTGTAAATAGCAGGAATGTCCCTGGCTATTATGAGCTTGTCAGACCACCTTCTGCTGCCTCAGGTCAGGTGCAGAACGGCCACGCTGGAACGAACCGCAGCGTTATCTGCGCTGCTCCTCTCACTGCCCCTGTGTAGCAATCAACACAGGGCATCCCTGTCCTGATTCCCAAGCACTAAACACCTGTAATTTATCTTACTGTGTACCAGGAGAAACTGTGTCTCTGAAATACTCACAGCCATGCTTTTCCATGAGCAGGCCTGACAGGTCAGGTGGAGGACACCGTGCAGTTTTTATCGCTTTGACAGTGAACAAAAAGAATATCATTGACTAAGATGTTTCTGAGGAAGTTGTAACAATTTTCATGTTATTTCAGCTGTTTAGCTGGCATGTTTTGATTTTGGGCTTCTAAGCTGTGGGTGCTTATGTCCAGGCACACCACTCAGACACAAATTCGGTGAGTTGTCTCAGTGAACCATCTCTTCACAAGATCTTTACTATTAACAAATCTATCTTGCAACCTGTCCTGAGGGCAGTAAATCAAATCTGAGATGTTGGATGCAGTAAATGGATAGAGTATATAGCTGTTGGGTTTGCATAATGAAAATTCTGCAGGGACTTGGTTTTTAACTGAGAGATGCTCAGTTTGGCAGTGTAGGTGGGGGAGAGAACTCCAAACGGGTTGAATGTAGCCTTAAAAAACAAAAAACATTGTAGCTAATCCTTATGTCTTTAAACTCCAGATATGAAGCCATGCTTTTCAAATAATTGTAGGCACTGTAGGGAATGGAATGTGTCAATGTTACACGCTTTCAGGACCATGGTGACTTTTCTCTTTCATGAAAGGTTGCAATCAAAGAGCAAGAGGTAAAAATCAGAACTCTCTTACCTGAGCACACAGTGTCCAAGGAAGATCTAATCAAGACACCACAGAAGTGCTGTTCTTTCTAGAAGAGCTGATATAGAACTATTGGGTACTGAATCTTTACTTAGGCTGGCAAAAAATATTTCTCTGGTATTAGTTGCTTTATTTAATACTGTTTTACTTTTATTTTCCCCCAGAATAGTGTTCATCAGTGCATGAATCCGCATACAAATTTATTCTGAATGAGAATCAGATACTTGTCTTGGAATGGGTGTTTGACTAGAGAGAATTTTTCCGGAGGTCACATTGGACAGTAAAGCTAAATCCTAGGTTTGCTGTTAAATTAACAAAAATAACAATTTTTTCATTATCAAATGCCAAATATACATGCAAGCCTATAAAGTGTTTTAAAATATGTCCCTCATCTGGAAAATGTATGATTTCGTATACATTATTTGCAGCACAATCAGATTAAAAGAATGGGATATCTACACCAGGATTCTTAGATTTGAGTTACTTTTAACCTCTCTATTGCTCCTAAAAGGTTATATTTGACTACATTTTCCTTTGAATTGATTTTTCTCATATTCTTCTTCATTATTTAGTTCTCACATTCTTTACTTCTTTTCCCTTTCTTTCTATATCTATGCCATTGTATTTTAGTGTCGATACCATCACTTTGGCCTGAACAAATATCATTGGCCAAACCCTTTTTTATTGGTTTTGCTATAGTGAGGCATTACAGTTTGATGTCAGTGCTGTGCACCTGAGCTAAGCCAAAACTTTTCACATTCATATTTCAAGATCTGCAGCTGTTAAGGATGATATCACCTATGAACAGTGGCAGCCCATTGATGTCTGGAGCCGTGAATGCTGTTGTGATCAGTAGCACTGCTTTCCTGTGTTGTTTTTTGCAACCAGCTTTCTGAAGGCATAGCTACATTTTTTGTGGTTTTTTTTTTATGCTTTAACCTGGTGAGATTCAGCTCTGGATTAACTTGGCACAGTGCCTGTGTGATTGTATCCTGCAGGTATGACTAGGCTTCTAAATGCCATCTGGCAGTGCTAAGGGGCCAAATTATATTAGAGCATCCAGACAATGAAATGGAAAATGTTTCATAGTAACCTCACTTCACCTGGTTTTGTGTGCCTTGTGTGCAGACATCAAATAGATAGTAATGCTTATTCATTTTGGACAAATAAGAGCATGGTGAGCTGCTTAGCCAGCAAATGTAACCTTTAGCTTTTCTCAATTCTGCGATGATGTTCATAATGTAATGTTGCTGTTACATGGATTTATGCATTTAATTCCTAATTATTTTTTTTAAAGTACTGCCTGCCTGAAGACCGAAAGCTTCATCTCTCTACTGAAGCTTGTAGGTTAAGATTCATCTAAAACCTGAGCTATGGCATGTGCTTTTTGAAGTCTTTGAACTGAATATAGCTGTAGTTTCAGTTCTGTCTACTTCAGAGGAAAGGAAACACTTTCCTATTCTGCTCACAGACAGCCTGTGCTGGAGGGCTGCTGCCTCTCTTCTCACAATGACTGCAGCAGCTAATCATGTGTAATCCCTGTGTTACTGCTCACAAAGAAAATCAGTGTCATTGGAAAAGCATAAATAGGTGAATATACGCATTTTACATGGGTAGATGCTTTTATTTTATTATATAAACCACATCCTTTTGGATCTGCTATTATTCTGCTTTTTATGTGGCAGGTGTCAAGATTTCGTTTGTACCACTTTGCTACTGTGGGCTCCTAAAGGGTCTCTATAGAGAGAGGCAAACCAAGGGGGAGGGGAAAAGGGGGAGTTTTCATTTTTATTCTTTAGATAAAATGATGAACTGATATAAAATATATAAAAACACATATAAATTGTATGTTCAACAATCAGGATGTTATATGTCTGGATCTTAGACATGTCTTTTTTCCCCCTTGTGTAAATACTGTTCCTGTATATATCTCTTTGCCAGCCTGCCAAAAATTTTGAAACCTTGGATAAATAGCCATTGTAAATAGATGAAGTGATTTTCTGTAGCAGTGGGTCCAGTGCAGCAGGGTTTGTCAGAGCATATGACTTATGCAATGCATGTTTCGACCTTCATAGCCAGAAGTTTCCAGACAGAATTTTGAGTCCTACTCAATCACACCTACTGGGTGTGATGGATTGTGCTTTAACTTATAATATCAAGATGTGGATGGTTTTATGCTCCTAAGCAAATATGGGTGCAAATTTTCTGGTGATCTAGATGAGATTGCCAGTTTCCATTATTGTATTCCAAATGGAGTTGAGTGCAGGTTGGTGGTGTTGGTTTTTTTTTTGATTGATAGCTTGACAATTTAGCTCACTGATGGTATCAAAGTACTAACTACAAGTTGGCACTTAGGCATAAACCCTTGCTTCCTTTAGAATACTACAGGACAGGTTTTCTCACAAACATGAGGGGAACATAAGTGTTTTGGAATTTGTTTTGTGAATTTTGCTTTTTGTTAATTTAATTTTTTTTTTTTACTGAATAATTCTGGTATTGGGTTTTGACAAGGGGTAACAGAATGATGTTTAAATCTTTATATTCTTTTATTCTGGAGGAGTTAAAACTTGAAGACTTTTTTGTTCTACAAGCAATCCTATGCCAATTCAGGATTTAATTTTTTACCTCTTCTAATGACAATGCTAGGTCAAGTGTATTTCTAGCCTATAATTTTATCTATGAAATAATTCTTGGAAGGATTTGGGTTACAGCTGAGAGTCTATCTGAGTCCAAAGTTCCTTTTGCCAAAAGCAGACTTCGCTAAATATGGATTTTCCATTTACATGAAATTAAGGCAGAGGTGAAAATTATTTCAGCTTTAGTCTAAATCATGTAGAAGAATTTTTGACATGTGAACTGAGTATTTTTAAATGGCTGTAGCATTATGTTTGATCTCCTGAAAGATGTTTACTAACCACTTTCAATAAGCTGAGAAGTTTTTTAATCTTGGTGAATATTCCCCAGATATTTTTCTAAAATAGAGGTTTTAAATATGTTCTTAACTGTACCTTATCTGTTAGGATGACCTTTTCTTCCAGATCAGCCTATACAATTTTATCCCTATCTTTGTCACAGACAGATTGGATCATGATATTCTAGCCTGAGTTTAGTAACATCTAAAGGCCACTCAGAAATTCTGTTAAAAATAAGTCATATTTCTCACTTAATTGTGTGTCATATAGATCTATACTCTGTAGATGGTATAGCTGATAATTCATTTACAGCCTTTAGAATCTTAGTAAAAGATGGAAATCAGACCTTTTGAGATTCATTGTAACATCAACTAAAACACTGTAAAAAATAAAATGAGAAGTACACTTATTATGTATTTATTTACAGTTGAGTCTGCTATTCTGGGTAATAAATGAGGTGGGATAGGGAAAATAAAGCAAACCCACAAATTTGAAACATATGTAAAGTAACTGCAAGAGCATTCTGTACATAATTTATATTTAAACATGAAATGAAGATATGAAGTGAGGTTAAAAATGAAAAGGAAAAAGTTCAGGGTCTTTTCTGCATGTATTATGGTTAGTCTGAAATCTGGATAGTTTTTCCATGAGTAATTGAGAATTGACTATACTTCACATCTGTTTTGGCTTAACTAAAATATGTCAATTACTACTTCCACTCAGAGCACAAGTTCTTTGTGTCTTGTTCAAAGGTGTCCTTTACCTGTGCCATGTTTGTTATATTTTTCAGATTCTAGTCAAGGCCCACAGAGTAACCAAAATGATTGCTTAAACTGTTCTCTTTGATCCCTTTCTTGTTGTTTTGGTTTGTTTTTTTTTTTTTTTTTAAATGCTATAGTTCTAATAGCTATTATAAGGTAGTAAAGGAATTTTGTATTTCCTATTAAGGCCGTCTTTACAGTACAAAGAGATTGTGAGAATACTGGTAAGGAAATCTGGCCATCCTTAGATTGTATTATCAGGCAGACCATGCAAATTGGTTTCATTAATTTACTCCTATCTTCTAAAATCACTCATTGTCACTTGTTCTTGAGATACTGCAAATAATGGAAGACTGAAATGCAAATTATGTTAAAGATTTAGACTAGGAATTTTTTATTATATTCTCAAAATGATCTGATTTGATTATGCTTTTGGATATTTCAATCATAATCAGAATATACTGTGTTATTGTTTGCTCTTCAGCCAAGATGTACTCCCTCTGTAATACAAAATTCAAGCTGCTCTTTAGATACGCTTCAGAATATACAGAGTAATCATCAGATTGTAAAAAAGAGTATTTGCTTCAGGGAATATTTTAGGGTGAATTTCAGTGCTATTTTAGAAAGAGACTTATGCTTTAAGTTTCAGAATTTGCAGAAAAGGAGCAATCCCCACATTCAGTTCTTCTCCCTGGACTACAGGGAGAGGTGTGGTGCCACATTTTGCAGTGCGAGTGTTGTCCTCAGAAATGATTGTGGAGAAGGTGTAGGAAACCTTGACTGCTTAAGGGATGACATCATGGATTTCCAGCTGCTGAATCTTATCAAAACTGTCATGGCCCTACTTACCTCTTTCTTGCTCAGGTGGTTGTCTTTTTATGTGTATTAATCAACTACAATATTTAACTGTATTAATGACTTTTCTGAACTTTGATATATTTAGCTGGTATTCTGTCAAGTCTTAGAAACTTCTTTGATTACTGAACACCATTTCCTAAAAACAATCCAATCTTTGCTTTCTAGGGGATATGGACATGCAAATGTGCATATCTGTGATTTCAAGCTAACCCTGCAGGGAAATGTGAGGGAGCTGTTTAAATTAGCCATCTCTTAGCAACTGTTGTACCAGACATATAATATGTTTCTGAAAAGATTTGGAGGAAGGAGGTGGGGGCAGGTTCTGGCACTAATTGCCTTTACTCTGTCTTTTAATAAGGTACAAAATCAGCATCTGTACTCCAAATTCAGTTCCAAGAATAGAGGTCTGCTACTGTTTTAAGGTTAGGGGAAAAAAAAGTAGTCTTAGTTTAGAAGCCAAAATTTGGAGAGGACAGGTGGTGACTTGTTCTGCTCCTAATTCCTTGTGCTCTCAGACTGAACACAGTCAGACCCACCATACCCAGAGTATGTGCCTTCCTCTTCAAGTTTTCACCACCCTGGGTGATGAATGCATGTGAGCACTTAAGCCTGAGGGAGAGGAGGCATCTTTCCAAAGAATGGCACCTGAACAGTGTGGCTCTATCACAAACTGAAATTTGCAGTGGGGCCAGACAGAGGAGAGCTAAAGACCTTGTTCTTCACCACCTTTGCAACATGACAAGGTTCTGTGGATGAATGAAGTGTGTAGTCCTGTGCTCACAGGAATGCATCCATCCCCCTCTCATTTGTGTTGCAAAAACATTTGCCTCTCCTCCTGTATCGTCCCAGTTCAGCCCCCTCCCCTCCCTGATACAACTCTGCCATCCCTCATCACTAGTGTGGTCCTTGAAGTAATTTGTCCATGCTTCCCCTATAATCCAGACTTTTATTCAAAAGTACACAGGGAGGAAAATATGGAGATATAGGCAGATTTTGGGGTGTCTGTGTATAAAACATCAGGATCTCTGAGACATAAAGAGTGCCACAGTTCAGGTTTTTACAGAGTCCAGAAATCAACACTCATTCACCAGGTGGGAAAATTGCTTTAACATTAAAGCACTTCAAGGATCAGAACAATAACATAAAGGCCTCTCAAAACTTTAGTTCTTCCTTTTTTTACTCTTGATGCCAGATTATGGCTCTGATTTCAGTCTGACTTTGCTGGAATTATAAATATGCCTCAGTTATGTTACATGGTGAACTCAGCTGAAGCTTTATAGGAAGACTGCCCTGCTTTTTGTAACAGTGATTTTTGCAGTGTGTTTCAGTCCCGTCCCAAATAAACAATACTATAGAAATCAATTAATTTTCTTCACTGGCTACCAGAAAAACACAACTCTGGCATTTGATCTTTGCACTTACGGACATAGTCTTTTTTAATATAAGCTTGAAATCCATAGAAATTATTGTTCAACATATTGCTTGATCCATATGAACTTGGGCAAAGGCTGTGGAGATGCTTTTTTCAAACTCTAGAATTAAATCTAGACAATACCTCTGAATTTAGCAAGTGCTATTTTAATAATTGACTAGATTTAGATTGGAAACATGGTATGATTCTATGAAAAGAATATTTTGAGTTGGGCCATCTCTAAATTTATCAGCTATTTTTCTGTGTTATTGCAGGCACTATCTTCCCCACATGCAGATCTCCTTTCTGAAAGATAAACTCTCAAGTCCAGAGGGGAAGAAGTATTAATCTTCAGAATCTGAAAGCAGTTTTCCACTTCTCTTTAAAAATAACCCTTTTTGTTTATATAAAAATTGTGTCCATATAGGTGGTACTTATTTCCAAACAATGCAATTGTAAATGTTATGTTGGAAGCCTTTCTGGTGGAAAAAAGAAGTCCTTTTGTATCAGTGGGTGTATATCCAGCCATATACCCTATGCACACAGAAAAAGTTGTCTTTTTTCACCCCCTTCCCCAGGGGGCTTTCTTCCATTCAGCAGTAAATTTTGATGGGCTGAAGCTGACTGCTCCAGTGTTTGTGAAGGTCAAACCATTTGGAAACTTGGACATTAAAACAGTGCAAATATCAATGCAAATGTGTTTTGATTCATCCAACTGTATGCAGTACTGACACTAGGACCCCAAATTTGATTTATTTCTAGCTAAAATTGCTCTGACTGCTGAGAATGGAATTATTTATTTATTTATGTATTTTCTTTGGAGATCACAGCCTACTGAGATCAAATGCTCAGGGAAATTAGTTTTAATTCTCTTAGTATTGCAGGAAACAGTTTTTTAGAAAGCCAGGGTTATCCACAGTCCTGGAACTTGCAAGGAGGAATTCTAGCATGGAAACTGGACCACAATGCCAGCTGAAATAGTACAAGAGAAAATGCCATTTTGCAAAGGACAGCTGGGAGAAATCCAGGATACGAAGTCAACAGCTGTCTTCAGTTGTCCAAGTACAGTGATTTCATCACTGGTTCACAGTGAGAATTGTGATTTTTTACCAGCAGAGGAGAAAATTACTATTTATTTGTAGGAATGCTATAGCTGGATGATTTTGTGTCTTAAGAAAAATTATAGAGTGAGAGTAGATTTTTGGCATGGCTTTTGATGCTCTCTCACACAACATACTTGTGTGAAGGTGTTTGAAGCCTGGGTTGTGGTCTGATGAACAACAATGTGGTTTGGATCATTTGGCCCAGAGAGTGATTTTAATGGGTCATATGTTGTTTGGAGGCTGGTAGCGAGAGAAGTACTACAGGGTTCTGCTCTGGTTGTGTTCAGTATCTTAATCTGTGACTTGGAGGAGGAAACAAAGTGCTGCTCTTGAGAGTCTTGCTCCTGGGAAAGAGCAATTCCTCACAAAGTTAAGGGCTGAGGTCTGCCAGCCTGTGGCTAGCTCTGTGAAAAAGTATTGGGGCTGTGGTAGGTAGAAAGGCAAGCATGGGGACAGCAGCATCTGCCTGACAGCAAAGGCAGCAACAACTTCCTCAACTGTGTGAACAAGGGACATCAAGTGATGATCCCCTTTACTCAGCATTTCTTATAACCCATCTAAACTACTCCTTATAGTTTGGGGCCCCTCTGAATAAGAAGGGTGTCAATATGCTGTAGGGAGTTCAGCAGAGTGGTACCTGTGATGAGAAGCCACGGAGCTGGGGTTCCTTGGCTGAAGTCTGGACAAGGGATGACTTGACAGCAGTCTGTCAGCTCCCACCAGGACGTCACCAATGATGTGGTACCAAGCTCTTTGTCTCTTGTTCTCCCACCGTGTTCAACAAGAATAAATTGAAAAAAGAGGAGCTGTACTGAAAAGAAAAGGCTTTTCACCGTGAGGGCAGTACAAGTACTAGAAGACATGGTAACTGTATGGGCTGTGCAGGCAGTCCTTTGAGATTTCCCATCTGGGAATAGCCCTGAGCAAGCTGAACTGAGCAGACTTTACTTGGAAGAGATTGGAGTAGAGCTCTCTTGAAGTGTCTTCCAGCCAGTATTATTCTGTGATTATCCAGAGGGGGCTCTTTATGGAAGCAACAGAACAGCTAAGTCCTCATGTCACAATTGAAGGGGGAAAAAAACCAAAGAAACCCCATAGAAAAAACATCAAGACCACCCCCATCAAAAAACCCACAACACATCCCCTCCTCAAATATTTCCTGTGTAACAACAGAAGCATCAATAGATGTATATATCCTCAGAACAGAATGAAGTGCCCATTCCCCCTCAAGGGTCCTTTTCCATCCTGTTGCCAGACAAGCAGAATGAGAAACAATCACAGAAGAGTTCTGTGTGTGATATCTTAAGATGAGACTCTGAACAGAGGCTTCTCCCTCACCCCCCTCAACTATTCCAAGAGCTTCCTCTGTACAGAAGGGATTTTCCCTCTTTGCTTTGGACTCCTGTTTTATTTTACTTTTCAAGATAACTTTGATCACTGCAATTTGATCTGACAAGAGCATCCCCCAAGGCCTTTTCCCGAATTGCGACAATGTATTAGTGTCATCCTGAAGGAAGAAGGAAACTAATATGTGTGTGTATGTGCATAAATGGATGTATTTACTGATTGGAGCTCTGCAAGCAGGGGGACAAAGAACAGGATGTAATGCAGAGAAGATGAGCACACAGAGCTAAGGAAGTCAGTCACAGGGCACTAAGGATGCATGTTCAGTCTCATTGCAAAAGAATGTTAAATGAAGATGACCATAAGAGAAGACAAGTGATACCATAGAAAACAAGGTCCAGCTCTTTGTGAAGCATCTTGGGAATGCTGATCTCATATGCAGTCATGGCTTAAAGAACCAATGTTCCCATGCAGCCCTCTCTGATGTCCCACCTACCCCTTGTCCAGCATAAAGCATTATCTCTCTTGGCAAGGTCAGGGTCCCATCACCTGCACTTGTGGAGTGGTAATGCAAACCCAGGAGCACCATTTATTAATGATGAAGAAAGGTAATTTGTCTGTGAGAAGCTAACTGTGCATAGTGGAATTTGGGTAACAAAGGAGACGGGGAAAGTCTGTTGCAGAGGCAGAGCATCAGTTAAAGAGAAAACAATATGTGGGAGCAGTCAGTTTTAAGAATTACATCTTTGTCCTGTCTTTGTGATGACAGTTAAGAGACACAAACCCCAGTAACATGGAAGGGGTATGATCAGGTTGTCTAAATTACAACCAAAAGAAAAAGAAACCAGACACTTCTTATCTGGATAGGACTAATTTCCTTACCACAATCATCAGCTTGTTCATCATCTGTTAGGTCCACATAAGTACTTCCTCAGTGTTTTGTAATGGAATCTGCACCTGGAATTTTCCTCATGTCATTACATGTCATGTAATTTTTATAATTTCTTGACATACAACAATGGAGTACCTTGTGGCCTTCTCCAGGTATCAGAACTGAGAGTACAAATGGATTATTTCTCATGATGTTGCTTTCAGCTGCTTCTTATTGCCCCAAATACTTTTCTGCATATGTACATTTTCCGCTGATCCTCAGTATACAGAAGACAGAGTGTATAAATCATGCTTTTCACATTCCTGGATAGAGCTGCTGTTGCTGAACACATTCAGAACAAATTGACTACTGTTTCACAAAATCTTAAAAGAAATTAACCACTGAGAATACTTATTTTACTTGCATTGAAGCAATTCTGTATATTTTTTTCCAGAAGCTTTCCCCTGGAAAGCTTTTGGTATGAAAGCCATGTTGTGTTTTTACAGTACAATATTAAAATTATCAAAGAAGAAATGCAGTGTTATCTGACAGATATTTCTGTAACATCTGCCTCAGTTCCAGCTTTCCAATCTCACAGGGAAAAACCTTTGAACCTATGTTATTTTTCTCCCTGCCCTATTCCAGAGGCACATGTGGCAGAAGTACTCATCCATTGTAACTGCTCTGCGACAGCACAATATCGACCCAGATGGTATTATCCAGCTGGGAATTTTTCCCAGGTTACCTCTAATGTTATGTCATCAATTTGATAAAGTAGATCTCACCAAAGACAAAAATCACTTCCTAAGGTAAATTCAAGGCAGTTGTTTTTTGTTAGGTATGAGTCCTCTTTCTAGTAGTGTCAATATCAAAGTGAAAATTTCTGGTCTCTAGTTTTTAGTCACTCACATAAATTCATGAAAATCTTATTTATTTCCCCCAGCTGACCCACTTGTGCTGGTTGTGGCAGACACCAGTTCTGCTCCTTATTACATTTTGGGTATTTAGACTCTAATTTTTTTCTTCCAGATGAGAAATTCACAGCTATTCAAGTCTTATTGTAACAGTTCTCTAGACCATGACCTGGTCTAGAGAACAGATGCATTGTATCTGAATTTACGCCTCTGAGTAGTAAAGCCCACAGATATGACCCAATTCTGTAACAAAATCATTATCAAGAATTGATGTCCAAGTAATTAGTTTGTTGGTTAATCAAATTAGTTTTGTATTCTTCAGCAGGAGAAACTGAATTGGATTGCTATTGACAAGTATTTTCCAAACAGTGAAAAAAATCTTTCAACTGAAAGATATTTTCTATTTGTCAAGTCATTCCTATTTGCCATTGACAGACTGATTGCTGTTCCCAAGGCTCAAGGAGACCAATGTGTCCTCTATAATTTATGTCTGGAGTTTGTAGCTTGAGGAAAGAATTTTCAGAGATTCACATACAAATATGCCATTCTGTCTGTACATTAACCTCAAAAATCTCTGGTTTATTTAAATACAAAACAAGAACACCAGCAACCACAAACAAAAGGGGTTTTTTTTACTGTTTTCACTTTTTAAAAAATATTATGAATATTTTTGTGTTTCTCTGGATTGCTGTGGTATTTGCCTTAAAAATACCTCATTATCCACAAACCCTTAATCAGAACATGAAAGGATCATTTTATCTCCCGTACTACTTTTTGTGCTCTATTTCCCAAGGCTTCTATTGATTTTTTTTTTTAATGCAAATAACTTAAAAGGATTTAATTTCAGTTGTTGCAAAGCAATTACCTTTAGTTAGAAAGGGTTTAATTGTGATTTTATTTGAATGCTATATTGGAATTTCTTCTAGTAGTTCATGATGTTTCTGTGTTTCAAATGAATTAATTATGTGTGTGTAAAAATATTAAAATATTTCTATTAGATTTTTTTAAAAAGATGTCATTAGATTTATACTAGGATTGTGTAAGGATTCCCAAATTATTAACTGCTTTCTGAAGAAATTTTTAAAAAATATTTCATAGGTACTGGTTTTTTCATTACTGCCTTCCATGAATGACCTTGTGAACAAATTTATTGGTTATGGTAATAGTTAGTGTTAAGTAGTCAGAGGCTAAAGACTATGAACATATCTTTAACGATATGGGAATGTGGGGTAACTGAAATTTTTCAAATGTGTCAATTTCCTTAGACTTCTGAGACAACTGGTCATATCCTGCTGCCGTATGGAGAAGTATACAGTGCCTGAATTTTGCAGGGTGATGTTTTATACCTGCTGATGTATCTGCTTCTAATGCTATGGGCACATTTTAAAGTTGTATGGAAAGCTTTCATTGCTCATGCATAAGGATCATATTTTTAAACCAATTTATGTTCCAGTAACTTTGGAATATTTTCATATAAGGACTCCCCTTTGTCTTTTTAGTTAGATTAATTCTCTCAAATTACCCTACATTTGTCCAGAGTCCTCATTTCTACAGGGTGAGCATGGATTTCATTTAGGACACTAAGGAGTATTAAAGATGTTTGCTTTTGTTTGCACAGTCTGAATATTTTCTGGTTTAGGTATTTCAGATTTTTCTGGGTGATTTACCTGTGAAATAAGATATTCCTCATAGTAGACTGTGTCAATGCAATGCCTTCTGCTACATTGAGAATATACTTACAGAGCTTGTTTCTTCTTGTGTACCTAAGTCATATGTTGACACCCCTGTCTAGTGCAGGGGGGAGTTAAAGCTCTTATATCAGACACTGTCTCAAGTGTGCATCTGTATTTTGACAGGCACTCAGTCAGTATCAGTATCTCTGACCCACATACGGCTTTCTTGTATGAGGCACCAGGGATAGGCAAGCCCAAGTACAGAGCTACAGATATCTGGGGCTGTATTCAGAGCCAATGAAACGTGGCAATGTCTGGTAGATGATTGGAGTGGGAGAAGAGCACCTAAAGTGGGAATAATGTGTGGTAGAAGCAAACCAGCCCAGACTTCTTCCACCTCACAACCCACCCAACACCCCCAGTACCAAGGTTTTTCTGTGTAGGAGAGAGAAGAGCTTTACATCAACTTTCTTTATTGAATACTTTATGCATAATGCAATATTCTGGATTCAAAGGAAAGTAACAGAGAAGTATCAAAGTAGCTGTACAGGAATTACTGTTCTTTAATGGACACAAATAACTAAGGCCTTATTCTAAGGCTTACTGTGGAAGTTGCATACATTGGTACAGTGCTCTGTAGTAGCACTGGGGTAGAGCAGCCTATTCTGGATTTGCAGTCAAGGCTGTGACCTGCAAAGTTGCCTGTGTCAGTTCTGGGGCACTCCAGATTTTGCCCAAAATTGGACAGTCCAGAACTGCCTAAATTCTCTCTAATTTTTTTCCTTCCTGGTCTGCTATAACACCTCTGAGTGCCTCACCTTTTCATATTTCAGAAGCAGCAGTAAAGTAGAGGCAATTGCAAAAATGCCTTGGAAAGGCTTCCTAGACTGGGCTGCAGATCTGCTGTGCTGAATCAGGCATGGACAGTGCAGAAATGCAGCATTTCCAGAATCATTAATCAGGGAATTCTGTGTAAGGGACAGGGAAGATTTTTAGAGCAAAGGTTCCATTTGAGGCGGATGTGGTAGTGCTGCTCCCCCATGCCTGCTCCAGCAGCAAGGCAGACAGTGCTGAGCCAGAGCATCAGGACAGATCCTCTCTATCCCAGCTGAAGGCAGGAAATCGAAAGAGCACTTTGCTTCTGCCTCTGCTGTTACAGCAGTCGGTTTCAGAGGAAGGAGTTGATCTTACACTACATTTGGAGTCAAGGCTCCAGGAATCCCAGCCTGTTACTCTGTTCTCTTTCTCTGTTCCCCCACCTCCACCCTATTATTGCCCCTTGCTCAACCTTTTGGTCCTAAACGTCCTTGAAACAGGGCTGAAAAGTCATCTTTTCTGTGTACATTCAGGGACAACTTTCTCAGAGCAAGGAATTGTTTAATCCCAATGTGGGGGGTGAATAATAGGGGACTTTTTTTACCTAACGAAAGCTCTCCAAATGTTAGTTTTATCTGAGCACTTGCACCCTTGATGAATCAACTGACCCTCTTAAAAGTCTTTTATTCTTCAAGGCCAGGACTTTTATTTTTGTAGGAGCTTTGTTTTGTAACACTTGCTGTTTCCATCCTTCTCTGTTTAGATGTTTTGTCAATAGTAGTGTGCTTACTGTTTCAAAGGCAGCATTTTAAGGCAAGCAATATCTTACTCTTTTTGAAGAGAGAGAAGCTGTGCTATTTATAGCTAATGTTTACTTTTCTGCTTAAATGCAGTTAGTCTCATTTTGAAATGACCCCATGTTTTCATACAACAGTCTCCTTGACAAGAATCAAATGCATAGTATGTGTAGGTTTTTTGGATTCTTACAGAGGAGGACCACATCTCTCAAACAAATAACCTCCTTCACTGAATACAAGGAAAGGCTGAAAATGTAACTCTCTTCAGCTTATAACTTCATTTATCTTTTTCTAGGTGTGGTGTACAACTGAAAAACTGTAAGAGCTTAAATAGCTTTGCAGCTGACCTCTTGATCTCATGAGGCTTTTCCCCCCCCCATATTTATTTTTGATTATGAAAGTGAAATACAAATATGGTAGGACAGTCCCAAAATTTTTGGGGAGCCCTGGGATTCCGAGCATCAGTGCAGGTATTTGCTTCTACATTAGAGAAGCTATCTTCTTTCTTTTGTTTTTATTCAACGTATTGTTTGTGTTCTATGAAATATGGTATTTAGTAGAAGTTTTTAAGGTTGTGTGCATGTGTCAGCTTCAACTATTCTGCGTCTTGATTTGCATATTATGATAATGAGATCAAGGAGACAGAATAGCAAGTTCTTCTCTTCTGTAGTTTCATTGACTCTCAGATAGCAGTAGAAATTTCTTTTTGCACTTTTTGCCCTTCAGCATCTCTACTGATAGAAGTTAACTTTTTCTTAGTATTTAAAGAGATTTAATATTCACAATATGCACTTGCTGGAATGTAGGTATGCTGTGGGCATATGCTTGATTTATGCACAGTTCTCTATTTGTAGCTATGATAAGTACTCTTACTTAAACTGAGTTTTTGTTTGGTATGTGAGTGAAAGTACATGTGGGTGTGTAAAGATGTCAGGTGTGTCTGTTGCACACATCTAGTGTTGTGGCAAGATAACATGTATTTGGTACAGAACTGTACATGATGTTTATGTAAAACATGAGAAGTAAGTGTGTTGCTCACCTAGTGATTTCACTGGCTTTTTCTCAATATAACTTCATATGGGCATGGGATTTTCTGAAGTGTTTGTATTGTTGTAAACTTTGCTCCTGTCAAAATCCTAGCTATGGATTTCAAAATTATCTGTGTTGCTCAATATTGCCTAATGGTTTAAACTTCAGAAAAAAAAAAAGACACAGAGGAGTAAATTCAACCAATCTGCATTAGAAAAAAAATAGATGCTTGTTCCCTGTATTAATACTATCCCGTTTCTGCCAAGACAGACAATTTGGTAGAATGTCGGGTATGTTTCTGCTAATTTTTAAACCCATTTGAGTACAATGAAAACTTGTTAGCACAAATATGTTTCCCTCTACACTACTGTAAAGATCAAAACCCAGTTGTCCCTGAATGGTGGTAGTTCCTCTACAATGCTCTGTGCTTTTGCTTTTTAAATAGACATTTACATCATCTTTAGAGGCGAGTGCTTCTGTTAGCCTAGAAGAAATTATGGGGGAGGATCTGGACACTTGTCAGTGTGTCCTAGTTTAGAACTGCTGAGAAAGTGAGGACCTAATGTTCTTTGGTTTTGATTACAAATGCCTTGTTTTCAGACAGAGGGCTTAAGTAAGCCCTGATTCAAGCCCAGTTGAGGTGAAATGCAAAACAAAAAGGAGGTTTTTTGGAATATAAAAACAGCTAATCAGTTTAAAATATTTTATCCAAATAGGAAGAAATTAAAGATAATATTATTTATGAATCTATATTCACCTGTATAGTCTGAGATGATCTAAAGATGGCACTTTAGATTAGACATGGTCATGCATTGTTTTTTGTTATATATGAGCATGAGAAGACAATGTGGAGTCCATTTGATTTATGCTAGTTATGGAAGGGCAGATCATATCTGGTTTGATGTAAACCCTGCTAATACAAGGCTGTAAGTTCACACTGAATTTTTACAAGTATCAATGGCTATATGAGAAAGGGAATTTTGAGATTACACAGACACGAATCTGTTTCCAGAGGCCCTCTTTCTCTCCCTTCCTACTGTAAATGAAGTCCTGACCATTGTGCATGATTCTTTTTTCTTTCACAGTACAATTCCTGTTCAAAGAAATAAAATGCACAAAAATTTATCTGTGACACTGACAGTAAATTTGGTCAGAATATACTCAAGTGACAGTTGATTAATTTTATTTATAAACATACCATCCTTTCCTAGCCAACTGTGCTTTTTAAATGGAAGTTTTTCCTTTTTTTTTTTTTAATAGAATCTTTAATGAAAATTTATGAAGAAACTAAGTTCTTAAATTGTCTGCTCACGATTTATGAGTAGCAGAAAATGAAGTATAAAAACCTTTCCCTGTGTAAATAAATGTATGTCCCTGTATTTAACAGTAAGATTGCTATCAGTGATTTTTCCTCTTAAAGTGTTGAGATAATGTATTTTATGCGAGTTGACAGGGTTTGATAGATAACAGCTGTATAATAATTTCTCAAAAGGGTAATAGAAGGCACCTCCCAGCTGGGCTGTTTGGTTTGGGAATAAGTTTTGGGAGGTCACTATGAAGAGGGATTTTATAAATCATGTGTGAGTAACTGTGCTTTTGGTGAAACTCTGGTAAATATTTGGACTTTTTCTGTGATTTAGTAAAACCATTTATGTGAGAAACACATGTATTTGTATAATTAGAGAAAAAAAACCCTTCAGTTCTGTGCCTTACCACTGGTCATGTGTTGTAGTAAGGACAGCATGAAGACTATATAAATCAGTAGCTAATTTAAGACCTCTGGTTTCAGAGCAGTAAATGAGGATGTTTCCTCTCTGAAAGATCAGAATATAATAGTTTTGCCATTTTTCTTAAATGTACTGAGACAAAGCTATCTTTAGTTTTATGAATGGGATGAAGTATAGTATATAGCTCTACACTGAGAGATGATTACATTCAGGTAGAAACAGGGGACTCCACAACTTTATTTTAATTTATTTCTTTCTCATCTGCAAAATGTTGCTTGTGTTCTACATTAAAATTCAACTCATATCATCTGCCTTTCTGAGTGGCTGTGGTTTTGTCATTAAATACACAGAAGAATAGCAAACCAACAGTTATAATTTGCCTGAGGAAGAAGTCCACAATGAAGAGTGTTTAGAGTCAAAACTGTGTCTCTACTGACATATGGGAATTGCAGTCTAGGCCAGAAAATGCAATTGATCACAAGGTCACATAATAGAGATTACTGATCTGAAGTATAGTCCTTAAATCTCCTTAACTCCCCAGCCAGCTTTAGAACTGCAAGTTACATTATTTTGCTTAAAAATCTGAAGAAAAATATTTCCTGCAAGCCTGAAGATAAAAATTTTGGGTGAGAAAAACAAAGAACAGCTGCAGCTAAGCTCTACTTAATAAACCCAACAAGGGCTGGTTAAATGGAAAATTGTCTTTGAGTATACAGGGATGTATATGTACAGAATTCAGCTTGATAGGAATGTTCAGTAAAATGGATATTGTGAAAAGTTGGGAAATGTGTTAATCTCTGACTACCTGTTCATTTTTCTGGATTGGCTGGTTTTGTGTTTTGGGTTTTTGGAGGTTTGTTTTGTTTTGTTTTGCTTTGATTTGTTTTTTTTTTTGCTTTCCACCAGACTCTCAAGATACAGAAAATAAAATTAATTTCTCATTTTCCCTTACCCCACACTTATCAACATACACACCCTATGCTATCTAGAAACTTATTATTTTATGAATATATATATATGATATGATAGTGCACTACAATCCCTGATGAACAACTTTCTAACAGTTATATTACAGTGTTGGACATACAGACTTACTCATTCTATAGTAGCATCATGCTCTCTTATTCCTTTTTATATTGTGTGTCACTCAAGCATTTTCCTTGTTTCTTCAGGCTCTTCTGAGCTTTAACTACATTTTATGGAATGCCAATGTTAACATGGGACAGGAGTTTTAATTCAGTCTTTTGGGACTGTTTTAGGAGTCTGGGAGTCTGTAAAGGTAGAAAAACACCTCTATGTACACTTCATGGTCTTTCACCCCTGTCAGAGGCAGACCTATCTCTTGGTGTAGCAGTGACTGTGAAGTTAGGTCAGGACTGCACTAAGTCTCTACTTTGAATGTCTGTCTTTGGGTTTGTGCCTCATTAGCATCCCTAAACTCATGGGAATAGGGAAGTTTATCATATAATCATACAGATTCAGAACTTTAAAGATATGCTCTATATTTTGGGTTTGAGTTTTTTGATGATAGGCCCTTCAAAAATTCTTTGAATAATCATACCTGAATTTTCTGCCAGAAGGCAGGTTAAGCCACTGTGCTTACTTATGTAAGATATATTGATCACTGGCAGTTTCAGAGGATGACAATCTGTTCTTTAAGGCTATATAAGATAAAAAGGGAGCTCAAGAGCCATGAAAATGGATAGTTTCAAATTATCTACTGATATCTTGAAAGTGGGTAAAAGAACAGATCTTCAGAGTCCTGAGGTTAAAGGGGAGTCACATCAATGGTGGGAGGTAGAGATTTTAAATGTGAACATATATAAATATATATCTTTTTTCTTAGCATATTAAATAAGTATTGTAGATTCTAAATTATGTGTGGAATAAACAAAAATAAGCATAACACAGATCATAAAACTATGGCTTTAGCAATATTTTTTTTTTTGAATATCAGTCCAGACATATTCTGCTAGCATCTGTCTTTTTAAGTACTAGATATGTTATTAGGGGAGTCTGACCTTCTCAGAAGGGAAAGCAAATGCACAAAAGGTTTTTTGACTGTATTTTGCTGCAATATAGAATATCTGTTGCAACTCTAATGAGAAAAGTCAATGTTGTGTGTTGTTTATGACTACTTGGGCTTCATGACATAAAGGTAATCTTGATTTCAGATTGAAAGGATCACTGAGACAGTGTTTGTTCATGCTGTGAATTTCATCTGATGCACCCTACTGTTGAACTTAGAACTGCAGTTTCCTAATGCCGTTATAATCTTGTCAGTGTTGTTTGCAAATACGTAAGTCCTGTAAGCTTTGCTTGGTGACGTATTCTGGCTCACTTTTGGTATGAGCTCAGGCAATACATTGGCTGCTTTTTATTCTACCTTTGTAGAAAATCACAATCTGTTCATTAGCTAAGGTAAAACATTGAAAAGGTACAGTATACAAAAGACAAAAATACCATTTGCCTGGTGATAATTACTAGTGTTCATTTTCTCACTTAAGTGATAGGGCACATCACACTGTTGTCATGGCAACTCTGATTCTGTCCTATTAACTGCCTAATGTGAATTTATGAATGCAAGTCTCAGTGTGTGGAAAGCTGCTCAGAATAGGGAGTGATTCATCATGTACAGCACAGACAGCTGAGTTGCAGGCTAAGTCAGGGCTGTCTGATTTGGTTTTCAGTTTTAAAATGCTATGCTGTGGTGCAGGTATCCAATTAAAGATGAAGAAGTTTGATATTTAGTGAGATGTAAAATGATGGTTGAATAGCTGTTTTAACTTTTCAATGTTCTATACTGCATCACAACACTAAAAAAATATAATCTGTTTTTATGTAATGACACTGGGAAAGAAAATGCGTCTTTCACAATGATTTTTTTTTTTTGAGATTTGAGAGATTTCTAAGGTGTACTCATTTCAAGTTAGGTTGCTAATGCTGAATATGCTCCTGGATACAGTGTCTTAATAGATTTATCCCAAGCTTTAATTAAAAGTTTACACCTCAAGAAAATAAACCTAAGGAAGGACTAAGGAACTGGAAAGATATCTGGGTTCAAATCATGCCTGGCCTATAGACTTCCCTGATTTAGTAGTATATATTTAGATCTGTGCATGCATTTCTCCTGTGAAATAAGGAAAAAAAGAAAAAAAAGAAAATCAAAAAGAAAAACAAAAAAGAAAAACCACAAACCAAAAAAAAAAATCCCCTCTTTACTTTTTCTCCTCTGTATCATGGAACCGTTACAGTTGAAAAGGACCTCGAAGTTCATTGAATCCAACTGTCAACCCAGCACTGCCGAGTCCACCACTAAACTGTGTCCTTAAACCATGTCACAGCTATTTAGGCTTCAGTCCTGTGCCTATTTGCAGTTTTCACACTTGTGGCAAGTTTTAGTAGACACATCAGCATTTATAGGAATAGTCTTCTATCTGAAATAGAAAATGTCTCAAAGTCTGCCTACTCAGTCTCAAAGTGCTGTGCCCATACCATTCACTAGTTTTGATCAGTCCTGAGGGCTGCTGTGAAATGGACATTATCTAATGCAGTAAGTCTGCATTAAAGAAAAGTTGTCATGAATATGAAGCTGATAATGTAGAGGTGGAATTGAGGTAGCTCATGCAATTTTATTTTGCATTTGTACATCTGTATGGTGGTACAGTCCTTTATTACATTATTGTAAACTATTTTTAGCAGGGTTTTTTGAGTTATAGAAGTGCTGTATATTTTTCTCTAAGAAGCATGTTTGTCTATTCATTGGAATAATAATAAGTGTTTAAGTTTACTTGGGATAAAAGAAATACACTTCCTTTTACAATAGCTACCTTTTAGAATTAGATTCATGCTATGGGGCTATACTGTCAATCTTTTTTTGAAGAGCATAGCAGTGGAATCAGACTCCAGACTTCATGCTTTGCTTTTCTGTGTATTATTACATTACACTGAACCATTCAGTTCCAGAGTAAGATTTCTGCTTTATTGTAGTTGATAAATTTGCCTTTCGGGGTTGTTCTGTATGGAAGCAAAGGATACATTATTGCTGCTGTTGTATCTCTAATACGTACGGCCAAGCAGAACTTACTCCGTTCCTCTTGCTGTTTTTCATGGTACCATTATGGTACCTCTGTTCCTGTGAGCACCTACTCATCTCTTCCAACCACTACTGGCAACACCATTTAGTGAGGGCAATCCCCCCAACATAATCAGTCTTCCTGACAGAGAGACCAGTTTTGCTTATAAATCCTTAAATTTTTAATTATGTAGGAGAAGTCTTGTTTTCTTGAACTTGTGAACTAGGACTTGCAAGTGCTTTGAAACCTCTTGCTGTCAGGATATGCAATGAAAGCATGTCAGTGTTTAAAGGATTAAAAAGCCTCACAGTCTTAGGCAGCTGTTGAGATTATTAGTTGGCAGAATCACAGAATGGGGCATGTTGGAATGTGGTTCATCTGGTCTAACTTCTCTACCCAGGGTCATCTTGAAGACAATTAAGAAGAGATATCTTTGGTAACTTGTGGCACAAACCCATGATATTACGTAGGGCATGTTTAAGCCATAAATATACATTTACATGTGTAGTCTCACATATGTACGTGATTGCTGATATAGATGGTCTATGTTCATCATTTTTAGCAAAGAAAAAACAAGGAATTGATGTCAATTTATTGGCTTCTTAGGAGTTTGAAATGTTGAAGTTTAGTCCCAGATCACAGATGGATATTCAAGAGGCTTCAATGGTTAACATCAAATTAAAGGCAAGCCCACTGTTAATACAAAGAAAATGTTACCCTTGGCTGCTAACTGAGTGGCCTTCTGGGATGTGTTGACCTCATAACTAATATCATGACTGCTGACAGTTCACAATCAGCATTTCAGGGAGCTGTTGAAAGTATATTGGAGTTAAAAAGCTGGGAGGGGAAGGAAGTAGGGTGCTTTGTAAGAAATGTCAGAGAATTTCCTGCATTTCTGTTAATGGAAATTTTGTAGAGTTGGTTAACAAGAATGTCTGCTAAGGATATGCACTTGGCATTTCTTTTATTTTTTTTTAGTTATTGGAATTGACATCAGGGAAAAATGTTTTGACCTTTCAAGACTGGCAAATGAATTGATAAGTTTCAAAGAGTACATTTTCTACTAAATGCTGTATTTGTAAATACAGTGTGAAAGCTCATGGAAGGTATTGCAGTTGATTAACAACTATTTGGAAAATTATTTATAGCATGTTGAAAACTTGACAGGAGGTTTTCTACATGACTTACAGGATGAAGAATTTGAAGCTTGATGTTTGAGGCCCAGAATTAGTAATATAATTAAAGTATACTTAAGCCTCAATTGCTTAGTGCAACTTAAAAATATTTTAAAACTTAAAGACATAGTGAATACTGTCTGAGTACCTAAGTATTCTGCTTATCAAAATTGTATTAATTTTCACTAATTGTTACCAAATTTATCTTAGAGACACACATATTAAAGGAAAAAAACAAACTTTTTTCTTTTTTTTAATGTGGAAAATCACATCTGTGTTTACAACTGCTTGTAATAGCATATTAACTAATAAGGATGCTCTAGTTACAAATTCATAGCCTGAACTGGGATTTATACTTGATTTGTATCCTTTGCATCATATCTTTAGCAGAAAAATAGTGTTTCCTCTGTGCACATGCCCTTTGAAAAGAGGAGTATTTATAAGTGTTTTTATTTAGTGTTGTGATTTAAAATCAATAAATCAATATTTAGCTCTGTAGCATATTGAAAAATATATATGAAAAATTAATGTGGACATATTTTGATTCCAGTGTTCTTAATGGTAGAATGACATGCATCACTATCTTCCTATTAAATTCTCATAACAGATTCTAGCAAATCCTTTACACTTACAGAACTTTTATGAAGATTACTTTCTTAATAATTCTTCTTCACAACATAGAAGTTTATTTTAAGGAGGAGTTAAACAAGATTCTTCCATGAACATGCACATTGAAGACCATGACTGCTTTTGAGGACTGTTCTGAGCAGTCAATGTATTCAGTGGATTTAGGTCGTTTTCAGGAAACACTAAAAAAGGGAGTTATTTTTAATGAAAATTATTACAAATTATCTTGATGTCTGTCAAGAACATTTGTAAATTTCAGCAATTTTAAATGGAGTGTTTCTCTGTAATTTTTTCAATACATTATTTTTCTCCTGCTCTTACACAAGGTACTTTTTATTATCCATGACGATGACTGAAGACACCCTGCGACTAATTCTAAGCATCTCAGAACTATCTTTTTTAAATGGTCCACTTGCTGGTAAGCAGTGGAATGATGAGATCAGGTGAATGGAAACCATACAGGAAAATTCAGGGTGTAAAATGGGGAGGTGGGATAAAACAGCAAGGAACTGGATGTTTGCTCTTTGTGGAAGATTCAAAAAGCACTGCTCATGCAATCCAGTAAATTACATATTCAAATTTATATTTAAGGACTAATCTGGAAGGTTTTAAGTGAGGTAGCCATATTGACACCCCAAAAAATACATCTTCTGAGGAATGTTAAACCTGAAGTCTAAGACTTGTTAAACCTGGGGCTGCAAAGGAGGAAAGTGGCAAGTGATTATTAGCACAGAAGTTGTGAAAATGTATGAACTCTTCCTCCAGCAACATGCTCTCAAAGTTTTTTTGTGGCTACCTCTCCCAGTTGCATCTGGTTTTTGAGCTGCTTCTTTAGAGGAATACCTGATTTAAAACCAAACGAATTTCTAAACCCAGTTGACAATAAAAACATTTCAAAGTTGTAGAAGATTGCTTGGGAGGTCACACTATAACTTTTGGCTCTCAGTGCTTGCAGAGACTGGAATATAGAACAGACTTTCTCTCTAAGGAACCTGAGTTGAAGATACATTTAGGCAAGATGTGCTTGCAAGGGCATAGATATATGGACCATCCCCATATTCAGTGGAGGCTACAGGGTTGTACAGGGCAACCACAGCTGTTCAGTTGTGTTCACATCTTCCAGTGCCTCTTCTGTAAGCCTTTGGTACTAATATGATGCACTTATGAGAGATTTGTGGGGCAACAGAAGTCCTTTATTTTCAGGTTTGGAACGAGAGGTTTGAGTTTGAGGGGATCCTGTACATTTTAAAAAAATCAGTGTTCTATGAAGTAGGCACATTACATATAATTGTCTTACTGAAGAGATTGTGCAGCAGTTTTAAAATTACAATTAGTAAATAAAAGGTTTTCACAGACAATAGGTATCCTTTGATAAGCCAAGGAGGACCTCTCTTTCTGCTTTTCCAGCTTTTGCCAAGTTTATTTGTGTAGTACAGTGTAACACAGACTATGGTCTCCTCAGGGGTTTATTCAGCTAGTGACCGTTAATTGAAAAACTCATTTCAGATAATCCCTGTGAGTGAAATTAATCTCTTGGTTTCGATGAAGTCATACATGACCAATTTCATTAAAAAATGAATTGGTAATATTTTTCATTTCTTTTTAAGTGTCAGGATTGGATGCTTATTTTTCCATTAGCTATTATGACATTTTGTTCTTGATAATTTAAAAAAGAATACTACTATTGCTTCTATAAAATAAAAGCAGGATCTTATTTTTATGCCCTTTTATGCATCACAAGCTTTGCAAAGACAGTGGCTGCACTTGCTTATTTTTCCCAGCAAAACTGTTCTTGAAGCTGATAGACACAGTTCTCAATCTGTTTTAATCTCATTGTGAATTACATTTTTCCACTAATAAATATTTAGCATTTACTCTAGAGAGGTAATTTAACAATTTTAACAATTTAGTGTAACAATTTTAACAATTTTAGTGTAAGGCAGAGTAGGGTGCTTAGGAGGATCCCTCAAAAATCTGTAAGGAGAGCTGGTGTCCTGAAGCAGTTCCATGACATGTAATTATTTGATAAACTTGAGCAGCAGTGCTTTCTTCTCCTGACATGTTTTTAAACATGTCAAATGCTGTACATTATGAATGGATTTAGTAACCTGTGTGGTGATACATGACTACTTTTTGGTATCATGTGGGTGAGAGATTAGCAAAATTTGTATTTTCAGGACTACATATTATATATAAACCAGTAGCATTCTAGTTACCATATTTTTTTATATGAAATTGTGTTTGCATATTTGTAGTCATATTAAAAGAGCATTGTCAAAATAGCATTATCAAATAATCACTTTAGCAAGAACAAAAACTGAAGGTGTTGATTCCTCAGAAATTTATTGCTTAGGCTTCCATTCACGGGGCTGTGCTCTTTGACAGCACTTAATATATAAACAAGCGAGGAAATTTTCAAACCAAACAGCTGATTTTTGGCAAAAGTACATACTACTGAAATGCAGGTTTTGTAACAAAATTCAGGTAACATTAATATGCTGTGCTGCCATTCCTGTGGTTTGTATAAAGTTCTGTCTCGACCACAAGCTCCTGTCAGCATGATTATATAATTATAAAGACTTAATGAAGCCCATTTGGATAGCTTTAACCAGTTATTACATTGTCATAAGTGGCATGCTGTGCCCTTCGAAATAAAAGCCAAAGGATTGATTCCCAAACAGGTCCTGACTCGTGGCTGCTGCTGCCTGCACATTCAGAAGTATCTGAATATCAGAATTTCCACCCGAGTTCAAGTATTAGTATGTGTCAGCGTGGTCACAACATATGGGGCTGATGTGGTTGGACACTGTAAGCATGATTTGCAGGTAAAGTAGACTAGTCACTGTCCATTTAATTTTTTAGGCTCTAGGAGAGAAGAGTCTGAATTAGGCCTGGGCACTATGGGCTCTCTGGAAATATTTTATCAGTACGTATGTTGCAGTGGGAAGCAGTTCTGCATCCCATTGCAGTATAGATGCACCATGACCCCTTAGCAAGGAAGACTTGGAAAAAAGGCAAGAGAAAAGTTTAGTAAATGTTATCAAGTAGATTACTGTTGTCAGTGATATACATCTGACTTGCCTAAGGCTTGCCTTCAGTAACTTCAAGGTTTGTAAAAATGACAGAATGAAGTAATTACCCTTCATGAATGAATGGATGAAGTGATGGAGATGCTCCTGCTGTATGATTGTTTTGGTTGTGTGGGGAGTAAAGATCTCTCACTTCCTTTCACTGCAGAAGGTTGTGGCATTCCCAACTTGCTGCTGCTGAGAAGACAGTATAGGCCCCTAGTCAGCAAACCTAATTAGAGAGCTGCTCCATTCCCCTATCAACTGCAACTGTGAGAGGCAATCTCATTAGTGTGTGACCTGCTGAATGCAGACAATGTTTGTGCCTTTTCAAGCTGGAATGCCTATTTTGCTAATAACATATTCTTAGCAATTATCCTTTTCTCCATCAATTTTGCTGGTGTCTGGGGCTTTGGAATATTAGCTCTTCTTTAGTCTGTCACTGTTGAAAACATCTGAAAGGAAGAGAGTGTGTCAGCCTTTGGCTCCTGTGCAGCTGATACAGCTTCATTGTCCCCATCTAGTCTGTCTGTGCTGACAGTACCAACGCTCCGGTGCTGATAGGTGCAGGTGTATGAAAAGGCTTTGTAGTGTTGAGGTTCAAATTCAAATGTTGTGAACTTGCTCCTACTGTTTTTTTTTTTTTTTTGTTTGAAGCAGAAGTGGTCTTAGAATCATGCTGCAACTGTGCTTATTGAATATTTTGACAAAATTTCCAATTTTGACTTCAAAAATAACACAAGGCATTTGCTAAAAGCACCCGATTTCTTAAAAGAACCCCTCACAACAACAACAAAATATCCTATAAAAACAAAACAAAAACAATCCAAAACTCACTAGAAGAAAATAATTGGTTTTATATACCTTTTACCCTTTCTCTACTAAAAGATCTGATTTTAAAAATTGCAAAGTTGTTCACATAGCAAGAATATATGCTTACAAAATGAAAAAAAACCCCACCAAGATACAAATTCCTCTTCTATTCCTCTTCTATTTCTAAAAGCAGCTATTTTAAGCTCCTTTCTGTGTCAAAATCATACTGATTTGATTCTTTTTTTTTTTTTTTAATTTAGTGGGTTCTTTTCTGAAGTGACAGAAAGCGTTATTTACAGACCTAATTCAATTAAATAATAAGACCTCCTTACTGGATTAAAGAAATACAAAATTTGAGGATTTCAGAGGAAAAAGATAAAATGTTATTAGTGGCTTAAGTATTACACAAACCAAAAGCTATTTTATAATAATTACTTATGTAATTATAAGAGTCACACATCTTTTCACTACAAGCAGCAAGAATCACAGTTTCTTCTTATGAAGTCTGTTTTCCTAGTTTTTAATAGCTCATTTCTCTGAGCTAATGGAGGACCAGCTTTGATAACAAACTGTTTCCAGAGATTCCCCTCCTTGTAGGATACAGGACTGCAGGTGTGCTAAATTTGCTCTGGTTTTTTTAATATGGTAGAAATCTATTAGTAGCTTAGAACAGGTGCTAAAAAGTAAAATTAAAAATGAGAGATTCCAGAATTATACTTTTACCTGATATGTTAATTTGCTTTTAAATAAATGCTTTTGAGACAAATACATCTCCAATAAAAACTTAGATTTTAATTTAAAATCTTGTTCATATTATAGTATTGCTATTGGCTGGCAACTGCCAGTGATGAAAGAACTACTGCTAATAGAAGTTCTGATCTTTGTTATATCTGATTCTTTTATGAAATTAATTTTTATAAATGAATTGGGTTCATCAACAAAATTTTTATTGCATATTGGTGAACTATCCTCTTTAAGCCTTGTGTTTCTTCAGGTGTATTTTTTTTCCTTAGGTAGCAACATGGGTGAGCATAAAAATTATAAAAGCATAGCTGTTTAAAAATTAGGGTTCTAGTCTGTATTTGTTGTCTGATATCTCTGAATAGCAGTCACAGAAAATGGCAACCCTCTGAAGATGAGTCACTCTCCCTCTTCCTTTCCAATATTTGTAAGAAAATCTTGAGTACAGGTGCTAAAGTTGGTTGAAATTTGTTAAAGTGATGCTGTCATTAGTGCTGAGCTCTTCATATTGGTATTTTCTACATTTCCCACCTAGCTTGAATCGAGTAGAAGTAACACAGTTTGCTTTATCTTTGCAGAACAGACTGCTTGCCGGGATTATTTCAGGGCAGTCAAACAGAGTTGCTCCCGAGTTCTGTTTTCAAGCTTTCTTGTGATGCTGAGCTATCCATTGAATTTTGCCTGGTCTGTGTTGGCTTTAGTGGAGCTGATGATATGTGCTGTGATGGTTTACAGACCAGACTCTGCCTCTCTTTCCACCCTGTGAACACCATAAACAAGCAAACAAACAAACAAGAAAGACACTGCAGGTTATTAAAATACTTTTAAACCACTCTCTTGACTCAAATAGAACAAGTACCTAGTGCCTGAATTCTTTACTAAAGTTAGGATGGAAAAGTAATGCCCAATTTTCTTGAAAATACCTGTTTATAAAAAGTAAACTTGCTGCTTCGCAATTGTATCTCACAGTGGATTGTAAAGGTGTTTTTATACTGCTTTACCCATTGTGTAAGCTTGTTAACAAGATAACCACATATTTTTAAAAAAATTAATGATGGCTTTATTTGAATACAGGTTTAAGCTTGCTTTTAAGAAAATAGGCTCTATCATTCTCCCCCACTCCACCTCTCCCTCCCCATTCTTGTTTCAAAACTATACCGAGCCTAATAATGAGCTTGAGAAGTTTTCTAATGAGTGTCTCTTCTGAAAAACTATTGGTGAGACCAGAATTCTTTCTGAGAGAGTATGACTCTGCCTTTATAGAAGGGACAAGTCACCTCCCTGAAAAGGCACCTTAACGCAAGCAGTTGGTGGGAGGCTGCTGAGTACTGTGTGCTGCCTCTGCCTCCTTTCTGTGATGCAGAGAGCAGTCCCAGAAGGTAACACTGCCACCTTGGGCTCCAGCTCTGTAAAAGCACAAGGAGGAAGTTCTGCAGAGAAAATCGTTTTCTGATGCTGGAGAGCAGCTTGTTACCTTAGGGTGGGGAAACACAAACGCTGATGTTCCTAAAGCACAGTATCCCGTTTCCCAGACAGTTAAGCAATGATTCATTGCAATGAGATTTTCTTGCTCTAACAGTAATTGGTTTCTTCTGGACCCTTTGTGGTGCCTTTAAGAATTTGTTCCTCAGTTCCTGCCTTCAACGGAGCTCTAAAATCTGTTTCATTTCCAGTAGCTCAGTAATTTGAGAAGTTTTATTTTCCTGTACCTCCTGTAATTTCATGTTTTACAATTAAAAAACATATTTTGCTTTTTTTCTTCTTAAACACATTCTTAGCTTATTTGCCTTCAGATTGTATTAATTGACATTTCAACAAATGCTATGAGAATAGGCAGGGGTTTGTATGGTTCTGCTTTCTAAAAGGTTTCACTAGAGGAAAAGAAAGGTTTCTTTTTGTGGTGAATTGTCCCATATATACTTTGGGTGATATATTTCTATGCCCATCCCATAGAGTACAAAGAAAGAAAATACAAACTAGAACATCAAGATTGCAGGATTTTATATATATATTATTAGACTCTGAATTATGTCTCATCAAACTGCTCCAATAGCTAAGTGTACATGTAATACTTCCCTATTGCTAAGAAGGTATGGGGGAAAGTAAGGATTAGCACCTCCTTCTCACCCTGCCAAAAGCCCTCTTGTGTATGACTAGAATATAAAGGGGTACGCCAGTTCAGATACATGTTGAAGACATTTAAAAATCAAATTAACTTCACCAGCATAATTACTCTAAATTTTGCATATGTGGGTTTCTTTACCACTTGTTACTTGCACTGTTCTGGTTGTTATTTGTAGCTGTGAATGATCAAGGACAAAAAAATGACATGTCTGCAGGGCAAAGTAATTATGGGAGGGGTGTGCACCTGATGCAGCTGAGGACAAGAAATAAAATTTTAAAGGTCAGATATCTAATTAAAGATACTAATTGCCTCTAAAAACTGGGGAAAACACACCTTTCTTCTGCACAGTAAAGCATTCTCTTCAACTGCTCTGGGTAAAGGAACATAAATTATTTCCTTTCATAAATTTTTTTTCATACACTATATGTAAATGATCCTTGAAAATTGCCTCATCTTATTTAAATGAGTATAGGCATGGATTCTGTATTTAGTTAAATCATACTCATATATATATTCGTGTTATACATAAATAAATAATATAATATGACTAGTATAAAAACATCCTGCACAAATCTTTTGCAATCTATTCCATGGCTTGGTTATGCCTAATTGCTTGTAATGAAAGTGAGATACACCCTTGTAGCTGGTGTAGTGAGATAGAACAAGAATATGTATCTGAAACAAGAGATCTTAGATCTGTTTTAAAGAAAGAGTAAGTGCTAACAATGGAATATGAAAAAGGTAAGTGTTTGTTCTATATTTTGGGACATGTATATTTTCAGGCAACTGCAAGAAAAATTCTGAATTAGTAATGAGGAGTTTTGACTGGTGGCTTGCAAAGCATTCTCAAGGGAGTTAATAAACCATTAATGTGATGTTCATTTCTCTTATGCTGGTCATCTTTTCACTTGAGTGTCCGAGACAGTCTGTCCCTGTGTCACTTCAATAAGCAGCATGTTTTATTCATTCTCTTAAAGAATAAAGGCTTTATGGTAACTCTCATATGCAACAAGAGTGGTGGAGTGGTGATATTTAAAAAGTTTTTTACATTGATGATGATGTTTAATCACATTTATGTGATTAGGCAAATACTACAAGACATCCAGTCTGTGTATTTATGTGTAGAATATCAGGTTGGCTTCACTTGACTGTATTTGTGGGAGATCTTTGAAGAATTCTACTTCTTTTTTTCCCTGACTTAGAAGAGATTGTTCTATGGTTATAGCCACTCATTTTGTTTACCAAATGGAAGAGTTACTTTTCTGCCCAAACATCTCAGGATAATCTAGCTCCTGCATGTTACCTCAACTATAATCTTGTGCCCACTGCTTAAAAAAATAATTAGCTATATTGCAAATACAAGAGCTAATCCTCTCTCTTTGAAAAGCTGCATAAACAGCATGGATTTGCTTTGAAGATAAAGGGAAAATAGTACTCCCCAAAGCTGTTTGCAGCAAGGAAATCTGCTCTTTATCTGCTATTATGCTCCAGGAGCCTCTGCACCCCTTGCTGTGGCCTCAGAAATACTTACATCTAGTGTCAGCAAGGCATTTAATGGTGTGCTTGACATTAAATTCAGCAAGACCCATACACCTATTTAACTTCACCACTTGCTTGCCATTATCAGAAAGAGTGGTTTGCTCAGCCGAGATTACGGGAAGGAATGACAGATTGTCCTGGTAAGGTAGATATCCACGGGTGCCTGCACCTATACCACCATCAAAGAAACCTTTTTTCAGCTCGGAAGCACTCAGATCAAAACTGGATTGCTTCCTTTCCAATGATGTGCAGAGCAGAGGAAAGAAAACAGCTCTTACCTCTCTCTAAAATCACCTCTTGTCATTCCACATCCTGCATGTTCATCAGGACAAGTGAGGGTGCAGTGGAATTGCCTTCCTTCCTCTACTTCCTTCCACCATAGAGTGGCTGGCATTGAGATGTTATCTTTCCAATATTGCCTCATGCCCCTGATGCTGCCAAAAACAAATATGAAAGGAAGGTTGACCTTCTGTACAAATTACATTATTTCTGTTATTCTCTCAGGAAATGACAAGTCTCAGTGCTGTACATTCTCAACAGTGTATGGACTCTTCTTCCTAGTATCACGACTTCACAGATGCTCACTCAGTGTCTGTCCATTTCTGTACTTGACATTAGAGCTTGACATAGAGCTTACTGCTTCAATTATTAACACAAAATTCAAATTAACAACTGCCAAACTGCATTGACTTACAGTCTAATGCAGCTCCAGCTCAACTGCCACATTTTCCCGTGGGATTTACCTGAAGTACTAATACAGTCAGCTCCCTGCAGAGCATGGGAGACGATAGCCATATAGATTTCTGGCAAGGTATTTCATTAAAGGCTTCAAAAGTAGATGAAGTGTAAGGAATGCAGCACAGTTAACGACTGGGATAGAAGCATATGGTCGTTTTTTATGATAGACAGGGGCTTCTAGCTGATTCCTTTAAGGATTTCTGCTGTTTATGTTAAAAGGTCTGTGAAAGAGAATTAATATTTAATTGACAGAAATCTTTATGTGATACAACATTATATACTATAATTCATTGCTGTTAACTTATTTTCTTCTATTTATTTATAATTGGTGTAAGTGGAACATTTGGATGCATGAGGTGTATTCTTATCAGGAAGTAGTATTAGCCTCTCTGACCTATAAAAGCCTTTTATTAGCATTAATTTGATTGACTCCTGGGAAAGCCTCATATTCTCTAATTAGAGAGTGTATGCATCAGAATTCAAATGTAAGTTATAGTCCACATTTTGTTGGCCAGCTATTCAGAAACTATGCCCAGTCTAACAGCTTTCCTACTGGATCATCCTGTACTAATACACACAGATCTCAGGAGAAAGCTGTCCTTTGTGAGTGCTGCAAGGAGTAGGTTTTAATCCTGGACAAGCTGCCACTGGAAAGTTGGAAGGAATTCAGAGAAATGATGATAAAAGATTTAGATTTCATGAAGACTAACTAAAAACTAATTATATAGAATTCATCTAAATGATGAAATAGTGATATGTCAGTGCAGATTTATTCTCACAGGAGAAAGGTGAGAATCACTAATGGAGAAGATAAATTTCCAGTCCTCCCTTCCCCAAAAACCAGTGCCAAACCCTGTGCAGGATACCACTGCTTTCCTGGTCTACAGAAATTTCTTGCTAGAAAGCAGGACAGTTTGCAGTAGGCAGTGTCCTTGTCTACCTTACTTTGTATAATCAAGTTAATGTTACTTAATTTATAGTTGTAGTCTCATGCCAGTTGCTGTTTCACACTTCTTTCCTCTCACAGATTCTGAGAGTGAAGTTCATGGTAGATTAGCCACTCAGTGTGCACTGTGATTGCCTGCTGCATAATTCACAAACTTCAAATGACTCGACACTCAGTGTAGTGGGGTTTTAAGCAATCAGTTGGAAAGTGGAAGCTGGAGTCCCTCAGATCTTGTAATTCTAGATCAGAAAAAAAAAATCAAATAAATGCTTTGTGCAGCTATTAAACACCTCCAGAATAACAGGGTTTGACTCTGATTGGGTGCTTGAGTGCTCAGAAGTATTGAGTATTTGTGTTGGATTTTTTATGGATTAGAGCAAGTACATAGGATCTTGAAAATCACAGTGTGACCACAAGCTCACTAAGTAACAGAACACTGTTTGGTTTTGACAGAGCCTACAGAATATAGATGGTAGATCCTATAGATTTTACTTTTGCAAACCAAACTCCCCAGTGATATCTTGTGCTCTTCCAACCTGCAAATGAAGTCTGTGATGGAGGGGTTCTCCATCAGTATTTCAAGGTATACCCTTGCAGCACCAATCAGCACATAAGTAGTTTTTCCTCCCTAGTCAATTAAAAATGAAGGATTTTAAATTTTTAAAATTTCTTAAATATTTTTAATTTTGTTTTCAGTGTGAATGGGTTTCATTGTATATCTCTGAACTGTGGAAAAAGCATGAGCATTTTTGCCTTTGCAAAAGCTCTTTGTCATACGTATATATTTCCCAAGGGATACCTCTTTTTAATACTTATAGTGCTGATCACAAGCCCTAGTTAAGATCAAGGATGTGCTTTGTTTTTGTTTGTCGTCTTTCTTTTTCTAAAAAGATGGTCTTAAGGAAAGTAGCAATTCAATGATGGCTGATGAAAATGAATAATTAGCCCAGGTGTCTTTGCTTATGTGAGATTTGGCAAAAATAAAAATCTCAGTTTTGGAAGGGTAGTGGGCTTTCTGCAACGCACCTGACAACAACTGCCATTGCAAATGAAGACAGCACATCCTTGTGTACAGTCTGAAAGATTTACAGGTTTCCCCTCTGGCTGTATTATATTCAGCCATCCTCCTTCAATTGTCCTATTAGGAATGCATTCCTTCATTTTCAAACTTGTGAAATATGAAGCACATTCTATACGAAGCTGATAATCAAACAGCATGGGGGAGTGAAAAATCTAAATGCTGAACCGCATGACAGAACAAAAAAATATATTTAAAAAGCAAAAAATGCAATGAGGAAAGAACACTTTAATAAGCTTTCTAGCTGTTTTGCAGACATTCTCAGAAGCATATTAGGATTTTCCCAACTCCTGTGTACATATACCAAATTTCCTCTTGAGCACTGCATAGATGCCCATGAAAACAGGCATGACTGAAAAACAAAAGCCAATGAAGAGCTACAAAGGGACCATGGAACAATCCAGTTTTTACTAGTTAAGTGAGTTAAAGCATGAAAGAGGAAGCTGAAACTATAATAAGGTGAAAGACATGCATGAAATAGCAAAGAATATTTCAGAATGCTAACAGTGATGAGTAGGCTAAATGAATAGTTCAAGCAACAAAAGAAACAACCTTTAAAAATCTGCCTGTTTAATACGGTTTACTGTAATTATTTAATCTGACCAAGATAATCCACTCAATTAATGTTCACCAAATTGCAGTTAATGTCAAAGACCATTTAAATAAAATCTTGAGGGTTTGAATTTTGGATTTTTGTCTGTCTTGATAGTCATTCATGTCAACAGTAGTGCTCGGAGTCCATTATTTTTTTTTTACACGAATTTTATAGTGCTTCAAAAATAGGTTTATTTTTTAGCTCTGGAAACTGTTTTGGTAATAGTTGTATAAAAACAGCATCCAGTGAGTCAAAGTAGCATTCTTCAAGAAATGTGAATCAAAAATGAAAAATCATAGGTAAAATTTTACTTTTGCCACCTTCTTAATTTTTCAAACATGAAGAAGCCCCCTCTATTCCACCAAGCCAAACAATCCAGTTTCACTGACACCTGATTAAAACCTTAATATCTAATTCACTTTGTGAGAGAGGAAGAGACTAAAAAATAAGCCTGATTTCTAAATCTTTAGATCTCCAGATAAGTGCTTAGCTGTCAATGTGAGCTGCATCTTAAACAGACAGGGAGGACTTGATTTATCTACAGTGCCAGCTTTGTATGATAAAAAGAGATCATTTGACCTAGCTAGAATGTGTTCCCGAGCCACAGAAGATGAGTGTTGTTTTAATGGCCTTCAAATTTAAACATGTAATACAAGTGATGTGAAAAGTACTGTAGTCCTTGTGGTAAGTAAGCTTACCACAGTATCATTACATTAACTGACTTTACTTAAAAGAGAAGGGAATTCTGGAAAGCTGAGGTCACAAAAACAGCAGGGGAGCTTACAAGTCTACCATCTGGTAATAAAGATCATAACTACAGCATTTGAAGATTTAGTTGGCAGTGTAGGCTAATGAAAGGGCTGTTTTTTAGACTTAAACTACTAAATAGTGGGATTGCCAGTTTAAGTTTTGTGCAGTGCTTATTGTGCCCTCTGGAAAAGTCACTATGCAGAATTTAGGATAAAATTGTTCAGCTTTATATGTGACATATTTTAAAAACTTGGAGATTTGCATAAACTTTCCTCTGACACTCTCTCTCTATGGCAAAAAATCTCTTTTGCATAGAAAATGGACAGGGAGTCTCCTAACATCTCCTCTGTAGTATGTTTATGCTACCTCCCTCTTCTAGGGAGATGCTTTCTCACTCTCCTTTCCAGACTGACAGTAGATTCCTTAAAGAAAGATGTGTGGAGGTGTTGTGTCCCTGGGCCACTTTCAGTCCTTAGACCCTTCCTTGAGTCAGTCTTTCTCTTCTGGGCTCCAATTTATTTACGAAGGTGTAGTCCCTAGACAAAAGGACCCCAATACAAAGGGGTTTACTTTGTTCAAGTTGGAATGGGTGTGACATGTGAGATATCCTAATTCTCCATATTTGTGTTTCTTAGTCCATGTTTTCCCTTACCTAATTGAGAATTGTTTGCATTTTACTATGGTACCTGGTGCAGCATTGAAATGTAAAATGCCTTGGTCATTAAAGAGCTTCAGTAACAGACATGGCAATAATGCTTACATCCATTAGATCTGTTCAACTCATTGTTAATTATAAATGTTTGCTCTCCTGAAAGAACTTGCTTTTTAAAATGTGTACACACTGTATTTTATATCCTTGGCTGTTCCTTTTTTTTATCTCTGCTGTATATTGGTGACTCTGTACTTATATTTTCTTGGGCTCTTTTTCCCTTCTTGCCCATTCTGTTCCCTTATATTTAAAGAAGAAAATTCCAGCAAGTCAGAGCAGAACTGCAGGCACCATATTTGAATGTGATAGAATTTCTGAGAACTGGCTTATTACTGGCTCACTTCTCCATCCATCAATATATATTAGAAATCTTAATTTGGTAGTCTTTTCTTTTTCCTTTCTTCCTCTTACATTCTGTCCTAATGCCTGCCATAGTTTACCACCAAGATGGGTCCTTTTCTCCTGCTGCAGTGACTTGTTGTCAGTGGTCACCATGTTCCTCTTCTCCCACTGCAAAACTATGGGCAGTCTGTCACTATTGCCTAGCACCACACGTGGGAACCTGTCTGCTATATTTATCAATACTGTGGTGGAGCTTTATTTCAGGCCAATAGCTAACAGTGCTGAATGTTGTAATAGCAGAAAACATTGAAAAATCAGGTTAGTAAGCCTTCTTTTTGTTGTTGTTGTAGTGAAATAGTGGAGAGTTCTTTTCAACTGTGCCTTTTCGATTACAGATGTGGCTGCTCCTCTGAAACATGGATAATTGACTATGATTCTCTCCACTTCCAAGCCCATTATTTTAACACAAAAAATCTCACTGAGTCAGTGCTTCCATAAAGTCTTTCCCTTTATGAAGAGTGCATTGATTAATCCATAAATATATAACTTAATTTTTGGGATGTCAGCTGTTTATGTCCCCCTTGCTTTACTTCTTTTCTCATCAAGTGACAATTTATACTTTAGGAAATTGAGACATGTTTATTGAATTAAACTCATTTACAACGGGATGTAGCATTCAAATACAAACCTCTGGGCAGAGAGGTGCTCTGCTTTGTTTTGCCAGTGCCTGCATTATTGTGTCCTACAGTGAGAGCTCAGACAAGCTCCCCCTCTGCATTTTCTATCATGTAATTAATGTTTACCTGGCATAAAATTTTTTTGAAATCTTATCTTGTCAGTGTCAACCAATATGAGTGCAAAGAATGAGGAGAAAAAAAGTAACAGTTATCTTTTCAGACATTGCAGATGCCTGAAATGTAGTTGCTTGTATGACCTTTCCACATACTCCAAAGGTCCTATGCAGGTACTCACTCTAAAACACAAGTAGGTAGCCATGTACTCGAATGATGACAAAGCAGAGATACAAAAACCCCAAACTTTGTAGGCTATATGGGTTTTTTCTTAATTAAACTTGGTGAGATTAATGAATCTCATTATCCCGACAGTTCAGTAGGGACTGAAGGAGATTACTCAGCATTTTCAAAGAATGCAATTTTGATGTACACAAACAGTTGGCTAAAGTGAGGTTTTGTTATCTGCAATTTTCAGTATAACCTGCAGAACAGTGCTTAGATAAGTGCAGAAACACACAAGGCTTGGAAAACTGTAAATAAATAACAGAAAAATGTTAACTGATACCAAAAAGGATAGTTTTAATGAACAGGCATTTGTTGAATAAATACCACTTAGCACACCCACTGATTTTCTTGTCCAAGACTAAATAAATGCCTAGGTTCTGTGAGTTCTTTTTAATTCTAAAAAATATATAGTCATATCCTGAATCAAAGTAGATACATATGCGCATATATACATATTAACCTAGGTAATAGGGTACATACATCTTTTGGTACAACAATCCCAAAATTTGCCGTCCAAGTCAGAGTCAAATTCAGATTTGCAGGGGACTCCAGAGAGAATATAGGAACTGAACCTGAAAATGAGAGCATTGCCAGTGACTTTAGAAGATCCATAATCAAAAGAAACTGGTGGCAAGGCTCTGGACAAGCAGAGCTGAGAGCAGGACTGGCATTCTACCCTATAGATACTGTACAGTGCTTCTGAATGGATGAAGGACTCAGAGGGAACCCCAGCACCAAAAAGCAGATAAAAGTCCCAACTCCTTCAGTGTAGTCTGACTGATGAAGATTAAACATAAATCACCAGGCTTTTCTTAGAGCCTCCAGTTTAGCTGGCACGTCCTTGTCCCACACTTGTTATAGCTTTTCCAATTCTTGTTTTGTGTGTCTGGACTCTAGTTGCATGATATTGTTGAGTAACTACCTACCACTTCTGAAGGGCATCAGAAGTAAAAATCCAGATTGAAATTTGCAAGGGTTATTATGGATTTTAACCTAATGTGTTCAGTGATGTTTTTTCTTTTTTTTTTTTTTTAATGGAATGTGTGAGTATATATCTTCAAGGTACAGCCTTCAAGAACAAGTTAGAAGCTAACAAAAAAAATGGCTTTTGGCTTTTCTTTTATGTATGTTATTCCTGTTTACTGTTCTTTTCTGGCCCATTATTCTTCATATTTTATTCCTGATCTTTTGATTACTGTAAGATTCAAAGGGATACAAATTTTTACTCTAAGATGTGTGGCAGTACTAGAAACATGTAATTTACTGTGTACCAGTTGCTATCCAGTAATACTGATCAATTGATTTGGGGAGATTATTGCTTAAATTAACTCTGTAAATGCTATAGTTTGACCTGAGGATTATAAATTTAAGTGTCAGACATTACTGATGAGAACACCCCACGGGAAGACTTTGATGATAGACTTTGATAAGACACGCTTGCAAAGGAAATCTTAGACTGTGGAGGTATTAACTCATCAATGTATAAATCTTTGTGTTTACTGATGAGTATTGTCTGGAATTATGAAATAATGTTATTGTAGGGCAAGAATTCTGCATATTGAAGGCATTGCATAGATGGATTCAATGTCTTACATCTTTGAAGTACAACACTGCAAGGCCACAAAGAATTCAACACGTCAAGAATAACTTCAGATGTACAAAGAGGAATAGAATGTTCAGGATAAGAAATTTAGTAGCATGTAACTTCCTTTCTTCTTATTTTCCTTTAAGATGCCTTAACCAGGTAGATATGAACATCTCAGAAACTATGCTGACATTTTTCTGTCTTTCAGAGACATTCCTATTAAATAATGGTGCCTTCCTTGTGTATGAAATATGCCTATAATATGCAGTACTTTGTTACATAGTAGGATTTAAAAAAAAAATTCTAAACAGTTGGCAGTATATTAAATTCACGTGCACAGTATAATGCTCTCTATAGTGTAACGTTTATGTTTCCCCCTCACACAAGTTTGAGAAGCTTAGTTTTTATCTATCTTTGTATTCAATTGAAAGACAATGCATTTTTATATATTTTTCTGTATGCAGCTGGATTTTATTCTGTAATTAACAACTAATCAACAATTAATTATGAAAACCTGTTCACCAGCTTACTGGTGTCTCAATTTTCTCTCGTAGCCTTGGTTTGTTTTCTTCTTCCTCATCCCTCCTCCCCCAGATTGTAAAAATAAATAAAGGATGAGCTTCTGGTGTTTTCTGTAGACAGTTAAGCTTCACTGACACTGAGTAATTTCTTTTACAGCTCACATGCACTTTGAATTTAAAATTTAATCTGTTCAAATCAGCTTGCATTACCAGGGAATCGTGCTTAGCATGTTCCATGAATGATTCAGTAGATCTTAATAGCTACCTTAGTAATTTCTTCTGAATCATTGAAAGAGGTCACATTAGTAAACATCACTGGTAAGTGCTAAGCACATTTTTCATAAAATTGTATTTCTCAAGTACTGTTGATTCCAGTATCTGCTGTGTAGGTTTCATATTGCATGTTGTACCTTAGAGTTATTCTGCTTGTAAAAAAGAGTACTTTTAAAAAATTTTTTTGAATTCTACAACTGATACAGAGTGCACCAGCATAATCTGCATGGCACTGTGCTTGCCAGCTCACAGAGTGCCACACTCTGTAGACCAACTCTAACAGTGATATAGATGTACCTCTGCCTTTCATGTGAAGCCTCTCTTACGTTGTACTCACTTATCACACAGGCTGCTTCTGATATCTGGGAAGACAAATAGTGCTATTAGCAATTGGAGGAATAAAAATAACATGTGGAAGGAATATGTATTAAGGGAGGTGGATGTTTCATAAACTTTATGTCCCAATGCCTTTGAAGTAGCTCATAATTCAGCAGTAAGAAAGAGGAGTGATTTTTCTTAATTATGGTTCCTTGAATATTTAAATTAGGAACGAAGAATGCCATTGTTCCTTGAAAGATGATACTATTTATTTAAATTCAGCCCCATTAATAAAAACCCAGAAAGAATAAATAACTTCACATTCAAAAGCTTCATTAAACACCATACTCACAGTTATAATCTATTAATTATACTTAATATCTTCACTTTTATTTTGAGTTTATAGAAAATCTAATACAAAAAACTTTTAAGAGTTGTTATTAATTAAGAAAGACATATGCCACTACAAAGGCATTTCTTTGTTTTATTATCATCTAGTATTTGGATGTTTTCAGTGAACTGTTCCACATGTGATTTTAACATTATTATTGACTAAATATGTAAGCCATAAATCTACAAGAACATGGAGTGGATAATTATAAATTTCAAGCTTAGGAGTGTCAGTAAAACAACTTACATATATTTTAAACATTTTTTTTCTCAGAATAATTGCAATATAAATTAAGTAAAAAATCCAAACACACTTCTCTTTGAAGCGTGAGATGGGAGGACAAAGATCTCAAACCTGAGGACAGAGTTCAGTAGTGGAGCTGCTGTGGTCTACAATGAGCTGGATCAGAAGACTGAGACAGGGTGCATTGAATTTCTCTACTGTTCTACAGACCATCAATATATATAGCTATTTTTGCAGTCTCATAAATATCCATCATCCGGAACAGTCCTGTTTTGCATTTTTTACAGTTCTTTTAATTTCATGGCATCCCAGAATGCGATGCAAATGATGCAGAAATAGGTGTGTAAGGGATTCTGACACATGCACACCTCTGGTATACATCAGCCTGTACAAATAGAAAGAGGGAAGAAAATCTGGTCAGCAGTTCTCCTCAAAATCCTTGAAAAGGAGAGTCAGGACATGCATATATGTCGAGAAGTGGGATTCCTTCCTTCTCTCTCTGGAAAGTTGTTCTGTGGGTAGAGACTTCACAGTTTTGTGGTTGTCCTGTTACACACCTCTTATTAACTTAAGCTTGAATGAAAATGCTGGTTTTGTCCTTGTGATAATGTCTGTGTTTTGGGGTTTGTTAGCAAGACTACATCGTGGTAATGAGTACTGTGCCTGCGACTTATGGTTTGGAAGATCTGACCCTAATGCATACCAATGCATTAATTCCTAGTGGTACTCATTAGCAGGGCGAATCAAGGTGGGACAAATAGGCATAATTTTGACATTTCCCAAAAGTTTTAGTGTTTGACTTTGCAACTGCAATCTCTTTTATTAGTTTAGTGTTTGGTTAAACCAGAAAAAAAATAATCTTTGAATGTGTTTGGAGCTGTTAGAAGGCACTTGTATATGTCAGGTGTGAATTTTCCTCATGAACAGGAGCTCAAAGTAAACTACAGGAGTCAAAATTGGCCTTGATTTTGAGATGTAAATAGCAATTAGAGTTAAATGAATGATGTGTCAGCTGACATTCAAGCAAGTCTGCCCTTTTCTAAAAGAGATCCATTGTATTTAGCTTGAGAAGTGGTGCTATATTTCATCTTTTTTCAGGATTTTTTTGCATTTTTTTTAGTTTCTATCATAATTCCAGTTTTAATAAAAATAGTGTGTTTCTCAAGTAAAATTCATCATGTAGCTATATAAACAGGATTATATTTAACTTCTTCTCTGGAAAGCTTATGTTGGAAACCATTGATTTATATAGGCATGATAAAGGTTAAAGTAAGCAGCAACAACATTTATCTCTGACCATAAGGAGTCATCACTTTTTTAATAACACAATATACATCCATACTGCTGACATAGCAGTAATTCACAGACTTCAGTTGGATTGGAACAGAGAACTGTACTGGAGTGCAAAATTTGGTACTTTAGGAGGAAAAAAATAAAATCATAATGTCAAAAAAGTTTCTGAGAGTATATAGGCACAAAATTATGTGTGAGCAGATCTTTTGTCTTTTCTTCCTATTTTGTTAACTATTGCATGGGAGTTTCTGTATAGCAGAGTACAAAATATTAATGTTAAGGTATGGAGGCTGTAATGACAAAAAAGCATTTTGTTTTAGTTGAAAAAAATGGATCTCAGTTCAACAATATTTCCTGCAGCTTTTTTTAAAAGTAGGTCAATCCTGAAATGAAAATCCTTTTCTAGAACAAAAGGTTGAAACAATATGTTTAGAAAATTACTTCTAAGAAATCAAAAATCTATCCCAGGATCTTCATTCACCTAGAATTGTTTGCCAAATCTGGCTTGAAATTGTGAGTGATTTGGCCATGTCCAAAGAAAGCATTTTTAGTTTGATTTACTCTCGGCCAATAAAGTGTTTCCAGCTCTGTCATTGTGTCCCTACTGCTAGCAGAATGAAGACTTTTAAAGCCAAGAAAAATGTCTTTCTGTATTCTTCTAGGCCACTTAAAACATGTGGGGCACCACAGTGTGCAAAAATACCTTAATAATGTTGTTTATGGGACGGTTGCAATTAGTTTTGATTACTGTATATAAAACTAATCAGAAGTAGTGCCAAGTGAGAGCTTATACATACACAAACCTTTTCAATGTTTCAAATGTGCTGAAGTAGGCATGAAAAACCTGAAAGATAAAGGAGAATTTGGGGTATTTTACAACCACATTAATTTTCAGAACAGATGCTGGGGCTTTCTGTTTGTTTTTATCGAAGATGTTTCATCTACAGTGAAAGAGCTGCTTTTTCAAATGACATTTTTGCAGGTAATTAGTCTGTGATATTTCTGCACTTCTTGATGATATGTTGGAAGTATTTTTAAATAATTCAGCATTTATTTTTTTCAAAGCCCTAAGACTAGTTTTTTTCTGCCTGTGTCTATTCTGCAGTAATAAATTACATGTGTTACATTATCAGCATATAAGTTCTGTTTCATTTATTTGAAATGACTACAAGTGATGTGGAATTAAATGCACCTGCTAATTTTTCTCTCTCACACTCCCTTGCATGGGCACTTATAATTTGCATATTTTTACCATTCATTGTCCATAATACCAGAAGTTACCAGGAACTTAAAGTGTTCATAAATTTTCAGTTCAGACTGTTGTGCTTTATCTTATTTAGGATAGTGGTGCTGCAGCCTTCCTATTGTGGGCAAAAACCTGGCTGCTGTACTTGGTTTGCACAATGTGGCATGACTTTCACTTGCCTCCATGCAGTGCAGAACCTCATTGGCTGTAGTGAAGTGTCTGGGTAACAAGCCAGGATGAGGAGAAGCAAGCATTTTGCATATTCCTTCTATTTGATTCCTACTCCTGTGACATAATTTGATCACCACAATATTGGATGTCACAAAAGATGTGTAACTGTACAGGTGGCACACCACCAGGGCATTTCTGCCTGTACTCTTTTTTTAAATTGGAGCATCATGAGACTCTTTCTGTACACTGATGCCTTGAGTGGTGCTCCCTTCATCTTCAAGCTCCTGGAGGTGTGGGGAGAGCCCACATTTCCCTGAGGAGCAGTGCCCCAGGAGTAGCTCCTCCTCATGGGGTCTGTGGTGCCAGGGTCCTCGGTTCTTGGCCTTAGCGGTGGGTGCCTGTGTCACATAATGCTGGCAATCAGAACATGCCTTTAACATTTTTATCTTGCATTTCTATCACCTACCATGTGTTTGGGTAGCCTGTGCTTCCCCTTTTCAGTCAGATCGCTTGAGGATTACTGTAGCAGGAGCAGAACCTTGCAGTATTTCAATTAATTCCTTTCTTTTAGAAGGAGCATATGCAGCTATCAGCCTGAGATGCAGTTTGGAGGAAAATGTTACAAAGAGTCTGACCTTGGGAAAGTATATTCTCACATATGGTGCCTGAGATTGATGTTACTTAGAGGTAATGAGCTGTGTGCTACATTTTCAAAGGAAAAACTCTCATTTTAGACATTTCCTTAAAAAATGTTACATGTAATTTCTATCCCAGCTCACAAGAGTTCAGAGAGAGGAGATGTAAGGCTCAGAGAACTGTAATTTGTGATTGTCACCTCTTCCCTTCCTGTTGGGAGGAACTCCAAGCTGTTAGCAACTGAAAATTAATTATTATCTTGCCAACTGTTTATTGTGTATAAAATAACTTAGCAGTTGTGCTTCAGTTTTCAGTGCCAGGTATCCTCATGACACATACAATGATGCCAGTTGGTATAAATAGTCAATACAGTTTGCACTTTCAGAAAGAAGAAAGCATAGGGAAAGAACTGGGCATAAAATGATGGGTTTGTCATCTCTGTTCATCACAGAAGCTACAGGATGCTGTTGAGAAATACTAAGCCATTGTTCTCTTTTGATTCCTTTGAACTGATCAAAAGTGAAGAGCTTCTTAGTTTTCATAATTTCTTAAGCAATTTTGATTATATTTCTTCAGTACTTCTATTTATTAAAAAAATATTTTTTGCTTGCAACAGTAGGCGCTTCTGAAATGTCAGTACCCCAGAAGATGTTATGTTACTTTGTTGCTGGGCTAATTATTTTCAGTCACATTGAAAATAAGGAGTCTTGCTTATTAAAAATAAATGAGATTTATCATTGACTTTTGTTTGCTGAGCAAAAGATCATATCATTGTATTCCTCACCAAGGAAAACACATACTTTATTCAAATTTTACTCTTATTAGCCTCGAGCAGCTAGGAAACATCAAAAGCTCTGTTCTTGAAACTGGAAATGCTGTTTCTTTAAAAATAGTTTTATGTAGGTCTGAAAGAATATTTAGAAGCAGAAAGGAGGCAAGAAAAGAAGAATTCAGACAATTATTTTTAGGCCTCCCCCTCAAAAACCCTTAGGCTCAAGGAATTCTAATGTATTTTACATTTTCATCACCTCTAACATGTTTCTATTTCATAAATAGACTCAGAGGTGAGCTTCTGTAGAGTAGCACATAATTTCTGATTTCAAGCCCTGTTAAGAGTTATGAATTTTGTATTCTGATACATAAAAGCATATCTTTGAAGAGTCTTGATGAAGACAGTATTAAAAGCCTAACACATAATCTGATCTATGCAAATTCATAGATTAAAGAGCAGTTTTCATCTGCTGAAGGACAAGAGGCTTATTAGGGTATTTTAAGCTGGAATAACTTGATTAGTTATTCTACAAGCCATAAACTACATCAGCTAAAAAAGGTAAAAAACCCTGTTTTCCTAACACTGATTAGTTTGATATTTTTTCCTCAATAATAATTTTGCTTAAATTAATATATGCTAAGAAACATTGGCAAAACACTTCATTTCTTACTGAGTCTTGTACTTACAGACACAGCTATAAATTCAGGATTCAAAAGTGGTTTGGAAGGTTCTAAAAATATAGAAAAATGGGCTTCATCCTGTCTTTCCAATTGGGAATATGAACAGGTGATACAGAGAGTCAACAGGGATTTGAGAATTATGAAGCCTGATCGAACAAAGACATTTAAAAACTCAATTAATGTCATGAGTCACGGTTGGACAATTCAGTTACAGTCTGTGACCTTCCCTTTTTAATTTCATCAGTTACTTCTGCCCATGTTAGCCCAGTCTACATCTCCAGATATTAAAGAAAAGCTTTGTTTCCATTTTAAATGGAAAAAAAAAATTGTGTCAGACATGCCATTTTGGCACATTCTGTAAGATTGTGAACCTCTTTTTACAGAGACAGCTTTAAAAACAGTTAAGATAATCTTAATGCTTTTAGACCCTTGAAAGTAAGTGAGTTTATAATTCAAATGAAATTTCAGGGGGTTTTCTCAACAATTCCTGTGTTTCATTATTCTTTAATACAAGTTACAAAATTCTGAAAATGAATATCAGGTTTTACGAAGTCATTATAATATCACCTTTTTTTTACCTAATTTTTTTAATCCTGAGAAAACACATGGTGAATTGTGCCTTGTACTGAAAGCTATTTTGTTCTAAGAAAAATTTTAAAAATGGTTTCCATTGTTTGAAACAGCTTTTAGGTTTGTGCTTCAGCCTTGCATGTTAATTACATTGAGATTCTTGCTTCGGTACTTTATATAATTAAGAATTATGCATGAGGACAGGTTAACTTTTGGTAACTATGAGCAGTGTTTCTCAGAGGGCCTTTTTGCATTTGTGCAATTCTCCTGTACTGCATGTGCCATCTGCCACCTTCTGGATGTTGTCAGAATTGCCACTTGTTCAAATACTCTTTAAAATAGTTGGAAAGTTCCTTCATCCCGCACGTACCTTCTGTTACAGAAATGAGTGCAGCGGGTGTCCTTGCACAGGTTAATGTATCAAAGGAAGCAGCCCACAATTCTCAGCCAGCCACGTTAGCAGCGTGCAATGGGTTTAGATTGAAGTCTGGTCAAGTTTTCAGCAGCGTTTCTATGACCTGCATCATTCTAACACATTGATTGTTGCTCTAAAATAGTTATGCATTCGGACCAGGCAGTGACAAGCAACATAGGAAATAAAATTTATCAAAAAAGTATTGTTCAAAAAAATAAGCTATCAAAAAAATATCCAAACTAACCCCTTTGAGAAACATACACAAAGTTGTTCAGGTGGGAGAAATGTGCCCATGTTACAGAAAAATTGAAGATGTGGGGTGAAAGCTTTTCAAAGTTAGGTATAAATGTTCTGAAAAGAGTTCTCAGGTTTTATGTGTAGCTGCTGATAAAAAGTGGGGTTTGATTTATTGAGTCTAAAAGTGAGTTAATGTGCCTTGACAAGTCCCTATAATTTCAGTGCCTTTTAGTCCCTGCCATAATTCATTCTCTCTTCTACATGCATTAATTTGCAATAACCTTTTCCCAAATAGAAATATGCTGAGTCTTGTACGCTGCCCTTCACATCACAGTCCTCTGTTGGTACTGGAAAAGTCTTGCTACCCTTGCTCAATGTCCCACCCTCATGAATACAAAATGACCACATGCTGCCTCCTTGGCTTAAAATGAAAAACAGGAATAATTTCTTATGTGCAATAATAGTTGAACCTAGTTTTGAAATTAGGCTGCTACCTAATTAGAGCTTTCATTTTGGAAAAATTAAAGTTCCAGCTTTCTCAGTCTGCTGGAATCTGTCGGTGTTTAACTCAATGTAAACGAGTTCTTTATTTGCTTCTACTAAGTTTTTTGCTAATTTTCTTTTGTTGCTATTAACAGGCTTAATTTTGTCTTTTGTCTGGTTTCCAGTATGAGCTGTTCTCTTTAATATGATTTGAGTTCCAAATAGGATTTTGGTATTCATACATGAATTGCATACAAGCTCAAAGATAATTGAAAGATGAGGTCTTTTAAGTCTGACAGGTAGTGAAAAGGAAGCCTGGAGTTTATAGCAAAGCTTGCAGCTGGACATGATACAGCAGAAATTTTAAGCAGAAATGCATGAAAATTATGTCAACTCTCAAGGCTGTCCCTTCAGATATTCTTTCTCCAACTGCTGTTTCTCTTCAAGCGATGCTCTGTGCAAGCTGTCAAAGTCCTCATGGCAGCCAGGAATTAATTCTTTTAAATCCTTCCAAAATATGTCTTCCCTGGGGAATTTCAGCTTCCAGTTCAGAAAGGCAAAATGTTGGGTTTTTCTCCTCAGTTTCCTAGTGTCAGTGTGTTGGCTGATGAGCTGAAGGAATTTTACACCTCACTAACTGCAAAAGAAGGGGAGAAAACCTCTGCCCTTGAGATTTGCCTAAGTGAACTCAGATAATTTCTTTTTAAATTCCAAACAGGAAGCTAATGAAAGACTAAGTCCCTTAAAGCCAAGCTATGTGTGTCTCTCCTAGTTTAAGCTTTTAAAGCTCTAGATATACATTCTGGATGAAGCATGAGACAGAAGGAGAACTATGGAAAAAAGTAATATAAAGAATAATAGCTTTAAAGTGATTGGTGTGTAATTGGAGCAGAACAAGTAAACTATGAAAAAGCTGCACTCAACACTCAGCAGTTCATTTCAGGCCATACAGTCAGAGTTACTGCACTTGAAGAGATTCTAACCTGAGCCTACAAGAAAATTATGCAATGTTCCATGAACATGGAGTTCAAGTAAATATCATAAGACAAACCAATATTCAGGTCAGGTTACAAAGCACATCCTAGACCAAATATTCCTTTAAGTTTCTGCAGTACAGCTTCAAGCATTTGCTTCTTAGAGAAGATTTTTCCCTCTTGTTCTTTGGGTAGAGTTCTAACACTTTAAGCTAAATAGAAGACAAAAGGTCCTTAGAAAATTGTGCAGCACAACCCTGCTTTCTGACGTGTGATTCATTTATGTGGCAGCTTCTAAAATGAGAGAGTTAGTTTGAATATGCATTGTCCAGAACGTTTGGTTGCATTCTTCTTCACTTGAATGCAAAACAGAGTTCATCCCAAAACATTGTTAGCCAAGAGATGCACAGCCATGAAATGTAAACAGTTTAAAACACAGAGGTTAGAGGGAGAAACCAGAAACATGTCAATTCCCAACCCACATAGTCTTCCTATCTCAGGGAGGTGAAACAGTCACTCAGAGTTGTATTTTGAAATCCTCTGGAATATAAAAGCAACTTCAGAAAAAACCGAAAACATGGCTCAAAACCCGTTTTCAGAGGAGTAGCCAGTAAATATATGCTTTTTAGACAGTCAACTTGCTCTCCATTAACACTTTTGATGTACCACATTAAAGCAAGCATATGGAATTAGGTTCACTTTCATGTTATATTTAACGGCTGTTTCCTTTAGAAGGAATGTTTTCCATCTTACCCTGTCAGAGTTAAAGGAGTCCATACTTGTCTCCACTGTAACACTTTTTCCATGTTGCAAACAACAAATACAATGATTAAAAGAGGTTTGAGTCACACCATCATATAATGAGCATTTGCAATTACCTTTTTTGTAAAATTTTTCTTCACTAAGGTTTATTTTATTTAATGACTTGATGGAAAGGACTGTTTTGCTTTGGTTTGTGAAAATAGGCAGTGGGAGGGAAATTATTGATAAAATGTATGATAGAGCTGTACTTATGGTAGAGCATGAGCATTAGTTGCTAAAACTTGTTGTTTTCTTCATCTGAGTAAGATGCAGCATTAGAGGAGTAGATTTTATCTGATGTAGCTCAGATGAGAATGTCTAGGTGCTGTCAGTTGAGATTTGTTTATGTAATGAGTGTGGTACGTGCAGATTTAACAATTATACCAGCCTAGACTGCATTCACAGAAATGGGTCCCTTCACTGTGGATAGACCAGAATGCTGTCTTTGGCATGAATAGCTCCTTTTAAACAAAGCGAGGGAAAGAATTGTGTAGTCTCATAACCCATGTTTATGAAGTAGAAAGGTGTCAGATGAAAAACAGTTGTCATTTTGACAGAATGAAGTAGCAAACATAAGGAAAACAAATATTTATGTGGCTTTCCAGGTAAGTTGCATAGATAATGAGAGGACCGTAATTAGCACGGCCTGGAACTGACTGTGCTCCAACATTTACAGCTCAAGGGCTTATGCTTAAATGGGAAATTTTAGAATTACTTTAGACTTTGAAACCAGGTATTGTTTGTTTAACAAAAATGCAGCTGAGTAACTAATACAACTGGCACAAATACTGAAGGGTTCAGTATATACTAATATGGATGGTGAAGAGAGTAGATTAAAAAAAAAATTATTTGGATCAATATCACTTACATGAAAATGGGATAATGAAGACATACAGATTTTAATGTAGAATGCAGTATCTTTAGAGTTGTTAGAGAGCAAAATACTTCTGAAATGTAGGTCAATAGGAAAGATCAGTCCCTAGTTACAAATTTGAGAAGAAGCATTTCTAACAAAGGTAGATCCCAAATGTCTCAGAAATGAGAGCAGCATTTTTCACCACAGTGCCAGTGAACCAACAAAGGGAAACATTTTACATTTGGTTCTGTTAATTTTGAAGATGTTCTAGAACTGAGCAGAAAGGATCCTCAGCTAATGTGGTCCCACATTGATACCATTTAAATGAAATGTTGACTTCTAGCAGCTTTCATTTGTAATATAGCAAATTCTGAAGAGTTAAAGAAGCTTCCAAACAAGGTTGGTTAGGCTTGAGGGCTAGAAAACTTGGGGGTATTTTTAGTCAAAACTGAAAAAGGATTTAGAACTTTTACCCTTACTCTTCCTTCCTCCCCTCCC
>VXAC01009004.1:584794-928508 GCA_013399225.1 Rhipidura dahli | reverse complement strand
AAAAAAAAAAAAAAAAAGAAAGGTTTGTGTCTTAACAGAATAATAAAAATGTCCAAAACAGGTATCTAGACATGCAAGGGACTTGAGCAGGCAGTACTGCAAGTCCATTTTAAAAGTCAGGAAGTACTGTCAATAAGTGAGATTCTTAAAGTGAAGTTGATTAAGCATTTTTCAGGAACTTATGAGAAATTGTAGTAGGTTCTTTAGTCACTTGAAAAGAGAGAGAAGAAAGATGGGAGATCATTACACTGTGACTGTAACATCCAGATTAAAGGTAAAGTCAGTGTGACCTCACAACTCAGTGAATACTTTGAGTCAGTTTTCAGTAAGGTTATTGATGTTGAACATGAGGCCAAAGGCCAAGTGACTAAATAACTGGAATGAGTGTATAAAATGGAAATTATCATACCCAAGAGGCAAAAAAGACTGTATTCTCTGTAAATGGACTGGAAGTTTTTCCACTTAAGGTATGGAATGGGCGGAGGGTGAGGTGGGGGGCAAGTCTGGCATAGAGGAAAACACAGGACTTGAATTTTACTGGCTATCAAACTAGGGATGGCACTGGGTGAACAAAAAGAAATGAATGTTTTGCAAATATTTTAAGAAAAAAAATGAATCCAAGGAGCTACAAAACTTTATAAAATGCTTTATGAAATACTTCAGAAGAATGAGTGTGGAGGTAAATGAATGATGAGAAAGAAAATTACATTAATTTACCAAGGTAGGTTATACCTTCTTGTCTTGCCTAGACATTTGCCCTGTTACTGAAGGATGTATAATAGATCACAAAAAGTCATTAGTTATCTGAGGAAGTATTTATTAAGACAGGGAAAGTTAGATTTAGTACATGATTAAAAAGATGGGTAAGGAACTTTAATAAGGAAATCTTAAACTAGGGTTTGAAGCAGATTGCTTGAAGAGTTGCTGTAGGATAGGTTTGGGGGTGAATCTTATTTAACATTCTCATTAATGACTATGGCACAACAAGGTTTTGCCAGTGGCATTTGGAGATCAAAACATCGAGATGCATCATCAAAGGAGGAGCAAAACATCATGAAAGAGAGTCTCTGTGGTCCATGAAGTAACATGAATTGGGGCAAAGTTACTCTGTATTTATAAAATATGAGCTGCTTCATCAGAAAATAAAAGAGAAAATGATATCTGTTGATGATAAGATGAATATGAGCACTAAGAGGAATGACAAGCTAAATATAATCCTCTATCTGAATGACAAGCTAAATAAAATCCTCTATCCTATTTACAGTGAAAATAGTGGCATAAAAACTTTCCTATCTGTGGTGTTGGTAAGGTGTCATTTGGAATGCTCTTCTGAGTTTTAGCCTTCAGAGTATACAAGGATTAATATAATCATGCTGGAATACAACTAGAGGGTTGCTGGGGTGGTCAGCAGAATGCTCAATTTATCTTGTGTGTTTCATGAGAGCTTGTCTAACCAAGTGAATCAGAAGTCAAGAGGGGATAAAATTTCTCTTTATGAATACATGATGGGGAGGAGTGAGCATTAGGGAAGAAGAAAAGCTTAATGAGTGTTCCAAGAAAGAAAATTCCACGAAAAACAATCCTAAAAAATATCAGGGTTAAAAATTAGAACCATCACGGAAATGAAGCTATGGAATAGTTTTCAAATTTAAATACTTGGGGTGGAGGGGGGTGTGGGAATTACTTATTTCAAAATGGAGTAGTGTATGTGAAGTTCTTCACTATTACAGCAGAAGGCTCAATATTATGACTTAGATCTCCATCCTCTGAACAGAAAAACAGAAAAAAAAGAAAATGTTGATTCTCTGAAATCACTGTTATATTACTTTAAAAAATATGCATTTCTTTCAGGACTCTTATTTATACCAGCACATGCTGTCTGTTTTTCCTGTTGCTTCTATAAATGAGTTTCTGTTTGAAATATTAAATGTTGGCAGTTTTTACAAAGAAATCCAACTTGCTTTCTGTTTCTGTAATCCTACGTAAATGTCCATAATCCTGTTTGTTTCTGGAAGTTCCATTTCTCTTATTTGAGTGCTTATAAATTCAGTTGTTATAAATAAGGATGAAACACCAAGAAGAGAGTGGAGTTATTTCATGTTATCCTAGGAGGAAGCTGATAACAGGATAAAACTAAGCAAAGCAAGAGAGGTGAATACCAGGAAGCTGAGAAATCCCTATCACAGGTACATAGAAAACTCCACTGGAAAAATCCCTAATATAAAATGCAGAGAAGAAAGATACAGTCCTGTGGAAATGAAAGATTACACCACCTGACTTTACAGTCCAATCTTGATTTTTTTTTTCCGTACTTTTCTTTTCCTTTCTTTTTACCAGTGCACTTTTCTGTTATTACAGTGTACATTTCCACATGGTGATCACTCATAATGCTGTAAGCACTGAGATGACTAAACACAACTGACTCATAACAAAATGTGACAGGAAGAGAAGAATTCCATTGTAAGATCATCAGTTAAGCCACAAGCAGCCTTACTGGTTCGACCACCCTGTTACTGCTGATACATATCTTAATCATTAGCTGAAATATAAATGAAACAGCTATTTTCCCTTAAAATCTTAGAGTAAACCATCCTATAAAAGTTTATCAGTTCGTTGTCTCGCCCCTAAACTTTCAATACTTGTTTTTCTGAACCATTACTGCTGCATTTCAGTGCTACTGCATGTCATTGTACTTTGTTCCTGTCTGCACACTGTCCTGTCCTTCCACTCTGCTTTATTTCCTTTCCTGGACTGATTCAGAATGAATGGATGAAACTAAGCTTAGTGGATTTTTGGTTTGTATTGATGTGGATTCTTCTGGCAGCTATTTTCATCTTATTTGAAATGTCTTGGCTTCGTTCTTATTTGGATTTTCTTTCTTGGCATGAATATTGCACTATTATACTGGTTAGTTGATTTCCAAATCAAATAGCTTATGAAATAATTAAAGTAAAGTACTCTTATAATGCTGAAATACTTTGTACTGCACAATGACATTTGGAATGAGCATAATTGCCATTTCTGGATACTCCTTTGTTTTGGGAATAATTGTGGGTTGGGTTTTTTTCTCTATAATTCTTATAAAACAAAGTAAAGTCATTGAAATGCTGGGCATTTTTAACTAAGCATTAGTTACCAAAAAGAAACTTGTATGGCAGCAACATCAGCTTCCTGGTGTTATTCTGGTTTGGAGCATCCTGATTTCACCAATGTTCTCTTTAACACTGTATCTGAAGATCCTAGAAATAGTCAGGGGTCTTCGCCCCAAAGTGTGTTATTAATATCTGAGTACTGCCTTTTCTTCTTAACAATTTAAGAACCAAGCTGAGATCAGCCAGCACTAGCAGTTCACTTCCATCTTAGAACTCATCAAAATCTCAGCAGGAGAAACTTCAGAGCAGACAAGAATGAGCCTGAATGAAGCCCTGCAGACAGAGGACTTGGAGGAGAGGCACAGGAAACGCTCAGAGCCCTGGCCTTTGCTCTCTGGGCCTTTTTGGTGTTATCATCTGATGGAAGTCTCATGTAAAATCGATGCAGTTTCCAGGAAGCTGGGTCTGTCTTCTCACAGTTGAGTGTCCTGATCATGGGGTCAGGTTTCACTTGATCTGCACTTCAGCTGATCACAGTTTTTGGCTGCACAGAAGCACAGGCAGGCAGGAGAAGAGAGTGCTGTATACCTGCTGGTGGCCTGGAAGTGCAGGAGAGATCTCTGTGTTACAGAAGACCTAATTTTATTGCTATGCAAACTGAATACATCTAAAGCCTAGACCTCCTTAATTCAGGGATCAGATCTTCAGTCACATTTTGACTTCAGCTGTTTTGCAAGGATCTTTCTGAGCAACTGGAGTGCAGCTAGTGTTTGTCTGGGTGAACCTTGGCAGGAAGATAATTTTGGATGGGGGAAAGTGTTTGTCCTTTTAGGACACACTTCCAGCTGTCCTATTGATAAAAGTCAGAGAATTTCTTCTTGTTTAATCAAAAATTTCAAAATGCATATATATTTTTTTTTTTTCTCTTCTTATCCATAATTTATTAACTAATGCGACACAGCATTTTTTGCCTCAAGCATATCCATACTCTGAAGATGGGGAAACTATTAGTCACTTTAATACTAAGTAAATACTGTGCAAAATGCACACAAACTGGCCAACATCTAACAAACTGTATTCCTAATGGTTTATGTCTGGATTTGACACAAAATGAAATTGCCCTTTTTTAAAAAAAAAGAAACCAAATGGACTATACCTTTTTGTATATCTTTTTAAAAGCCTTTTTCTCTTAAGAATGGTTACTTTAATAAACAAGCCATTTTACAGTACTATATAACTGTCTTAAAGAGCAATATGGAATTAGTGCCAGTGGAGGATAACAATGAAAGTTTAAATGTGGCAATTGTGACACAATTATTTTGTATGCTTGCATTTCACCTCTCATTTGTTTTTTAAAAAGTGCTGGTTTCATAAAAATGTAGCTCTTTTTGATGCTGCAGGTGGTTCTGAGTTCCTTGACATTTATGCTTTCATCAGGTACTTTTTTTCCTTCATGTTGCTTATGTTTCTCTGTGGGAATGGCAAAAAAAAAATCTGGCAGAAAATGAAAGGAAATGTGCCCTGAGAGCTTCAGCAAGTGATATTAGTTCATATGTCTCAAATAACATAATCTTTTGGCTGGAAATGTGGCATAGAATCATATGTACTCTTCTGTCCTAAGGGAGAGCTCATGTGATTTTTCTGTAACCTGTTGACTGCTGCTTTGGTTGTTTTCCCAAGGGTTTTTATACTCTGGGACTGACACAGGGTGACCACAAGTCTCACAACTTGTCACTTGCTTCCAGCTCTCAGTATTTACTGTGTATGAGCAGAGCAGGAGAGGATGTAAAATCAAGACAGTAGCTGTCATTTTAGTAGCCAACAAAGGTAATACAAACAATTAGGCATCACAAAACAATGATTATCAACTTGAAAAATTTTTTTAATGTGGTGGTTTACAATCAAGAAAAGAGCAAAGAGATATTAAAACAGAGGTGCAGTCATTCTATGGCATTTCCCTTAATGTAAGTAATCATATGACATAAAGAACAAAAAAAGGACAAAGATTAAGCAAACTAGGATGTTAAATTTATGTTAAAATTACCATCAACAAAAAGCATGAAGGCAAATGGCCAAAACTAAAAAAGCCCCAAATGTCCTGTCCCCCAACCAACACATTTGATACCAATGTGTGTATAAACGAACACGCTACAGATCTTGAATAAACCCCTTCTCTATTTAGCTTAGTCAAAACACATGAGCACATTAACAAGTATGGCTGCTGTCATGGAAGCATCACAACCCTTGATCAAGAAGTGAAATAACTAAGCCTAGTGAGCCATAAATCTTTTTCTTAATACAAGTAAAAAAAAATAGAATTATTACAGTGTAGAAAAAATAAGAATATTTTAATAAGTGAAATAAAACTTGCTATTGCCAGGAAAGGTTTTGTTTTTTAAAGGTACAAATTATTGATGAGCTTTGAGATGGTATTCATTTTTTCCATTAGCTTTCTTAATATACCTCCAGGTTTATCATTAACTAAGCTCAGAACATATGGTCTGAATATTTGCTGACATGGTTCTATTCATTTCAAGTATTTTTGTTAGCAGCCATATGCCAATTCTGCTGAGAATGAAGAAGTGAATTATGATAAAGTTCAGTCATTTTTCCTGGAAGACTCAGCTTGTTTACAGCCTGATAATGTACAGTTATGCCAAACAATTTTTGTTTACAGGGCCTATTTCAACCTCTATAAAACAGAGCATCAGTAGAAGAATGGTGCAAAGCTTAGGAAGGGAGAGTAAAGTGAATGTGTATTTACAAGACCTAAGTGCAAGTATTTGTAGTCTTTCACAGTACAGCTTTAGAGTGCTGTTTTTAAACTCTTCACATGTACATGTAATATATTTATCTTACGTTTCTTTGTTGCCCCTTCAAGGCCCCATAGAAGTAATGCAGAGTTCCCTTGAGCTTCTCAGACTTACTGTTGAAAGCCACTGCTGAGACAGCTAAGACAAACACTTTAGAAAGAAAAAGATGTCTACCAAGAACTGAAGTTGTTTTATAAACTATAAACAATGGTAATATTAGTATTTATATAATTTCAAGAGGAAGAGAAGGTTTTAGTCCCAAATCATATGGCCACATCAAACTATTGAAGATTAAGAAAGTCACTTTAGAGTGACTACATCAACTCCCCAAACAAAGAATAATTTAGTGCTGGCAAAAGTGAGACAATGTTAAAAAATAGGATCAGTCACCTCCAGTGACAGATGTAGCACAAGGTGTATGCCTGTGATATTCCACACCAAAATCATAGGTTATCTACAGACAAAAAAACCTAGCAAGTATGGGAAAACTTGGTTGAAAACAAATAAATATGAATCAGGAAACATATTTTGTTCACATTGTTTGAAAACTGTGATAAGCTGCTTGTTTAAGCAAGGCTTTCAAAGCATGGTAGTGGTCAGCCTCCAGTCAGATGGGATGTGGCCTTTGTGGTAGGACCTTTGCATACAAGCCTTGTGCTCAGGAATGGTTGACTGAGAAACACACACTGTGTAGCTGTTGAGAGTTTCAGTGTTGCCACTGGAGTTTGGAAAGAGTTGGGGGGTAAATTGTTCAGAAATAAGATATGTTTTCCTGCACATCCATTTTCCATTGCTCTTGGATACAAAACAGATGGACTCTCAATAAGTAGATTATTTTACAACTAACTCTTGACCTCACCTGTATGAATACTATTGTGTTTTAATTAATTACTTTTGTTAGTACCATAAATATGTGACTAGATGGTAAAGAATTAGAAACCTCTAGTTAATGAAATTTGTGTGAGGAGATGAAGGAATCTGATATAAAGGTCTGTAGCAAACTTTTTGCTGATTATACTAAATAGATAAATATCTTATATATTCTTCATATTAATGGTGTATAACATTAGGTTTTGATTAGCCTTAATGAGATTTACTTCATGTCTGCAACAGTATTCAAATTACATCAAAATTACAGAAATGGAATAAAATGAAAATACTCTCCTTCAGTTTGGTTGAAATGGGCTTAATTTATGTTATTATGCAGCCCATTGAGCTCTTTGAAGAACATCCAAACTGTTTCCACACTTATTTTTATAGGGATATGGTTTAAATAAAAGAACTATCAGAACTGTTCTTGTATTCAGCCACATACATTGTCATTACTGGCAGAATATCATCCCATTCCTTTAAAATTAGAAATGTTTGTGAGATATCACAGGTTTCAGCCACTCTTCTCTGTGAATTTTAATTAACATGCTATGTTTAGTGAGCTGCCTGAAGTTTCTTGCTTCATTTTTGTTATGAGTATTTCCAGTGCCTGCTTTAGGATGCAAAACCATAATATAAGGGTTTTGCTAAGAGTTTTATGAGTTTTCTGCATGGTTCCTCACGTTTTACTGTTTTGATTATCTGGTATTATGCTGATGCATGAAGTTTGAGCCGACCATTGTCCATTTTGTGAGATAAAGAATAGTCAAACGAGGAGAAGAATGCAGCCCAAACCTGTCTTTACAATCAGAATCAAAAAGAAAGAAAAAGCTCTAAAAGCCCCCACGAAAGCCAGCAGACAAACAGTAGGCAAACATTAATGCCGGAGTCCCATGGCAGCCTAACCGCACAATCAGCAAGGGGCTCTGCTCTTCTGGCTTGCAGATTGGATCCAGCACGCTGGAATATGTTTTCAGAGAGGCCCCACAGGCACTGGCAGGGGTCGATGTCTGAGCCAGCTGATCATGGTTCTGGCACCCCAGTTGCTTTTTCAGTCACCTTGTCTCATCTCCCCCAGTTACATTCCCCCTGGCTCCTGACTGGGGCAGGGCCTGGAAACTGCACCTTAAAGCAATCTCAGGTCCCTGCTCTTCTCTCACAGGAGAGGGGTTGCTTGCTCTCGGTTGCCTGACAGGTGCACACCCAAGTTTGATGGTGAAAGAACTGGGAAAACTTAGGAACTTGGTCCTGGAGACGTCAGGTCTGGTAGACACTGAGTTTGAGTAAGTGTGGTGTGTCATGGGCCAAGAAACAGGCTTTTTAAACACACTTCCAGACAGCAAAGCTGAGATTGCATTAATGTATAGATAAGACTGGGAAGATCGTTTAAATTTTCTTTTCACCTCACAAATTACACAATGCTGTTAATAATGCATGCACCCTTGATACTTAATTAGGAGATAAGTTTCTCTAAGTAAAATTGACTGAAAATATGTTTTCCATTCAAATTAATTTCATTTTTGTTTTATTTCTTCAAAACACAGATAAATTTTCAGTGAAAGTAGTTCTTTTTATTATACCTTTGATACAGTTATATTGAATTTTAACTGAAAAGCAGAACTAAAACTACATTTCACACAGTAAAATTAAATATTTTCAGCAACAATCCCATTCTCCTTAGAATGCTTAAATTAAACCACATTTTTAGCCTTGAAAGCTTTTGTAGAGAGAATGTTTTCATCAGCTTTGCCTGCACACAGGAATTTTGGAAGAACAGACTGTGGTTTACACTGAAAGGAACATCTGCACCCATATGGAGTAAGGTAACCTGTGAGTCCATGCAAGCACTGATGTAGCCAGCACGCTGGGGAAGATGACAGATGTGCCAAGTTGTTAACAGGAATACACTGATCCAAATTGCCTGCCAAGGGGCAACTACCACTGTTTCAGCCCATGGCCAGCAAGAGACTGAACTGAAGCTCTGGCGTTTTAGTTAATTATGGGCCAATTACTTAGTCTTCAGATGCAGAAGGATGGATTTCAGCCACAATATATTCTTTGGATGTTAACAAAACACCAGCCTCTTGCTTTATTTATATACAGCATTCAGTTAGAATTCACTTTTTTCACCAGAATTGCAAGATGTTCTTTTCTTAAAATTCGCTGTCTCATAGTGAATTTGATGCTGTCATGGAGTGTGTTAACTTCATTGCTGGGAACCTGGGAAGTGCCCTGAGCTGTTACAGCAGATTTATTCATAGCAGATAGGGAGCTATTGTCAGTGTGGAACTACTGGATTTTTGCTGCTAAAAGCAAATTCTAGTCCATTAAAGAGAATGAAATTTAACCAGAAATTATTTGGCACTCTCTGTGTACATCTACCTTAAGGTGTGACTACTGTAGTTTTTTAAATTTTTCAATAATTATCTGTAATTTTGTTGTCTAAAGAATCTTCTTTTATGGTACATAGGATGAAGCACAGATTGCCCAAAATGTGATCAATAATCAAAGCATGTTGCATCATTTAGACATGTTTTAATTTATTTTAAATATAAATTAACATATTAAATTGCAACGATGGTCAATTAGTGACACAGGTTGTCCAGAGAGATCATGGAGTCAATAATCTTGGAGATATTAAAAACTTGACTGTACATGGAAGCAGAACAACCTGCTCTAGAGCTTGACCCTGCTTTGGGCAGGGTGTTGCACTAAATGATCTCCAGAGGTCCCTTCCCATCTCAATAACTTGATGTTTGTGTGAAGTTAAAGAATCATAGGCCACTGCCTCTTTCATTTAACTTAATTCTCTGATACAATTCTTCATCATGAAAGCCCTATAAAGTTTGTTAACCAGCAGAATAAAAGCCATTTCTAAGCTCAGTAATTTCATGCGCTGTCTCCTCCTCATGGCTGTCTCAGCGTGTTTAGTCAGTTCAATTTAATTTTGAATAGCTTGATTTATTATCCTGTGCTAAAACATAGCATCTTTCTGTTCTCTTGTTCATACTTGCCTGGCTAGACAGACATGCCAGAGTGGTTCTTCACATAAAAATCTGGGAAAATGGAAGTGATTCTAAATGCTATTTCTAGATACTGAACTATTAGCCTTTCAGTACACCACTATGGTCAATTGTGAAATCCTTTGGGAATCAAGAAAATCCAGGTTTGTGATGTTGTTTTGGGTTTTTTATTTGTTTGTTTGTGGTTTTTCTTTTTTTTTTTTTTTTTGTTTGTTTGTTTGTCTGTGGTTTGTTTTTTTTTTTTTTTTTTAAATATAAATAGAAAGATGTCTGGTTTTAAATAGGTGATATTGCTGTTCTTCCCCTTGCAGCTACTGCTGCTAGGCAGAGGTCAATAAATGAATGTGTGAAACTAGCATAACACCTTTATGTTCCTATGTAGAATATAAGTAGCTGGTTCTACATGTTTTCTGCTGATGAGAGCATACATTCTCTTTTGAAATTTTAATCATCCGAAAAGGGGAGAAGTGACAGATACCAAAGCCAGAATTGTTCATTAGAGCAGTGTAGGAGGCAGCAGTACGCCCTTTCAAGTCACTAGACATCTGTGTTCTTGGGAACACTAAAGTTTGGGGACACTGAGATAGAATTTAGCCAAATTGTGCTGAATTTTAATTAAATTTTGCCTTTTGATCCTCTGTCAGAAACTGGGTTTGAAAGTTTCAGACAACCATTCATGTAGAGAAAAAAAAACTGAAAAAAACTTTGTTTTATTAGAATTTAAATAATTTTGATGTTTCATTTTCAGTAATTTAAAATATGGTGGCCATGTGACCTCTGTGTCAAACACATTACCTTTTTGGAGTTGTGAAAACCTGGCAAAATATGAGAGACTGATAAGTCTTTGAAGATTGTCATCCACCAGACATGTTCAGTAAAGGCTTCTGTGGCCTGTTCTGTGCTGGCACAAGTTATTGTCTGGAAGAATTGCACGTGTCCATGAACTGCAGAGGAACTGTTTGCCAGAGTGACCCTGTGGTTTTCAAGCCAGGCAGGTAAAGCAGGATTTTCCTGAAATGTTGCTGTTTTGTGGAGGCCACAAAATACTCTCCAGGGTTAGGCAACCAATCATTCCTGAACTCTCAAGAGTTGTCCTGTTCCTCCCTCTGCTAAAGCAGGGCTTTGTTTTAGTTGGAAGGTTTGGATAGGGAATGAGAAGACTGGGAGAAGAATATTGGACAATGGGAAGAAAACAAACTGTGAGGGGAATTATGATGGAGAGGTTTGGATATCAGCAGGAAAGATTAGTAGAATTTGGACTGTTTGTGAGTGGGAAGGAGAGAACTGTGAGCCAGCCACTGGTGAGAGACATGGAGAGCAGAAAGCCTAGAGGAAGGGGCAGCAGAGTCTGGCTGGACAAACAGAATATTCCTTTCTTATTTCCTATTTTCTTATTCCTTTCCTAATTTCTTATTCCCTAGTTTCCTATACATTGCATACATGCATATCCAAAGTAAATTGTAGGTACCAAAGTTTTCTTCCTTTGCATTGCACACATACATTTATATTGTCTTTTTTTCCAGAATTGCAGCACCCTTTTGTTCTCATGTCTGCTTAACAGACAGTAATTCTAGGTTCAAAATATATTCTTTTTGGATATGGGAAGAAATCACTAAAAATGAAGCAAAAAAGAAAATGGTACGAAGTCCTTTTTACTGTTTAGAGCATTCTCAGGTCTCTATTTTTGCCTCTCAAGAAAACTCTGGCAACACTTCTGCAATAGGAGATTTATATTTTTGCTGAGATTGTTATGGCTACTTACTTTCCCAATGCATGTTTGAAAAGACATTACTTTGCAGAGGCAACCACTGCCCTTTTAAATGGTTCTATTAAAATAAATTTGAGGTGCCCTGAAGCTTTCTCAGGCAAATCCCAGCAATAACAAATTGAACTCCCTTAGTGAATGATTGATTTGGTAGACTTATTATTCAAAAAAACAGATTTTTTTTTTTGTTATTTTTCCATCTGCATTTAAGCAACACAAGTAAATATTTGTCTTGTTCTTTTTTTTTTTTTTTAAATTTTATTTTCTCTTTATTTCAGTGGAGTAAATTTGAAATTAAAAGGATAATGACATCAAGGGGATTGCCTTGGTATAACCTTTATGTAAAGCAGCCATTTGGTTTCTAGGAGGTTGCAGTACTAAAAATGAGAGTCAGAATATGATTTGATTGAAAAAAGGAGCTTTAACATCAGCTTTATTCATGGTTCTGCATTATTAGTAAGTAGGATTACTTGTAATTATTTGCATTATTTCCCTTTCTACTCCACAGACAATACCTAGTCTAAAAAATATGTAGAGAAACCATCCTTTTCTAAAGTCAAGGAATTTTAAAAGATGGCTTTTAAAAGGTCCCTGAGACATTCTAGTGTCTCAGAAGATCTGTTATTTCCCCCCTCCCCCTTTTTTTGATCCTAATACAAATATGGAAGAAGAGAAGGAATTAAGTTGGATTCCTACCACGTGAAATCCAGTGTAATTGAAGATAAAACCAGAATTTTTGTAACTGTTGACATTAATAGAAGCATAGAATGAATTTTTTCCAGAAAAGCTGTATTCAATTTCCTTTTCCTTATTAAAAAAAAAAGAAAAAAATTGGTTTTCAGATGGTTGATGATGCCCAGTTATGAACAGCATGTATTAATAATGCTAATCTTAAAATCAGAGCAATAACCAAAGAAGTCAGATTTATTCTGATATTTTCCAGGTACATTTCAATTTAGTAAGATATTTCATTCTGTAGCTTTTAATGGATACATTATCTAATTTCATTGCTTGAGCATCTAATTAGCATCTTTACTGAGAAATGTACCAATATGAACACATTTGTGTAGGTGCTGATCTGAATACAAAGTTTAGTGCCTTCCTTGACTCGAATGGTAACTGTGGAAAGCAAATCAAATTTGGCATGAAATTTCCATAGTCTCACCTAAAATATTGTTGGAAGAAATATCATGGCACCAAGGAGCCTACATTTTATTTACATGCAAGTGAAACTCGCATAAGTAATCAAGTAAAATTTATTTTTTCTGCAGAATGATTGCTAAATACTTAGTAAATTTGAGTACCTATTAATTTTGGCTAGATGTTAGGAAAAAGGTATGCCAGAAAAATGTGTAAGTAATATGTCTTCATATGTTCTTTTTTTCCCCTTTTTTCTTCACACCACTGAATTTAGATTCAAGGTTTGAGCACAAGTAATGGTTAATTATGGTAATAGTTTGAAGATTATTACAAATCTAGTCATTCACCTGCTAAAACCATCACTTCTTTCATCTCTGTTGCAACATCTTTTTGATGTTTATGACAGACTTTGGAATTATTTCTTTAAATTTTACAAATCACTTCATATATTACACGTAGAAAAGCTGTTGTGTGGCTGCAGAGATTTAAATCTCTTTTTTTAGTTCATGCCTATATTTACTTAAAACTAAGGTTTTAATGCCAGTATTTTGAAAGGAAAAACACTGGCTTAGCTGAAGCCTGCCTCTGCTTGTGCATGAGATAAATCTGCTCCATCTGGTAAACGTCAAGGCTGTCATGGGGTAGAGACAATTCAAAGGAGAGTGAAAGAAGCAGCCATGCTCCCTCTCCCTGCAATTCTAGTTGCATGTCTCTGTGTCCTTGTATTTTTAAGCATCTCCTACAAGGCTGACGTGATGAGGATGTTGTTTCCACTTTATCCACCTTCATAAAAATATATTGTTGGCCTTTTTATAAAAAAAGAAAACCCCAACATTCCTGTCATTGGAAGATTAGAAACATTTTAAAATCAGCTGAATCTTTTAGCTCTTTGTGCACTGCCTGGATCCCAGTGGGAGGAGCTGATTAAAAACATAGAGAAAGTTGGCAAGGAGTTTATAAGCCTAATGTGTTGAAGGGTATATGTGCATACTACATTACATGAGATGACCTGGGCATGGCTGGCTGCCCATGATGCTGTTGCTCCTCTTCCCTTCTCCCACCTCTGTTTTAATGACCAATGGAGATTTGAGATTGAACTTCTGAATCTATGAAACAGGCTCTCTGAAGACCAAAGTGCCTTCTCTATGCACATCTTGAAACCCAAGAATATCTATACAAAGATAGAAAAATATTTCTGGAAAAAGTCCCTCCTTGGTTTGGTATTCTGGATAGGAGTGATAAATGAACAACTTCTTCCCCACGTATTTTTCCTACAGACCTCTGTTCCTTTATTGAATATGTACCCATATTTGTATTCCAAATGATGAAGAAGGTCCACAGGCATTTGTGACCTTAAATGGTAACAGGGATTTTGATGGCAGCCCACTGCTGCTGTTGTTGGAACAGATGTCTCTGTAGGCACCTTTTTTCACTCTGAATAGTAACCCAGAATAATGTTTCAATACCACATCTCACAGTGGAGAAAAAGAGTTTGTCCTTTGGATATTGATTGGCTTCTCTAATAACTCTCATAATATACTTTTTTTTTTTTTTTGTGGAAATGTGTTGGAGTTTAGGTAATTTTCTACATGTTCTTGGGTAAAATACCAAGTAAACCATCTCAGAAGGTACTAGACTTGGATGTTTAATTATCTTGTAAAACCTTGAGTCATTTTTACAAATAATAATAAGTTTAGAGCTCTGACTTGGAGAGTAACTGACTGGTCTCTACTGTGTGCTGCAGCTTTGATCCAGGCCTGTGATGACATTTTGCTCGACAGGAAATGGGTAACTGTGGGCACAAATTTGCAAAATGAGTTACCATAACCTCAGCCATTTCCTGGGCCACTGGGGCTTGAACAGACTTCTGATTTCTCTTTTTCAAAGCTGACAACTTAAAGCCAAACTATGTCACTGCACACGATCAGGTTGATATTTAATTGTGAAACCTAAAGTGCAGTGTGCTTGTGCTCTGAGTTCTGCATCTGTCCTACTTCAGGCTTTGCTGAAGAAACTTGCCTTTGCCTATCCTGACCCTTGAAGATGTGGTATTTCTTTCTGTGTATGTTTACTAAATTTTGCAAAATACTTTATAAACTAATGCTCATAAATATAATGCCATCTACATGCATCATACGATCTTTGAATATAACCTTAAAAAAAACCAAAACAAAACAAAAAAACCCCACCAAAACCTCTACAATAACATGAGTAGAGGTGACTCATGCGAGTGAGTTAATACAGAGATGAGTACGGTAATTTTATGCCTCTAAAAATAATTTATGGCTTTTAATAAAAATGGACCTAATTTGAAGGAGTATGACCTTCAAAGTGTATTTATTACTCTGTATTTTTCAGCTAATTTTGTTTACCGACATCTAATTGGGAAGATGTTTGTGTGTTGATTTCCCTGGGAGATATTTACACTTGTGTTTCTTCTTCTCCAATGTGTGAATTTGTGGTGTCTCTGCAACCCAACTGTGAATGTTTCTGCCGCACCAAGTGATATAAGAAGGGAGGTAAAACCTGGAAGGATGCAGCAGAGTGGAGCTCTGGGGATCAGCACCCCAGTGGGTGGCATGTCTTCAGGGAAGTTGCAGCACCCAGCCAGTTTCTCACATGGCACATGTAGCTGTTCAGCTGATCAAGTGTGGCCCAGCCAGCAGGGCAGTCCCTAACCCAGGCTGGGGCTGTGATGTAAACACACTTTTATATTAGATTTTGAGAATGAAAAGGAAATTATGCATTTTGTTGTCTCTCTTTCTTGCCTCCCTCCCCAGGCACTGGAAGTGCAAGAATGCATATCAAGGTGGAGTTTTTAAAAATATTTTGGCCCTATTCACTTCTTAAGCTGTTTTGAACTATTTAGGAGTTGTTATTTATTTTTTCTGTCCTGTTTGTTGCTACAGCAGTGAGAGAAAACTTAGATGTATGAACATTTGCTGCACTGTACAAAAATGTTATGAATCACTGCATTTATTTCTGCTTCCTAGAGTATAAATATCTTACTCAGCATATTTCATAACAAAATATATTATTACATGTTTGCCCGAAGCCTACAGTCCCACTAACAGGAATTATTTTACTTTTAGTATAGTTCCCATACTAAAAGTTGACAGAGTTTCTCAGGGTTTAAAGAAGCAGGTTTTAAAGGGATTTATTAAGTGTCTCTATATAATTTTGTAGATGTGTATGTTATTTAATTGTGCTTTGCTCAACAGTAAAATACTGTTACTTTTTGTGGTAGTGGATGGGAAGATGTCTCAAAGAACATGGTGATGAATTGAGTTTGGCAATATTTGTGTTATTAACAAATAAATCCCACCTCCTTTTCTCTATACTTTGGTAGGAACACCATGGCTTCCTAGCATTGTGGTGAAACATAGCACTAGTATATCACTAGAATACGTTTCACAGCAGTTTGTTCTTCATCAATATATTTATTCTAGTGAGAAGAAGCTTCCAAATTAGTAGACTTTTATAGGTAGTCTTTAGTTTAGTGGGGTAGAAAAGTGTAGGCATCCTAAGGACCAGACATCACCTAATTCTGCCATTCATTGAAACAGAAACATCAGCTAAGTCTTCAAGTGTTTATTCTTCCATCAGAGCAATACATCCAGCATGCACTTTAAAGTATTGTTCCATATTTTGCAATGACAAAAATGTAAAAGTAACCTGTTTAGGTTTTTCTTTTATTTCTATGCAGAGAAGGAAAGATTTGTAGTTATTATCTGAAAGGAAAAGTGACAAGTATTTTACAAAAGGGACATAGCCTGACTCAAGAGGAACCACTTCAAGAACTAGCATTTCTTACCCTCTTGCAATTCAAATCAACACAGTATCCTCATGTCCCTAAAGGCATTACTGTGCTTGTAGCAGAGCTGTGAAAAAACTTGTGTTTCTGCCCTCAAGGCATTGCAATTTACTGCCCCCTTTTGCTCATGATTCAACTTCTCACCTACTTGTGAATTGGGGTAGCTGAGCTGTAAGTGCGCATTTGCTTCTGTCAGTTCTAGAGGTGTGATAACCTCTGGCAAAGGAATGAGCAAGACAACAGTGAGATTACAGTGGCTGCATATTTGAGAATATGTAAAAAAAAATTGCTAAAAGATCTGCTAGGACTTCCAGAACTGTAAAAACTCTCAGAGTCATGAGTCAGGATGTGTTGGTGCTTGATTGTTTTGCTTCTCCTGACCCAGTTTATGGTACTGATTTTTTAACTATTGAATTTGACATGATTACACTCCTGCCAGACGAGTGAGTAAAAGTGTTTATATATGACACCTGATGTTTGCAAAACAGATCAGGATGAAAATCTTTCAGAAAAAGTAAGAAAATTAAGCCAGACTTAAATTTTCAAAATTCTATTAAAAAAAAAAAAAACTAATTTTCTTTAGAACTGTTTTTGTGGTCCTAAGAAGAAACTTGCTATCTAACATACCTAGAGAATATTAGGAATTCTACCTATTTCTTTTTCTTACTCTTCTTCTCTTTCTCCATTCTTCTCTTCCCTCTTTCTCTACCTCCTTCCCTTGCTCACTCTTTATATCTATGCACTAATAATTTGATCTAAAATGCATATTGCAGTTCAAGGCCAGTCATTTTCCTACTATTCATAAAGTAGTAAGCTATTCCATGACATCAACTATTTTAAATGATTCTTCTGCTTGATTATTTGGTTGGTTATTTAGGGGTAATATTGGAAATATTAGACTACTTTGAGAATATAAATCATATACCGCCAGACAGACAGGAGTTTGCTTTGCCCAAAAATATAAGATATATGACTCATTTTTATCTTTGGTTTTCCACTGTAAAGAATGGGTGTCAGCTTCCTGTGTAATTTTGATTTGTTTATCCAGCAGTTTTGTTTGTCCATGCAATTTTCTCTTTGCCAATTGTGGTCTATATTTGGTTTCCATAAAAGGTATGTTTTCTTTGAGGCTATCTTTTTTTTTTTTTTTGCTATTGCCAAACCCACAAGTGATGCACCATTACTTGGACTTTTGTTCTTAATTTAAAATTGGCATAGTGTCTTCCTTTGGTGTAAAACATGAAACAAAATCCTTTCTGACATAAAATCTAGGAGGTAACTCCTTCATTTGAGATTGAGTGTGGGTTCTGTTGTATCCAGTGAGTTTTCTACTTTCCTTGCATTGGAAAGTGGGATATAAGGGATGAGGCAAGAATATTTACCTGATGGCTGGATATTTACTGGGGTCAATCTGTCTTATGGAGTATATGGGGAAGGCTGTAATAAGAAATATAGCAGTTAAAAGTTGGAGAGAGGTAGTTTATTTTGATGAAGGTGTTCCATCAGAGAGCTATACCAACGCTTTCTCACTGTTTTTCCTAGTCTGAATGACTTTGGTGTCTTTGAGCAAACTGGAAATAGATGAAAGTGGAAAAAATTGGTTCCAGTTGGTAAAACATAAACACACGTGGGTCTGCCCAGTAGCAATGGTAATAAGAAGTTCTGATGTAAAACACTTGTTAGACTAAGATGACAGCAGTTGAGATTTCTTTTCCTTTCCTTGCTTTTTATCCTCCCTTCCTCCATCCTTCCCCTCCTTCCCCCTGCCCTTCATCCCCTTTCCTCCATTACCTTTTCTTTCTTCTTTACTTATTTTCTTTACTTCCTTTCTTTATTTTCTTCCTTCTAAGACAAAACTTGAAATGCCAAATAGGTTTAAAGCATGACAAATATGGAAGAGTAAACCACAGGGAAGTAATAGATATGAACAGACAAGTTTCCTGTATTTCACCTTGTATTGTAGATACAATTTATTTATTCACCCTGGAAAGAAAGGAAATTACAATGTAATATTTTATGTTATGCAGTCTTAGCCAAGGGTATCCAAAGCAGTCTGTGAAGAGCATCAAAATTTCTGTGGATAAGATGGTGAGGCAAATCCTGCAGGATATGGCGACCTCTTATCTTGTCATGGTTGTGCCATCTATTTGCCCACTCTAAAGATGTGTCACTGCAATCTCAGACAGATCCTGCTAAATTTTTCTGAGAACAGGCTGTGAAAGTACAGCCTTTGGCTTTTCTCAGCCCTTCACCTCTACTGAAGTTGGTATGAGTTCAGTCTGTTTGTTGCATTATAGACTATCATGAGCTGGTTCTTAATCACTTATCTTTCTCTTTCTGCCCTTTATTTAATCATTTTTGTTCTGGGGAAAGTAGCATCCAGTTAGAGACCAACACAAAGCTGTTGATTTACCTTGTCTTAGCCACACAGAAGTAAATTGGTGTGTTTGATCTATTTAGTGCCATCTGTATCTCAGCAGGGATGAGAGAATTAGGATGTGGAGAAGGGAGAAGGCTTGAATTGCCCATCTATGTTGCTTTGTCACAGAGTGTCTTTCTTTCCTTGCCTAGTTCTGAAGTGGAAAATGTTGCTATCTATGCCTTAAAAGAGTGGGGAAAAGGAAAGAGGTATACATTTCTATTTGTTAGGGCAGCTCAGTTCAGATAGTAATATAGAGTCAGCTTGGAACTTAAGGAAGATGGTTCTATATTTTATAAATAAAGGTGTAAAAATAAGAAAACAATTTGAACAACTAACCTAACTCCTAAGAAGCAGTCCAAGTACTCTGCTATTTGACCTAGACATGTAAACATGAGTCTCTAGGTGTTTGTATTGTTGCTGTTGTGATGTTTGATGGTGCAAATCATTCCAATTTCATTCCTGCTGACATTTTTAACTGACGCTTTTCTGAAATGTTCAGAGCAAAATCCACAAGAGACCCTAGTACTAGCTGTACCAGATTTAATATCTTCACATGGATATCACAGCAAAGTGGGATCTGTTGGACAAGCAAAACTCATTTTGTAGTGTACTAATTTCTTCCTATTTTCATGAAAAATTTCAGTCAGCTGTAGTCTGCACTGAAAATAAAGGAAAGAAATCTCCCATTTAGGTAAGAGCACAGCTAAACAATGCTTTCAGCACACAGGGTGTCACTTGCAGTATTTGAATCAGAGTGATGAAAAATACAGGTATACAGTTCAAAATCCCCATCTCTGTGCACTGCAACTGAGAGAAGTGTGCCTGAAGAGCCTGGGGAAGGCAGCACTCTGTTAGTTGCAATTCTGGCCAAAGCCTCACATTTGGCATAAGTAATTTCTATTGCTTTGGGGTTTTCAACTGTAAAAGAGGTAGTTTATTGCCTTCAGTATGAAATACTGAAATGGCTAATTTTTCTAATGATATCTAGCAGTAAAATAGAACTAATATATAATTTTATTTTCATGTTAAGATAGAGTGTGACATATTTGAAATAGTAATTTAGATTTTTTTTTTCCAGCTGAAAGGCCCACAGTTTCCATGCCATTTTGATTTCTTCAGGATTTTCATGTATTGTTCATTGGAAAAATCACATAGAAATCATGGTTATGTAGTATAGCTTATTAAATAATTTCTTTTTAAAATAGGCTTCTATATATGATCTAGTAGTGAATCTGTGGGAGCCACCATATATCACTAGGCATTTCTATCACCATTTAAAAGAGTAAGGAAATTGAATTTTGCTTAGCAAGGATCAATTAGAAAAATAAAGATATAAGACTAAGCACAAGTCAGAGGATGCTGAAGTCAAGTGAGCTCCCCAGTGTATTAGAAGTCTGCTTTGTTCCTCTTAAGTTCCTTGACTTTTTTTTCCTCTTAATCCCATCCAAGATATTCTCCAGCCATATAAAAAGAACTTTTGTTTTTTATGCTGTTCTCAGGGCTTTCTTGGGAAACAAGAGTGCAGCTGTGATGGCCTTGGCCATAGACTCTTTTTCACTGAGACACATTCCTTTCTCCTTGCCTGCATCCCTGGGCTCTAGTCCAAAACCAACTCCATCATGTTTATATTGTGTCCTCCTATGCTTTAGCCTTCCTTAGGATCCTGTCATGCTCAGCCCTCACACTATGTCACATTCATTATGGTGACTTCTTAATTCCCCTTTCCTCAGACCTGGTTATGAGTGCTGTGTCACATCTCTTTGTGCTGAGCACATTTAACATTTTTTTTTGTTAGAAAAGATACGGACAAACAGTTACAGGGATACCATGAGAAAAAAGAGTCTTCATCAACCAAAATTCTTAATACTTCTCATAATTTTAACTTCAGCTTGATTTTCTGAGCATGTTCAAGTTCTGACAGTCAGAATTGCTAAAAGCTCCAAAGCTTCAAGTGCCAGACTGTCATTCAAGACTTTTCTTGGATTTCTCTATGCCTTTATCCACTCCTGTGCTTTTGATATTGCAGCCCCTCAGTCCACTGTTCTTAAGATTGAGCTGTTTGTTTCTTACTCTCAGCAGAAGTACATGGCTGCAAATGCAAAGGCTTTTAACTGGCTGAACAAATTAATGAATATAAATTGACAGGCAATCCCATTTTCATGTGCCTTTGAAAACATTCTTAGCCACTTTACCCTTACCATGAAAGAATTGTGCAAACTTTCTAATCAATTTGTGTCAATGTGTCTTGCTGCAGAGGTTAGTGTCATTTTCATTAAAAAAATTTACTCTTTCTTCTGTGGTTCACTTTTCGATGAATATTGCTGTTCAGTTTTTCAGTACTGTGAAAACTGCATATCTTCTTTGTGCAAAACTGGAGAAAACAAAACTGCCAAATATTATTGAGAGAAATGCATATAATTGGCACAGCCCTGCAATTTAATGCACCAGTGATTGAATTAAGAGTCTGATCCTTTTCTTCCCTTTCTGATCCACCTCCTTCTTTTACATTCCCTTTTGATCAAATAAAAATTACATTAAAAATCTAAGTCACCCTAGAGTACTAGGTCACATTTTCCCATGAAAGCCAATGATATTATGAAAATATATGAGGATGTCCCTGAAGCCCTATGTTAGAGTTTTGTATCTAGTGTTTATCAGTGATTTATTTGTCTGTTATGCCGTGCTCCATCTCTAGATGCTGCAAATATCTTTTCCACAGCTGACATGTCTCTTGGCTCATAAAATTTTCTCTAAATGAAAAATGTTGCAGATCTGGCCACAGTAAATAGCAGGAAAAGAATCACATGGTGGAGGTTATCCATAAACAAGTTATCCACCACATCTTCCATCAAGTAACACAAAGATAGCAGTGCATTATCCTATCTACATATTCTGTGTGTTTTGTCAGAAGCATATAAGCACAGCCAAATGCAACTTTATAAACTATCTTTTTTATTTTTAGTTCAGAAAAAAAAATATTTCTTCCAGTCTCTTGTTAATGATAAACGAAATATGACAAAACGCTTGAGATTTCTTAATATTTTCTTTCTTTTTTTTTTTTTTTTTTGGATGTAAGGGAGGAAGAGAATCTAATGTTGAAATTTCAGCAACTCAACATGGAAAATGTATTTACTAGAGGTTTTTATAAAAACTGTTTCTCTACACAATGATCTCCTTTAATCTTTTTTAAGGAAAATGTTGAGGTACTTTTTAAGTCCACTCAGATGTATCAGGCTATAATCTTTAAAATGCTAAGCAAACTGTGTACCCGTGGAGTTTTTTGAAACTCGAGGGAAGATTTTTAAAAGTGCAAAGAGCAGGTAGGTACATGTAATTGTGTAAAAGCCCCTTGTGGAAATTGCCTGAAGTGTACTCTGATCCACTTGCTTTCAGTGGTGGTGGTGTGACTCTGCAAACCCAGCTGCATGACTGAGATAACGTGATTAGTCCAAACCCAATCTGTGTATCTGTGTATTTCCTGTAAGCCAGGAAATTTGAATGGAGGGTTCACAAGACATTTTAGAATGAGGTCTTTTAGGCATTAATGCTCCTGATCCTTTACTCTGTCCTTTACTGTGACTTCTATGTTACTCTGTTAGTATCACTTACAAATTGAATGGAGTCTCAGGTTCTCCTTGGGAACAGTTCTGCTTCTCCTGTTTGCCTGACTCCTGCTTCCCATTCTAGCTGTACATTAGGCACTCGTCTATTTAAGGTGACTTTTTGCACTTCTAAACAGACAACCTCTTGGGAGTTTGCGAGATGGAAAGTAAAGAGAAAGACAGAGAAGAGTATAAAGTTTGAATTAGATTTTGGAAAACAGATTTTTGTGTCCCTGAAAATTTATCCTGGCCATCAACTTACACAGACTGGTATAAAATATATCTTGGGGAGCACCTGACGATTAGAAGCTTACCTTTTTAAATACAGATTTCTTTTAGATATTGCACTTAAATATTTTCTTGATAATTGGATGGAAGACACAGAGCTGGGCCATCCCATTGGAGTACAACTACAGGACTTCCTGACAGCCATAGCATGTGTTCACAAGGTGAAACCTCAGTTCAAGAGCCAGGGAGGTTCAGACTCTGGGTGGGAAACAGCAGGAATTTCCTATCTTCTAGACTTAAGCTTTAGCCATGGGATTATAGCTTACCTGTTGAGGTCAGTGTGCAATAGATGTTATTTGATTCGAACTTAAATAATATTCATGAGTTTAATTAATTTCTTTTTTACATAAACAGTGCTCAGGGCCCCCTGCATTCATATATACCCAAATACACATATTTTTGTTATTTTCATGTGCATGGAGTAGCACGATTTTCCAGGAAATTCCCAGCTGAGAAATGACTTCAGGCTGCAAATCATTCTTCTGATCTTTCTTCTTCTCATGAATTTTAAACCTGCAGGAAATGCATTCTCATACAGCTGAAGGCTGAAGTAATTATAGGTTTTCTTTGCTTTGGACACACTTATTTCTCTGGGGATTCTTCTCCTAAATGTGGAGCATTAGAACCGCCTAAATAAACCAGGTGTCAGGAATTGATTTGCACAATCGTTTTTATAGTGTACTGAGTAGCTGAGCTTTCTAGACTCCTGAACTCTGCTAAAGCTATAAGGATTCTCCTGTGTAAAATTATGTTATGAGGCATTTAACATTTCAAAAGCTATTTTTCATGAAGTTAGGTCCAAGCATTGCAGGGTAAGTCCATGTCTGTTAGGAAAATTCTTTGAATTTGCTGTGATTATGTAGATGAAGAAAACACTTCTTTTTCTTTTTGCCTACTCTCTTTGTTGACAGTCATTATTTGATTTTAAGGTGGAGTGTTTTCATTAATAGGCAATTGCTGAAGTTCTACCCGAAATTTGTATCAGTTTTTAGTTTAATAATTATGAAAAACAGATTTGAAAATCTCTGGCCTATGCTAGAAAGTGCTCAGTCATTCTTATCTCATGATTAGCTGCTGTCTTATAAAAAACCAGTATATTGCACTTTACATTTGAATGGCTATAATTTATTAAATAAGGACTAAGGTGATCCTCATCTGCATTTTGGACTATGCTGTACTTACGCACATACAAAGGCTTATCCTACTGCTGTTGAGAACAGTGGGACTATCACTTGGACTTGGAAAAGTAATTTAGGATTCTTTTGACTCTTTTATGGATGATATTTCCATGGTTACCCCTAAAAGAAAGAACTTTGATATAAAATACTTCACTGAGGTGTTGTCTCAGGTTGAAATAAATAGTTAGAAAATACTAAAAAGCAGACAAAACAATTTTCACTTGTTTTACAGTTTGAATGAGAGTTTTAGAGGAGAGGACTTTCTTGCCAAAAGCAGACTGCTGGGAACAGAAGAACAGAGCTAATAGAGTGAGTGGGTGTGCAGGACAGGAACTGGGATACATTTCTTAATTTCCAGTCTTCTGAAATAAGGCTCTGATCCTTCAATTCCATCTCAGTTTTCCCACTACAGGGTAGCCGTATTCATCCCAAAGCATTTTACATCAATCTGATGGGTGCTGCTGCTTTTCAGGAGGATTAATGTAGTAGCACCAGCTGCAGCACACTTAAAATATTTCCATTTCTTGGTTATTAAAATCTACATAGGAGTTCCACACTTGCCAGCCAGAATTGGCAAAATGTCCTAGTGCTGTTTCCATTGATTCAGTTTATTTAATAGAAACAGCTCTGAACCCCAGTGTCGAGCTGGTGTGGCACAACGTGGATGCAGCCAGCACTGGCTGTGTGCTTATAACATCTGCTGATAGAAACATTTAAAAACTCCAAAAAGTAGAAGAGTCTGTGTATATAAAAGCAGCTCAAAACTTTATAATGCTGCTGTAAGAACAGTGGTGCTGTTGGCCATTTTATTCTTCTGAAGTGTTTTGCTTCTTAGACAGGATGTGTTTTATATTAAGTAGTACATTCTTTAAAATTGGCTCTTAAAATAGTTTCATGTAAATATAGTTACAGGTAATAGATTCTTCTCTCCCTGTTAACCAGTGCTGATATTAAACTTTTGTTCGGGGTACTGTAAGAACTATAAAGGGATGCTGATTTTCTGAACTCTCACTTTCTGCTAAAAGCTCCAATGAGTTCTCCTTATTAAAAAAGTAATTGTGTAGTGCATTCAACAAACTTAAGTCCTAGAAGTAGGACATCAAATATTACTCTATTATTAGAAACTTCTTTATTATTTAAGAAGCAGGAGTAGCAAATCTTAATGTAAATTATGCATGGGAATTAAAAAATTCCTGGGTGACTGGAGGTACAAAGCAAATTAAAGCCCCAAATGAGGTGGTTTGAATATCTAATCTTAAATGAAGTACAGAAAAGAATGATGATCTTGTGGTAAAGTTCATTAAATAAGCTGCAGGGCTTTAAAATTTCTAGTTCTGCTGTAAGGTGACATGTTTGATTTTGGAGAAACAGTTTTCTCTGTGCCCAAGTTCCATACCTTTAAAGGAGGAACAGCACTGCAGAGACGAGCAATGATGATAAATCAGTTGGGTTTTAAAAACAGTTCCTGTGCTGATTGCAATAAAAAACCCATAAATTAGAAGCCTTATCAAAAAATACAGTACAATGATATCTCATTATCTCTCTTTTTAAAATCAGTCTTGACATAAGGCTGCTGTTGGCTTATATTTGTTCGTGTTTTTTTTTTTTTAAATCTCCTTGGCACATACACAATGCTTGATTGCCAAGAGCAATCAATTTATAGAGATGAAAATGGCTTCCAGAACTGTGAATATTAAATGATGTCTTAAACATTTTCTGTAAAAACATATTGGTGGTTATGTTTGAATGTGTGAATTCTGACTGCTACGATTGCTCCTTGAAATAGTTATTTAGTAATGTAAAACTCCTCTTCCTTAGTTCTTTCATTCTCTAAAGACCAAATCCAATTCTCACTAGTGGGAGCATTAGTGCAACTATTTTCAACAACTGCAGCGGAGGTCAGTGAGGGCACTAAGTTAAAAAAAAAACCAAAACAAACCCTTAAATTGCACATATGAAATCAGAAATTGTGTTTAACTCTTTGGTAAAAATCAATAAAATGTGTGGAACTTTCAGCAATCCCTTATGGCAAGATCCTCAGAACTGTCATGGCCTTCTGCTTCCCTCTTTCTGTGGCAGTGGCACATCTTAATGTTTCTGAGAATTTGGATTTAATTGATGTATCTAAAGCCCCAGCTTAAAAATAATGGCTAGTTTTTCAAGGCTAGTAGCTTTTCCATGTTAATAGGAATTCCTGGAGTTTTGGAAATAGCCTTAAGAACTTACCAGCATATTAGGCAAGAAATGCCTTTAAAAACTAGACACAAGTGACTTCAAAACTAGGTTTAAACAAAGATGTTTAAGATTATTGACTCCCGTTTATGTCAGAGGGAGTTAGATGCTTAAGTACCTTTTCAGATTAGGTCATTGGAATGTGAGAGTGCTTTACACTTCTAAATCTGTTCCATGTCCCTTAGGCAGTCATCTATCCCTAAGGATGAATACATGCTTCATCCCATGTGTATTCAATGGGTTCCTGTGGGTTCAGTTTTAAACTGCAATAAATTGCAAACTTCCAGTACTTTTTATGGGAATTAGATGATAAAATACATTTGAAACCTTTATCTAATAGTTTTTCAGTTTCAAGATGGATTGCAGCATGTTCCAGATGTAAATGGGCTCTGCAGGTTTCTGAGCCATGGAGTTTGAGTATCAAGAGTAGACAAAAAGCCCTAACACCAAGTCCTACACAAATTTCATTGCTTTGCCAAATACATTAACCCACAGAAACAACCATGCTGCCCTGGATCACTTAAAGTGGTTGCAGTCTCTTTTAAAATAAATATTTCAGTTCTTGCAAATGGTTTTTTTTTTTTCTCCCTTGTATTTGCTTAAACACCACAGTACTGAATGCAATGTAAAACTGGAAGAACTAGACATGTTATGGAATAACTCCATCTTGCTACCACTGTAAATGCAAATACATTCATTTGTCACTCCTGGGGTAGCTAAACAAAAGTCTAGGTCAATATTCTGTGTAAAAAGAAAAGAGGTGGGCATAGAGAACCTGTAACTGCATTACTGAGGGTATATCAACAAGCTAACATGGTCAAGATTCCTCCTGAAAAATTAAAAATGTGAAGAGGACATTATTATTATGCCATTAAGGGAAAAATATTAGATGTTCTGAACAAAGATCCTACTATTTCAGGATTCAGAAAGGCTCCTACAGGAAGGACCTAGAATCAGAATTAATACAAAAAAACAAGGAATTGATCTTGATCCAGAACTTCTTACTAAGGAAAAAACTGTATAAAAACAATTGACTTAAAATCTTAAAATCTGTTAGAAGGTCCTGATTCTGCATATATTTAATGCAAGTGAAAAGTCCTTTTGTGTTTAATGGATTTCCAAATGGTTTTTATGCTGCTAGATCATACATGCTTGCTCTATGGAATAGAAGAAATTCCTGTTCCTGGAAATTAGCTAACAAAAACAATATCAAGAATACTCTCAAGAATCACTGGGACTATGCATGTGAGTGAGTGTACAATGACTTGTAGGATAAGTACATGGAAAAGTAAATTATGTGGCTCTCCAGTATCTCTGTGTAAACTCAATTTTTATATGAAGATTTTTGTTTTACTTGGCCCTTCACAAATTCTTGCTTTGTTTTTGATAGGTTTTTGAGCATGTTTATTTTGGTTTTAGGGGCAGTAGTTAAAGTGGGGAAAGATGTAATTGTCTTTTCTTTTTGCTTAATACTTTAAGTATACAAAATAAAAACCATAATTATTCAGTTGGCTAATTGCATATTTTTTCTGGCTCATTGCTATCAGCAGACAATAATTTGTTGTCATAGATGGTCTGTTGGGAAAGAGAGTTAGTCTAGTCCAGTGGTGATAGAACAGAGAGGAAAATGAATTACTGAATTACTTCAGCACACATTTCTTTACTGGTTTGAAGCTTCCATGCTTGTTTCTCCACTGTGTAGAATGGAATACAATATTCCATGGGTAAAATCAGTGAGAAGCAGTCCTTCAGCAGGGTCAGGTTTTACTCCTGGGGTTTATGTAACAGTGGAATTGTGACAACAAATTTAATATGCTTAAAAAGCCATCTTTTTAAATAGAATGATATAGGGTTTGTAAATTAATTAGAATATATGCTGTTCAGAGAACTTTATGCTTTGAACATTTCATGTGACAGATCGTTTAATTGTCACAGGTGAGGGATTTTCACTCTGTGGTCTGTGGTTTCTTAAGGTGGCTTCCAATATACTACACAGTGGTTGAAGTACTTCTAGGAGGGCCACACACATGCCTTCACTGCTAACAAAGTATCAATTCTTAAATCTTTTGTGTCTCCATTTAAAGTGATTTAAATTCCAAAATACTTGTGGGACACTACATTTTAAAATATGAATGTTTCTTTGCCTGCATTTCAAGCTCTTCAATGTTAGGGTTACTGCCATCGAGATAATTGTAGTGACGGTTTTTTTTGAAAAGTCAGGAAAGGACAAACGTAGAAGTGGTGGTGTGAGTGCAAAAGTAAAATCCCATGCCCAAGGAATGAAAAGTTAACATTAGGAATACCAGGAAAAAAGCTGGGTCATAACCGAGTAGTGTTACCCCCATTACTGTAAGCCTATTGCATCATTCTGCCTTCACGCCATCATAAGAGTACTTTTGATGCAATCAAGCATGCACATATCCATAGGAAAAGTGTGTTGGAGTTGGATGGCTCTGAGATAGGCAACTGTAGGATATTTCCTTCTTTAAAAAAAATTTTACAGTCAAAAAGCTGTATTCCAGGTTATATTTGATCAGACATTGAGTTTAGTTGAAAGAAGAAAAACAATTATGAGTTTAAATATGGGGAAAGGAGCAAAGTCTTGGCTAGGTCCCAGGTGGTTAGTGGTCACAGGTGATCCTACTATGAAAAAGCATGAGAACTATGAGTTTACTCCATCCCTTGACAGTCAGCAAGGGATTCTTCATCTTGCTTCACAAGAGTTTTTTCGTGTCTAAGCACAGTACAGCTAACCCAAGGGTTTCTGTGTCTCTTATTTCATGTTTTGAGGGTTTGAGCAGGACCAAAGTAGAGACTACATCTTCACTGACCTCCTGTGCTGAAGTGAATTTCACCCTAAAGGCCTCTTTTGGAATAAACAGCTTTTATTTCCTTAAGTAAAAACAGAGTTGCTTCTGATTTACTGAAACCAGATAAAAGAATCCAAATCCATTCAGTTCTGTTTGGTTTGGGTTCTGAAAAAAGACTTCATCCCAGTTGGGTTCATACTGCAATTTATTTTTTGAGGATTTTTTACATTAGAGAGAAGAAAGGGGATGTGGAAGGGAGAGATAACTATGTTAAATCAGAAGCAGCTCTTTTCTAAAAAGAGTTGAGAGTTCCTTTTTCCATAATTAGCACGGTTTTTAAACTGCTGACAGGGCTGCACTGCTGCTTATTATGAATAAAAGCTGGACATGGATAAAGTTGGGTTGAAATCTTGCCCGGAAGGTTTTGAACAGAGAACTATATTTTATGTTCAAATGTTATATTTTTATCTTAATTTTCTGTCCCTTTTGACTACTATTATGAGATTAAAGTTAGATGGATAAAGTCGTTTGAGAAGCTGGGTAAAAGTTAAATTTCCTGAGTCAGTTCAAATGGCCAGAAACAAAGATGCATTCTTCCTCGATTTAAGGGATTACTTCTGATCACTAAAATGGTCTTTTGTGACACTGAGATTAAGCAACGTTATGTGATAGTGCTCAGACTTGATACTCCTCATTCCACTGGAGTACTCTTTCCTACCAGCTGTTACTATTGTCTATTCATCTTTTTCAGGTTGGCTTAAGAATCTCCTCTCATTAAAAAAACATCAAAATGATCCTTCTGGGCATTTTAAGGGTATCAAGACATGAAATAATTTAATTAATGTCATAATAGAGAATGTTTTTCTGCAGTCTGGCTAGACACGAAAATAAGCAGAAAGGCTGTAACTATATGGAGCTGCCATCAGGCAGGCTTGACATATGGTGGTGTGAGGAGGGTGTGTGCACGATTTTTATCTGAATGCTAGTGGTAGCAGTAGCAAAAAAGTCCTGATGTGGCAGTATTTAAAGCTTGGGTCTGATTTTTACTCTGCACCTCTGCATCACTTACCTGCAATTTGAGGATTGAGAAAATCCGGGGGTTGTTCTGTCAAGGCATGTTTCTATTTAATCAAGAATTGTTGCTATAAGCATTCAGGTGTTCAGCCAATATTATGTGATTTTTGTTTCTATTTGACTCGTAAAGGGAGAATGTTTAATTGCTGCATCATGAGCAAAATGCATGGGAGATGTACAAGACTTGACTGGATACCTGAGAAAATACTGGTGTGCTTCCCTGCAGAAATGTCCTCTTGTTTTTCCATCAGTTCATCAGAAGTGTATCTAGTAGGTGAAGGTGTAATAAAAAGTTAACTTGTAGATGGAAGTAAAAGAGACACTTTATCACCTCAGTGAGTCTTTATGTGTTGTCTCTGCAGAGAGCTCTTAGGAATGGAAAACCTGGGAGTTGCAAGCTAGAGAAACCCTTCCATCAGTGCCAAGCCAATGAGAAAATGGAGTTTCCCAAGGAAACTGAGACACTCTCAGTGATCAAAAAGTGAACACTGAGGAACATGTTTCTCAACTAGAATAAAAAGAATATTAGGACAGCATGGGGACCATAGCATTACTTCAGTGGTCAAGATTTCAGTCCTTTTGAAATTATGGGGATTTTGTCACTGACTCATGAAGTGATGGGATTTCAACCCAAAAGTAGCTAGGCCTGACTGCCTATGTAAAGGCTTCTGGGCAGCAGGAGCTAGTAGGAAGCCATCCTCTTCATGAGTGCCAGGAACAGTCAAGTTGGAAGCTGCCGAAAGGGGAAGAGGGGGGCAGTGATGTGTGCAAGCTCTGGGGATGTCCAAGACAAAAAGGATGCCATCCAAGGTTGCCCACTGCCCTGCTTCCCTGCCTGGCCCACGCCATGCTACCTGGCTGGGGGAATGCACCTGCCTGAGCCCCAGGCTCAGCTCGCCAACATACACCACAACTCTCTGCCATGTTGAGAAAACAAACCCTGGAATATACAGCCAGCATTTGAAGCAGCATAGGTTCATATGTAAAATACCAAGGTACGGCAGAGGAGGGTATAATTTGTTCAAAATTATGGCAGGAATGTCAGCTTGTCTGGGAGCACAGCTCACATGCTCTCCCTGCAGTGGAAAGCATGGACTTCTGGCATTTTGGTTTGCTGTTTTCCTTTTCTTGGCCATTATCAAAAGTGCTTCCAGGTCAGTACAGGAAAGTGGTGATATGAGTTGGATACCTGAACTTCTTGAAGCCAATGAGTTTCATTGATGTCAGCAATTCAGGGATTTCAATCCAAAAAATGTCGGAATGGCTCGTATGGAGATAGCACAGAGGCAAAACACTTCAGCAGAGTAAAAAATACTAAGCAGAATCCTAAGCGGTTTAAGTGTGCATATATATATATAAAACTTGTTCCTAAACGTATCTGTGTTTTCTCATTTTGAGGCCTGCATTTTCATTTTTTACCCCTCTGTTCCTCTTGATAACCTCTTTTCTAACTTCTTCATTTTGTGTGTATGGGAGCAATAACATTTCACTGCAAATTGCACATTTTAGTCCAGATGACAGTCATTTTCTTCCTGTAGATTTTCTGAGATGCTGAGGACAGATGTCACAAACAGTTCTTTGTAGTGGTTAGCTTAGGCAAACCCTTAGAGCTATGTCCCCTATGTGTTATACACAGCAGTGCCTCAGTATACACTCTTAATTGTCCTTTAGTAGGTCATCTCTCTAAAACCTGGGAGAACGTATTCTTGTTATAAAATTTATTTCATCTGTGTAACACAGAGACGGTTTAAAGATAATGCTTTTTGAAATGCTTTTATTTCAGTGTAGATCTTGTCAAATGAAATACTGTTTTGTACGCTTGGGCAATGCATCGACGGAAACATAGTTCAAAGAATGAAGATAATTTCTTCAATGTTTTGAGGCTTCCTATACTGAGCACCTTTCTGGGTGAAGGGTAAACATTTTAATGGAAACAATTTCTTCACTTAAACCCAGAATCTTTGCTGCAACTGTTGCTAAGCATTCCATAGAGCCATCTTCTATCTTCTCCCAGATCATAAAATAGATTTTTTTTTCTGTATTAATTGTTCAGTATTTCAGATATTTTTACAAGGATATCATGAAATGGAGAACTCTCAGTAGAGCTTGTACTTCTTATGTCTAGCAGCTGTCAGTCTAAGGAAAAACCCTAAGGATCTTCCTTACTCTTTGATGGGAATGTTTTTCTCAGTGACCTTATACTCCTAATCAGGACAATTTAACTGAAATATTCTTTCTTCTTATAGCTGTTGGCTTGTGTTGGATTGTGGGGTTTTTTGTTTGTAGTGTTTGGCGTTTTTAAAATTTAAGATAGCTTTCCAGATACAACTGCCAGTCTCCAGGAATCACAAGACGTATTTCTGCTTCAAAGAAACTGCTCATGTGGGATTCAGTATGAAAGCAGTACCATTGTAGATGCCTGCAGATTAGCCTGTGCATTTTTTAGTAAAGTATCTTCTCCTATAGGTAACAACCATCACTGGAAGTAGCCTAAAAAAGTGGGGTTGGAGGATGTTGTGCGTCATGACAGTTTATCAAGCTTTGCTAAGTCTGCTTCTAGCACTGCATGACACGCCAGGTCTAAATGCAGGTGTTGTGGGAGGTTGTTTTTGTCTCTTAAAATAGCTAACATTACAGTCTTATGGGTAAGTTTCAGTTTTGCTTGGTATTTATACACATAATCTGTGATGCTTTGCTCAGTGTTGGCCTTTTAATAATGAAATTTACTTCATTAGAGCTAATGTCTTAGGAATGGGTGGCTTGTTACAAACACTCAGGAGTAAATTTTAATGCCAGTGTGAGATAAAAATTTGAAATTTTGGGCTTGTCTGTATGTGTAGGTGTGAGGACTGCAATTTTTGGGTTGGAAATGTCAAAATGCATTCTTAATTTTTTCATGGAAACATCATATATTACTGTAAAGATGGCAAAATATTCCCTGTAATGCTCTCGGTTGTAATGGAGCTCGTCAGAGAACAAAACACTCTTGTCTTCAAGTCTCCCAGCAGGAAAACTGTTCCTACAGTGTGATCTGATACGTAGGCAAAACTTAACTTTCTGCACCTAGGGTAAAACACCTTTTTCTTGCTGTGGACTACTGAATCACAGAATGGCTGGGGGTGGAAGTGACCTCTGGAGATCATCCAGGCAAGCCTGCTGCCAAGGCAGCGTCAGCTAGAGCAGGTTACGCAGCAAAGCGCGCAGGCGGCTTTTGACAAGGAATCTGCAAACAGCTCATCGGCGGCACTGGAGCTGTTTTGCTGCTTCCCTCCAGGTCCCAAATCACTCGGTCTCAGCTGCTGCCTCTTCTGGCCGTGCCCAGGTGCGGTGCTGGGGCAGGTGGCTCTGCGTGCCGTGGGGCAGGAGATGCCCTCGCAAGGTGCGCCTGGTCAGGAGGCGGCAGCAGCTCAGACTGATCCACTCACTGCATAACAACCTTGCGAAGTGAGGCTTCACGGGACTTTAAAGGGATTTGAAGCAAGAGGTCGAGGTCTTGTTTCAGTGCACTAGAGCTGAACCAGAGTAAAACAGCAATATTTTCTTTTCATTTCATTGTGGCATACATTTCTAAATTATCAAAACTGCACCCTTCCAAGCTGAAATTTTAGGAAACATACCTTCTGAAAGGCATTTGGATAGAGTGCTTCTAACTGGAAAATTTTTTGGCATGTCCCTAAATTCTGTGTCTCAATAGAATAATGGGAAAATACTTAATTTTTGTAATATGGGTAAACTGCTGCATGAATTCTAAAAAGGAACCTTTTGTTTTACTGGAATTTTATCATGTTACAATTTGTTGTCCTAGAAGAATAGAAGGCTAAAGTGAGAAAAAAACAATATGAAAAAACTGAAATACTTGTTCAGTATTCCATTAATTGTCCCTGATTAGGAGAAAATTAAAGAACAATACAGTAATGATAAATTATTCCAAGACTGGCTAAAACTTGTGCACATGCTCATGGAAAATCAGGGACACAACTGTGATACTTCAGACATAAGAAAATTGGTTATTTACTGTTTTTTAGTGGGGATTGGCATACTGCAGGAAGGGCAGAAATTTAGATGCATGGAGAGAGGAAAGACAGAGTTTATTATAGAGTCTAAGAAATATTTGTGACAGCATGAATTTATGCACTCATTCCTAAAATGGGACTTAACTAAGACGTAAGAAGTACACGTCTTGTGCCAGCTCTCTGCACAGGGGTGAATTTAATCTGGAATGAATGAGGGTCTTTTACTTATTTTGTTTATTTTTTGCAGTCTCTCTGCCCACTTCCTAACACTGTGGTTTTTAGGCGGTATTTTGGACAGCAATGCACCACCTGTAAGTCAAATACCAAGGGCAGTGTTTGTAGGAAAGTTAATATATTGCTTTAATCTAAATTAACCTACTGCCTTTATGGTTTACTCAAATGTTAAGAAATCCACCAAAAAGTTTTAAATGCTAAGGTTTAGAAAAAGTGCTTGACATTTATGAACTAAACCAAAGAAAAAAAAGAAATAGCTAATAATTGGAACAGAACTGGATTTTTTTTCCCATCAGGTGTGTAGTTTGTGGTGCCACACCTGATAATTACTCGTATTATTTCTTCTAGGACAGCATTTTGTGTGATATCCTGTTTTATGAAACTTGTGGCTGCAGGTTTGCAGCTGTTTCACCATTAACCTTTTTTGTGAGCTGTGATTTCAGCATGCTAATCTGTAAATTCAGCCATTTAGACATTTTAAGTATTAGATTTCTGAATGTTCATGTGAGTAATCTGGTTTCTTTTTAATACAACTACTATAAGTGATGTCAACACAGCTAAATTTTCTTGTAATATTGATTTTTAATGCATTCTTACAAATTTAGAGCCTGTGAGAAACATGTGGGTGGTTTGAAGTTAATTTGCCCTTCATCAACAATTATTTTATGTCTAATGTTAAACAAACTAGTTTGCTCTAAGGACTTGGGAGGCAAGTTTGGACTTTTGTGATTGAAATAAGGTATTCATTTTTATCATGAAGAGAAATATGATGGCCTTCAGTAATAGAATGGTATCACAATATATTTCACATACTGTCCTATTTGGATTTTTCTTGTGTTCAGCTGAACAATTACTCTTTTTAATTACTTATCCTTGTGTGCATTTTGATATATGTGTGCATGAATGCTTGCATTTGTAATTCCTATTTATTTTTAAATAAAATTTGTTGGTAGATGCACTTTTGTAAAGGTAGTTATTACGTACAATTTTATTTTGTCCAAAGTTTCCCAGGGCTGGAATTGTCTCCAATACACCAGTAGGCACAATCCCCACAAAACTTTGCACTGTAGGTCTTGCTTTCCTTTGGTGTCAGATATTTTTTCATATTAACAAATATTAATTCTTTGGTAGATTCTTAAAACCAGAATTGGCTTTGTTTTTTTTTTTTTTTTTCAGTGTATGTAACTCATGCAGATTGCAGGGGGAAAAACTTATGGCTATTTTGAAAGAATCTTAATCTGTACACATGCAAACAATCTGAGTGCTGAGCCCTGAAGATAAGGTCTAATTTTTCCAGGGAGCTCTCATACATAAGGTGGAGGTACACGTCTGATTTATTTTTTTCAAATATCAAAAAGCATCTTGACTTTATGGGTGTTAGAAATCTTACTGTAAACATTTATCTAAGCAATGGTAAACTTTGCCTCAAGCATTTGTTCAAAGCAAATTATTTTCCTCCTACAAGGATACCATACATTAAAGAAAAAGTGCATACAGCTGTTTGTCAGGGGGAGTTGTATTCAGGAAGACATTTTGTGGCACTGAGTAACTTAGCTCTGGGGCTACTTTCAACTCACCTCAGTGCAAGAAGCAGTGTAAATATTTTGCTTTCCTACTGTGCTTTACAAACAATTCATAAAATATTGTTATGTGAGGATGAAATACACAGTTGTCCTCGGGCTTTTTCATGAAAATCAAAACGGCCATGAAAAAGCCATGAACTTTAGAGAATTAGGTGATTATCTGTAGGTTATAAAGAAGAAGATGCAGCTATAATCTCATAATGGATGCTTTCTGCAATTCTTTTAGCTTCTTGAGGAAAGTGTGCAATGTCTCTTATGGTAGACATGCAGCTGAGAAAATGGATGTGATGCAACAAGGGGTCTCTTGTTAAATCATGTTACTTGAAAGCTCTTTCTGTTTTCTGTGTTTTTCAGTTTTAGGAAAGAGCAAATTGAATGACACAGCCAGATCAATATTTAAGAAGGTGTTATTTTGCTCAACCATATCAGTTTGCCAAAGTTTATGGACAAGTTATAAAGCTCTGGATGTAGGAATTTAAAACAAAAGCACTCATAAAAAAAATCCTTAACTGTAATGTCCTCCATGTCATCAGGCAGCTGTGTCATGGTTAGAGACATGTTTTACAAATTGAGATAATTACTTATCAGTGACCCTTTGATATTCTGCTCTTCCTTGTGTTCACACGTGGCATTTTTTCCTTCAGTGATCTTACCTCCAAGTTAGGATTGGGAATAGACCTCTCAGACACATAAAAGCTAAAGTAAAGAGGAGTAGTATATGCACTACCCCTAGAGTAGATTACATTTTTGTTGTTGAAATTCTAGGTTTTGTACCAGGTTGCAGTTGGAGGTGGTTATTAGTCCTTTCCTATCCACCTCCAATTCTATAATTGCACAAACTCATGAGCATTCACGGAGTGTAATTTTCTCTCCTTCCTCTTCTCACCACTCCCATCTCCTGTCACTTGAAAAACCTCTAAATTATCTCTCATCAGAGTTCAAATGCATGACTGTTCCCTCCTTTCAGAAAATATACAGTCAAACCTGCCAGATTTGATGGGATTAACAAGAGACAGGAGGAATGACAGAGGACATTTACTCATCTAGTTACCTACTTGTGCCATAACTATAAAGCTTCTCAGCCCAACTATTTCACAGGAATCCCTAAAAGGTCTGCTAATAGCCTAAAGTAGTTTTTCTAGTAAACTTCATAGGATGAAGGGGTATGTTTTCTTCTCCCATTTATAGGAAAACCCACAGTGACAGCTGTGAAGCCGTAATGGTGCTCCTGGTGTCTCTCTCCTCCTCCTCAAATTGCACAGGGTAACCTGCTGTGATTCAGACCCCTCTGCAAGTAGTGGGTGGTGCCCCACTACTGGGAATCAACCTCACACCATTAACAAGGGGGAGAAAGGCAAACTCATTATCAGATGGGAACCCAGCCCATCCTTGCAGAGCCACAGGATCACACTGATTACACATCATATTTTTCACACATTTTAATATGTGTGTAGCTTACGTCCGAGTAAGGCATTTGAAACAGTGCTGTTAAAATGCAGTATTTCCAGGTGCTGCTGCATTAACAGGCCTTTGTGGCCTGGTGTCTCAATCTGCACTAAGAGTACTCAGATCTTCAAATGCTGTTGCATTTGGAGGGAGAGAATATATTGTTGAGAAGCCTTGATTCCTCCAGCAATATTCACCTACCCTTGACTCACCTGGGGAGAAATTGAAGCTGGCTCAAATCACACAGAAACTGGGACCAGAAAATCAGAAAATCAAAGCAGCCAGGTGTCAGCCTGGGTTCTTTTTCAACACTTTTTCATTTGTTACAATTTTCAATTTTTTTCTTTGATTTCCACTATAACTGACATCTGCTTTTTAGATTTTTTTCTATGAGATCTCATCAAGTTGTTGAATGCCCAACACTTGCTTCTTTTCAACTTTCTGAATTCAACATTTGCCTTTGTCAGAGGGAAAATGGTGCTTTCAGCTACCGATATTTCAGCTTCCATTGATGAAAGGAGAGCTTATGCTTTACAGGGAGATGTACTGTCTTTCATTATAGCAGCTGATACAGCTGAAGGAAAGACAAGCTTTTGAGCACCCATCCCTACAAGTTTATGAGAAAGAATTTTACTCCTCACTTGATCCTCACTAAATAAAGTGTGGATGAGTACAAGCTAGGAAAAGCTCTGAGCAACAACACCTGCTCAGTGTTTTGCAGTGGTTCAATACAGAAATGTTATTTCACCCCAAGCTCCCCTCTTTTAACAGATAACAAGAGAAGTGGTAATCTTGCTGTGTTCACTTGGAAAGCAAGTCAATTCCCTTCCACTTTCTTCTACAAGTCTCCCAGTAAATGTCTAGGTAAAGATATTAAAATGTTTTAATAATGTATGTTTTGGTTTGGATTATTGGAGAGATGTACATATATAGAGACATGCAAATTCCATGTTTATTGTGGTCATTTTTGACATTTAGAGAAACCAGCTTCCTCAAGCAAATATGTGCTATGCATAAGCAGGTTGGTCTCACCTTCAGTAAATAAAACTACCACTAAGTCCTGGGGTCAAGGTGAGCCCTGTGGCAGCTCTAGCCACACTAGAAACACCTCAAAATCTCTTTAAAGCAGAAGTACTCCTTCCCTGAATCAATCTATTTTTCTGTGTTCAAAGCTGGAGCTGGATATTACTTCTTTTCTGTTACCTCCAAACATCCAGGACAATGAGTAGCCAACTCAAGGTTATTTCCCATCCTATTCAGAGGACAGAGAAGGGAAAACACAGAGGGGAGAAACTCCTGTCTTTATTTTCATTCTCTGGTACCTTGGGATAATAATTCAATATCTTGGGGTAGCTGTGTTAATATCAGTTGCCTTTTTCTCTTACTGTTAGAAAACAGAGGCTGAATTTGAGGTCTGCACTGTCAGGGCTGTTTCTGCCTGAGAAATACACTGCATGCAATCTAGCTCTCAGTCTCTCTGCTTTATATTTATATTTGCTGACTGGCTTTATGATTAGTTTCTTCTTAAAACTGAGGTTACCTGACACATTAGATGATGGGAATACTTTGTGATATCTGGTCTGGATTTCTGAGTCTCCAATAATTGTAGCTGAACTATGGTCTGTCTTTTTGGCAAAAATTTAATATTACCTGAAAAATTGCCAGTAATGAGGAGATCACCACAACTGTTCACTGTTACATGATTGTTGGTTAATTATTCTGACAATTAAGAAATATATATATGTTTTTTAGTCTTAATCTGGGGGCTCTAGCTTTCAGCCCTCCTACTCCTTCCTTCTGTTTTGCAGTCAACTGTCTACAGATGAGTTTGTGTGGTATTTGCAGCAGTCCCCTTATCTCAGTTATGTTGTGTTAAGTCTTGGCCTTAGGAAAAGGATTTTTCACCTCTATGTGGATTAATCTGATTATAGCATTCATATAATAGGTTGAGACTGCCTCTTCTTTTTTTATGTTAAAAAAAAAGAAAACTATCAATCTACTCAAAGTATTTATTACTTTAGGAGTGATAAAAATCATGACATAAGGAAAAAAAAGTACTATGCTTAAGTTCATTATATGCTGGAAATAGTACTTATGGTGATCTAGAGTTTAATGTTGGGAAAAACTGGCCTGGTTTTGAGACCTGGTTTGCTTTGATCTCTTATTTCCTGGGGATTTTCCACAGCTTCTGTGTCATGAAAGCTGCTTTGCCTCTTTGACCTTTGTAGAAGTCATATAGCAGGCTGTTTCCTTGTGTTTGTATAGCCTGAAGTTTCTCTTTTTTCCCCCTACACTTTCTGTTATGTAGTCCTTGACTATGTTTCGTCTTAAATAAATTTTCTTCCAAGTATTCATTCTAAATATCTCCTTCAAAGTAATAAGAACTGCTTTGTATTCATTCTTTTTTACTAAAATGGCACTCAGTTCTATGCACTGTCAGTGGACTAAGGTTTTTGCCAAAAGACGCTGAGTGGTGTTTGGCAAAATTCTGGCCTTTTTAAACCTAGCTGGAACATATGGAAGAACCAAATCCATGGCATTTGTTTTGGGCTAATTTCTCAAATTTTAAACCATACATTTCAGACAGTTCATTCCTTTGCTTCTCTGAATCTTGCCAAAGATAATGCAAATCCCCTTTTTATCTTTCATGATGGCTTATAATGATTCTGTTGTTTTGACATGAATTTCCTGTTATTTCTTCCTCTGCATATTTTAGAGTAGCAACTTCTAGTGAGAGAGAAAGAGAGATTTGGACATGCATAGGCTATTGGAAAAATACAAATATCTTGGATGAGATAACCAAGAAGGTAACTTTGTATTGAGCTGGAAACTCTTGAAATTGAATGCAGTTTTGACCCTGATGCTGCCATGTTTATAGAGACAAGACATTCCTCTGGAAAAAAGTGGTAGTGTAGTCAGAAGTTTGTCTCCTGTCAGTGGCTTCTGTGCACACACATTATCAAAGCTTTAAGGAACCAAGTTATTCCTTAGTTCAGTTAGCATTTTGACAACAGTTCTATGTGGATACAATGGCTGTGTAGGAATGTACAGTTAAGGTAGAGGTGGATTTTTTTTTCCCCTCCTTTCTCATGCCTTAATTTTTGCTCTCCTGAGCTAGAGTTTTTTTCTTTTGCTTATAAAATAAAATAAATCCACATCAAACAACGTTGATTTTCTCTAAGTTTCCCCCTTCTAATTCTTTTTTATTTTCTTTTACTTTTTCTTTTTTTTTTCCTTTCTTTTTGCACTCTGTTGCCCAAATTGGGTTGAAATGTTCAGTACCATTTTATAGCAAACCCACAGTTTTGTAGCTTTTTCCATGGTAAATTATAGATCAGTTTTTCTTTCAAGGATGATAGACCTGGACTTGGCTAGATTGTTGTATCTGTCTTAACTTGGGTTCATTATATTCCACTCTAGAAAAAAAAAAAAATACTTGTCAAATATTTTTATTGGCTTGTCACCTTTACTGTTATAAAACCATTAAATTGCGAACCTATTAAAACACGATTTTAAGATGCCTGAAAATCATAAGTATGTCTTGCAATAATGTGTATGGAGTCATTTTAGTGAATGTCTGATTTTTCATTAAGTTTTTGTAATTTTTAAAATCAGCCTGCCTAATTTAAGAGTTCCTTAGGCACCACAAATGCTGTCTTTTACTGTTTCATGAGGGAATGGATAACTAGTCCAAAAACTGAAAAGTTTCAGCTAAATTTTCTCTCTAAAATGTCGGGGGAGGACAGGGTAGGAAGAACTGCCCTTTGAGCAAGGAGATCAGCAGTGTCACATGGAAGGTAATGCCATATGTCTGGCAGAAAGACTCCAGGACACAGACACAAGCTCAGATTTTCAGGAGGGAAATAAGATTGTAGGGAGCAGGAAAATCTGAAATAAACTGAACTAAAAGGAGAATGGACTGCAAAATTACAAGGCATCTTTGTATTTTGGGTGGCACATGAGCCTGGATTCTTCCTAAGGTTGCAGTGGACTTGGCCCCATTTATAATGATGTGCCAAAAAATTAGAGACATATACAGTTAAGTAAAACTGAATCTTTGTACAATATATGCCAATTTTGATTTGCAATTCTCTCTTGAGAAGCACTTCGTGATGAGGCTTACGATTTAATGGAATTTCCTCATATAATAGCAGAGGTATTAGCAGTGGTTTTTTCTTCCTTCCTGCCACAGAGCTGTCTCTAGGCCTCCAGTGACTTTCCTTCATTTTTCACCCCTTTTCATTGGTGAAATCAAGATTAAATTACCCAAGAATTAAACAAGAGGAAAACCAAAATTGAGACTATGTTTGAGAAACATTTTTAAAGTCAAAAATAAAACCAATTTGCATACATACACATACATATTTTCTATCTCTTGCTGAAATATAAATTAAAGAAACACAGCCAGATTCTTGCCTACAAGCCAAATTCATTTCATTCGACATTGATGGGAGCCCAGACACAACCAAAAGACCAGTAGACCTGGCTGCTTTGAACTAACAGTTCCACTTGTGCTCAGCTGTGCCAAGAACTTCAGAGTACAACAAGGACCAGACTTTATTAAAGATTCCCTGCATCACTATATAAAATTGTTGCAATTGAATCTCAACATAGTAGTCTCACCAAATTATTTTTCTCTCCTTGACATGACCTGTAAGAGAAATTCAAGGGGTTTTTTAAGTTTCCTCAAAGAGATTTAGTTGCACAGTTTCCACTAATTAATTTATTTTGCTAAAACTGCTACTTAAATTGTAAAAGGGTTAAATATACAAATATTTTTTTACAGAATCAAGGACTTTTTTTTTTATTCATGTTTTTTTAAAAGCATCTTTTTATTTGGACCAACTTTTGCTTTATTAAAAACAATTTTTGTTTGCTTTCTGTGTATATTGGTAGGTTTTCTGCTGAAGGAAAGACTATACTAACATTGTATGACAAGAAAAGTAGTTAACAGATTTTTTTTTTCCCCATTCTGGTCTGAAATACTGTAGAAAAGTTGCAGTGTGAGGTGTGATAAAATCAGTACCCAAGGATTTAAACTATTCAAAAACATGATCAGTGACTGAACTAACTGCTGTGTAGCCCACAAGAAAGATTTTAGGGCAACTTCCCAAGTTACAAAAGCAACAACCCCAATACTTCCTGCTGCCAAAGGCCACTCCCATACACATACCCTTGTCATCCAAACCTCTCCCGAGCCAGAACACCTGCTGTTACCAAAACACCATGTGCTGGAAAAAGCTTTCTAATTGCTTTGAAGATGAAGTACTGGAACAGGTTGCTTAACAAAACTGTATAATCCCCTCATGGGAGATGGTGAAGAAACACTCAACCAGTGAGCTGATGTGTGTGGCCCCAACATTTAATCCCCCTCTGTGCTTGCCGGTTGACTGGATGCCCTCTGGAGAGCCCTTCTTAGGCAAATTTCTAGGATTTTTGTGATGGCAAACATAGTAGTATGTAATTGGCATTGATATTCCTTATATTACTGGTGTTAGAAGCACTGAGCCACTACTCAGATAAAGTTAAAAATTACCCCAAAGCCGTCAGTACAAACCCAGTTTGACTTGTAGATCAGTAAACATTTCCGTTAAGGCTACACACAGCTCTCTGGTCCTTAAATACAGGGAGTGACAGGAAGCGGAACTGTCCTTCGAGTTAGAGAAAATAATTTCAATCCTTTTTTTGTCTCGATAAAAAATGCAGGTAACCCATCAACAGGTTTTGCCACCCGTCATGTCAAGCCAAATGAGGTCATATGAGCTGCAGTCATAACATAACAAATATTCCAGATACCTCTGTGCTACTTCTGATCTGATATCCTTGGAGATCTTTTATCACTGAGGGCATCACCAAGGGCAGAAAACATATCAAAGAGAGGAAATTAGGAATGAGTTGTGCCTTTTAGCCAAAATATACTGAAAGGACCATCCATAAGCAATAACATTGAAGGATAAATATGTGTTTCTGTGTTTCATAATATTATTCTATGTGCCTGCATAGGCAACCATTTTAAATAGTGGGGTGTGAACAGAAAGAATTAAATGGATAAAGCACAACCACAAGTGGAAAAACACTTACTTGATTGACTATTTTTTAAATTGCTTTTTTCCTGCTAAATGCATAAAAGCTGTTTCCAAAAACGTTTCTCTTCTTTATATATAAATACTTTTTGAAGTGCTTTAATGAAGTTTGCCTGTTATCTGATGTCCTTCAGGCACATAAATTATAAAATACATTCATGCTCTTCTGCTGTAGTATTCTGGAGCTGAAGTGCCCTAAAGAAATCTTAAAGGTTTGACAGATTGTTTAAATGCAAAGATCTCGGGTTATTAATTTTGCGTGAGTACAGATATTCCATTCTCTACCTTATTACTTGTTGAAATTCTGAGAAAGAAACTTGGATTTTCATATATTGTTACTATGTGGCTAGCAGTAGATGGTCAAAAACATTAAGTACTGGGGATGGGGAGTACTTTGGGAACTATTTTCCTTATGAATTGAGAAAAGAATCGGAGATGATTCAATTCATGTGTGGGTTTCCTGTGTTTCACATAAAATTGTTAATCATCAGTGAAAGATGGGAGGTTGTTGCAAGGCTATGAGTTTGAGCTCACAGTTTAAGCATTAGGACCAATTATTTACTTGCCAAAAACCATGTTTAAATTTGTGGGTATGTACAAAAGTTGTTGAGACTTCAGACTGATTTTATGCTCTCAGAGACTAATTTTTCCTCCACAGGAAATTTGCAATGGTGCAACTCTCTTATCCCACTGCAGTTTTATCTAACTGTATTCACGACTTGAATAGCCCCATATGTATGGTGAAGAATAAAATAATAACACTGTGGGTTTGTTGCTGTTTAGGCTTAGGTTTGTGCTTAAGCAGAACAGTCTTGTGCTCCCTGATTCAGAACTGTAGTTCTCAGATTATCACAGGGGTTGCAGCAAAGCCACAGTTGTGTTCAGTGCTGGTCTTCAGTACCTGTTTTGGGTTCTGATCCTTGCTCTGATCCTTGTTCTGGTCCTACCCATAATCAGGGTACATGGAACTCTGCAGAAGAACTGCAGGCTAAGAATTATCCAGAAAACTTGGGTACCATCAGTTTAGAGATGTACAATATCAGCTTTTGACCAAAAGAACTTGCAGTCTAAGTGGATGCAAGGGATCTCCTGTATGTGGCAAGTGTCCCACCTCAGCTGGCTTCGGATGGAACATAAACACCTTCCTTACATGGGATCAGTGCACAGTCTCCATCTCAAAACACACCTTTGATGTCTGGTGATGTAGGATCCTGCTGCCCTTAGCACCAAAATTTGAGTTGTCTTGGATAATTGGATCGTAACACGAAGCTCATATTACTGAGCATGAGATGGACTTAAGACTGACTCAGAATGCACTCTCTGTTTTTTTTTTTTATTTTAGCCAAAGAAAGCAAATGCAAAAGATGGAGGAAAACCCAAAAATAAAAGAAAAGGAAAGAAAGAGAAAGAACCTCTGTGGCATTGGGATTTTTTCAGACTCAGCTCAGGAGATGGGGTATTTGTCCTTGTTCTGGCTGGTCCAGGTTAAATTCTGTCTTCTATAAAGCATGATCTGAAGTCATATTTTCCATTCTTCACAAAAAAATTGTTGGTTATTCTGGAGTTAGATTAGGTAATTTATTTTACCCTTAGGAAACTTAAGGAAAAAAAAAAAAGAAAAAAAAGTCAAGTCCTTGGAGAAAAAAAGGAAGAAACATTTCTTTAAAAATGGATCCATTTGATTAATAGACATGATTGGCACTGCCAAGGAGCAGAGGCCTCTGACATGGAATTGGGAGTGATGTTGGGATTAGGAGGACAAAGGTATAAATAGTCTAATTGAGTAATTCCGTGGTTTTGCTTAATTTTTTTGTAACTTGAAACTGTAACCTTGTCATAGCAATCCACTCAAACCCAGAATATACTCACAGTGTGGTCAGTGGAAGGAAACAGGCATCTCAGGAGGTTGGTTAGTCTCATACTCAAAGCAGCCTCTAATTTCTCTCTGTTAAACAGAGCTGGGGCTGGCTTGCTCAGACATAGATCGATGAAGATGCATGAGATGAACCCCTGCTTGTGTGTGTCCTAGAACAGGCCAAACCCCTTCTACCTCTTCAATCCTCTTACTCTGGTGTGAATCCTCTCTCTATGAGGTCTTAACTATGGCTTCTGCTGGTCTTCTCAAAGTCTCCCTTTCTGTATTGTCTCCCCAGTCCTAGTAGCCCCCTGCCTAACATTAAATAGCTATTCCATGGAATAACTTTGGTCAAACCCGTTGAAGTAGACTTAACAGTTGAAGAAGTAGGCTTCAAATTGCTGCTTCAATGGTTTTTCAGTGTTATCCTTCCACTAAGATGTCAAGCATCTTTTGCAGGAAGGGCAGCTGTCTGGCAAGGAATTTGATAGGTTTGCTTTGGGAAAGATTAAACATGTGTTCCAACATAATACCAAATGTAGTTCATAATTTCATAGAGATGTGTTCCTCTCTGTAACAGATACAACAGACAGATGGGGGAGCACACGTTTCAAGAGAGACAATTATGATTCATTTCCGAAACAGGCATGTTGCACAACAGCTGCTTGCCAACATCAGCTATTCTTCTCTTGCCCTAAAGCTATGCAAATCTATTTTAAAATTTTTATATTGTTTTTGAGAGAGAAAAGTATTTTGTTTGATCTGATATGTTTTAAATATTTTTTAGAAATAAAACATTTGAAATGTTTTGAAATGAATCAATTTCAAAATTAAAAGTAATATATTTGGAAGAAATGTGGCAAAGATATCTTTTAGTACTTTTTAAATGTAATTAATCACAGAAATTTATCACTACCTGATTTAAAATGTAATTTAAACAGATCAGTTTGAAGGAAGAATATTGAAAGAGAACAAAGTAGTTTACAGACAGGAAGCAGGACTACTTTAAAAATAAAGAGGGGATAATTTGCTGTTAGTAACTTTCAGGCTGGACTTTAGATTTTCTTTATATATTTTATCTAGTTTTGGTTGAAGCATTTCTTTTGTGGACATCTGTGTCCTCACGTTTTTATAAATTCTCCTTGTCAGTCTTTGTCCCAGTCCAGATCTAAATTTATGATGGTTGTATGTTTTCAAAGTTGGAGGAATATCTAAATAGATTTCCTAATAAAATAACTATTGCCAGAAATATAACAGCCTATGCTTTTGCAGTTATTTATAAAGTGCTCAATAGATATTTTATTACTCAGTGGATAACAACCAAACATAAACTCTGTTGTTGTACTTGTAAGTAGAAAGTTTATTCCTCCTATGACAATTTTTCTGGCTTTCTTAGAGAATCAACTAACATCTATAGTAGGATAGTAGCTTTTAATTGTTTCAGAATCTTCCTGGAAATGTGGGATGATTTAATATTTCATGTGGTTTTCTTTCCTGCTTTTGTGCTTCAAAGGATGGTGAACAAATTAGCAAAAACCTCAGAGCCAGCTACTGTCCCATATCTGCACAACTCCCACCAGCTTCAACTTGCAAGCTCTGCTTAATGACTTGAAATGGATGTGACTTTATAGTCTGCATGTGATGATTGAACTCATGATGGTGATGAGAAATGAGTATGTGCTAAAGTTGCAGGATCAAACCCTTAGGAGTACATTACTCTAGTGTGCAGCTGAAGGCTTCTTTCACTACAATTGAACTATGTATTTTAATCTATACCTCATCATACTTGACTTAATGTGGGAAGGAAAATTTTAAAATTGCTCTTTAACTACAGCTATTTATGTGTACATCTAACAAACTCTACAGACTTAGATTATTTCCAAACAGATTCAGCTGTAAGCAGAAAAAATGTCTGGTGACTCTCAGTTCTCCGCTTTAAGAGCTTTAAGAGCTAATAAAACTTGGGTTTAGTATAGAATCTTTAAAGTATAAAGATTATGTTAAGTTGGGAATTTTGTAAAAGGGGAAAAAAAAACCAAGTATTTATTTCAAGCTGGTCCCATAATAGTTATAGGGTACATTTTCAAATCTATATAATTAAGGGCTCTAGAAGGATTAGAAGGAAGCTTAGATCATAGGATTTTTTAACTGAAATGCAGTCATGGGCTATACATAATAATCTGGATTTTTTCCTACATTGATCAGCTGACAGACAGTAGAATGGGTAATGATGAAATTACTGTAGAATCCAGGTCATGACTCATAAATATCCATTATGTATAAGGATACAGCAGTACTGTTTTCTTTGTCAATAGATAGGTATATGAATAAACGAACACGAGAACAAAGAATGGCCAGGCTCCCTAACATTTTTGACATGGATAGATGCATGGATGGTTGAATGGATGATGGACAGTGATAGGATACCATCTTGCTTTTCCTGCAAGTGGATACTTTTTCTGAGTATCTACTCTGTTTCATCTGAATTCTGCTGCCTGTAAGATCATAATCACTCACAATATTTTTCTTAGCATCACAGGTGTGATGGTTTCCTGGTTTCGCAGGTCAGATCTCTTCAAACAGACTGGCATATTAGGCAATGTTCAGGTATTATCAGAAAAATCCGGATGATGTCTCTCACCCACTGTATTCCCTAAGGGAGGGCAGACTTTTTTGTTCTCTGTACAGATCTTGGGGTCTTGTGGTTATGATTCTTATCTTGAAACAAATAGAAAAAGGCTACTGAGGTTTGATACTGTTTTCCACTGCTATACAGTCTCATCAGTATAAAATTAATAGCTAAAGGAAGGTTTCTAATAGACTTCAAAAAGACTCTGGGAGCCCTGCCTTTAGGGTCAACACTCCAGGGCATGAGACTTGGAATTTGGAAGGCATTTGGGAATAGATATTTTGCTCTTATATCATGGCAATAAAGCAATGGCTTCTCTCAGTGACCTCTCTCCAGAAAGGAGAAAACAACATATTTATATGGATTCAAAATAATTTAAAAATCATCTGAGGCTTTCAGATGCTAAATCCTTTTCTGTCTTCTCAGACTAGCACTATCAATATAATATTCACAGATTTACTTCTGGGCGAAAAGTCTCAGCTTTTACATAACCCACTGACATTCAAATGATTTTTTTCCAATCACAGTTGAGTTTTGACTTCAACTTGGCTGCCAGCACAGTAAGAGAATTTGAATAAATAAATCTTTAAAACCAGCCTTGATAAGTTTTTTAATCAGTTCAGAAGAGCTTCTGCTTAAGCCAAATTTTTTTCAAAGACTTTATAGAAGTGATGCCGAGTACCTTAACCTGCCAATTTAAGCAAATCTCATAATGGTCCTAAAGTTTCTATCATCCCACTAATTTCTACATTTTCTTTGAACTCATTTACATAAGTGAATAATATAATCCCAGCCTCAGAGTCCTTGAGTGAGAACTATTTAGCACATGTGGCCACCAAAGTCTATGGAAAGATTTCTGTCTGTGGAAAGATTTTTGTGGAAATTGGGCTTGGTTCTTGGGTTCCCTGAGACCACTGCAATTAGGAATGGATTTTTCCTCTCTTTCATTGAAATCAGTGAGAATTGCTTACTCAGAGACCTTTAAAGTAGAGACCTTTAAAATTCTAGCCTTTCAACAGCCTAGCTTGAAGCCATGTTTAAGAAGTGATTGCTCTGTAAGACTTTTTTTTCATTTGTACTCTGTAAATCCAGATATAATTAGTGAGAACTTAAGGTGGCCTAAGCTGAAGTTAAAAATGACTGGATATTCACACCCTGCTGAGGGCATGATCCAAAAAGTATGGTGCTAAGGTTTGGCTCACTTTAACTCTGTTTCCTCTTGGGAAATTCTCCTGTTAAATGTTTTTTTTTTTTTTTTTTTTTTTTTTTTTAATTAAAGCCAACTGTCTTTCCCCAAAGAGGGGGAAAGTATAGGACTCTTGAAATCAAAGATCAAAGAAAAGCAGTTCTCTAGTCACAGTTGGACAATGTCAAGATTTCTGAGCTCCAGGTACATTAGTGTCGTGAACAAAGAGGGTGGGTTGAAGCCACTAGCATGAGCAAGAATATCTCTGTGACCCTGCTGGTTTCTGTGAAGAGCAAACAAAGGGTGACATTATCAGCAAAACTGTTTCAAAAAAACCTCTACTGGGATAAATTTTTAACCAGAAGTTATAACATCAGAAGCATTCATATTTTGTTAAATATAGCAAATTGTTGGCATATAATATAAACAATAAATTCTTTCCTTTTGGAGGAAAACTCACTGGAATTAATTAAACTTATAACAGGGATAAAGTTTACCCAACACATAGAAAGTATACTTCGTTGCAATAATTTTTTTTTTTAATGAGTTCAGTGATAACAAAATAGTTACATAACAGTTTTCAAGATACAGATTTAGTGACCTTTCCAACTGCTTGATATTTGAATAATATTAGCAGTCTAGAGATTAATAAATAATAACAGTTCTGCAGTCTTGAAAAAGAGCTGGACAGTCGTGTGTGCAGCCTGTGTCAGCACAGAAGAATGCTTCTGTATTGTTCTTAAAGATTTTCTCTAAGGAAAAAAAAGCTCGTCTTGATATATACATGCTCAGTAGTAACATTTTCCCTTGATTTGGAAGTAAAATATTTCCAAATACTATTTGTGTTAAAAATTCAAATATTGTGTCAACTTGTAGAATAGCTTAAAGGAAAGAAGAGGGGGCTAGGGTAAAATTGAATGTTCACAAGTGTGTTGCAGGATAGCAATCCTAAATAGTATAATATTTATGAGCAACCAAGAAGCTACATTCTGCTCTCAATTACTCTGGCATAAATCTAGAATTACTCATTGGAAGTTCAAAGTTTTTGCTGCAGATTTACACCCATATAATGAAGAACAGAGTTCAGTTATGTAAGGGTGGGAAAATCAATTTGGCCAGAATGTAACTAGCCTGGAATGCAAACTCTTAATCACAGAAGGAAACCTTTTCCAGGTCAGAAAGCAGACTGCACATTGTGTACCCCTCTTTTATTCTTCCCCTCCTCCTCCACCATCTTCAGCTAATATATTCAAGCAAGTATAGACTCCTGCTCCTTGCATTAGAATCCCATGGCACTAGGCATTGGAGTGCTTCAGCTTTATCATGTAAGCCAGAATAAAAGGGCTCAGGTGTGTTGGATTTAAGAAATTTCATAAAAGGCTAAAAAGTAGTAGTGTCATATAAGCAAAAGTGGCTTGATTATAGTTTAAGTGAGTGAAATGTAAAGCTAAAAACATAATGGTGGGATATTGAGAAATTTCCTAATTTGAAGAGGTTTCAGAGAAGACAAAAATCTTTTGACAGGCTGTTGGAGGAGATTTTTGAATAATCTGCTAGTTACAGATCCCACTGTTGCTCAGGTGGTTTGTACTGCAGAAATTGTTATGCTGTGCTGTACTGGTTTCTGAAAAGAAAATAAAAATACTGCCTGCACATCTTGTTCTTATTCTGGAGAATATTCTCTCACTGGGTGCAGGGAAGGGAATGGAATGAAAAATAAAACTTTCAGAGAGATTATAAGAAAAAAATAAAGGAATAGAAAGGAATAATGTATGGAATCTAATTATATCTTTTCTAAATGAAGAGGAAGACTGTATTAGTATGTCTTGTACTTGGTCTAGTAAAGTAGCCAGAATTATGCAGTTCTGTACCAAAAGAAAATCTTCCAGGACCTGTCTGGAAAGTTACTGTATTGTTGGCTGTGATGCTATATGAATGTGTAATAAAGATATTTTCTGTCTGAAGACATATCTTTCTGAAGATAATATTTTCTGCTTTTGTCACCACTGGAGGTGCACATGCCACCAATGACATTTTCACTAGTGCCTGTTAACTTAGTTCTTGCTAACAGCTAACAGTGTCTGTTTAGCTGGATGCTCCAGCTAAATAACCAGTTTAGTCTCCCTTCTGGTTTTGATAAAACTGCTTTCTCTGTAGCTCATCCTAGGGTTATTGTAGGTGGAACAAAATTATTTTGGCTTTCTGTTTTATTTTTTAATTTGTGAATGCTGATGTTGCTTTTATGGTTGCCAAATGCTTGTTACATATGTCAGTTCTAAAAGCACAACTGATGGATGAAAGCTGAGAGAGGAGTTGCATCATTTGTCTCCCATCTAGCACTTTTCTTGCACTTGAAGGTAAGAGCAATAAATAATGATAGCTTCCCTTTTTTTTTTTTTAAAATAACATGCCACATCTGTAAGGTAATATTTCTCCCCAGTATGCAGAGAAACAGGAAGGAAGCATCTAACATCTGCAGGATTTGAAGTTATTTTTGACAGCTGTGTGCTATTGAGGGTTTTTTTGGTTTTTTTTTTGCAAGATAAAACAACCCAGGTGAATTGCTCAAAGGTCATTAATGTCTGTCTGACATGTTAAACATGTGTACTCGTGTACATAAAGATACACACAAAAGATTAAATCATGCATCTATAGACAGAGTAGTGGTGAGGAACTACAGTTTTCTGACTGGGAAAGCTACTATTGTAATGCACTCTAACATTTTTGTTGGGATGACACAAGGTGTATGGTTTATGGGAGATGTTTGGTAATGAAAAACAGCAGTTCATCCTTGACACTTACTGATCAAAAAACTGGAAGGTTTAGTCTGGTGACATACAGAACCCATTTCTGCAGTTGGCCTGGAGTACGCTCTGATCACAGCAGAATGGAGAAAGGCACAAGCTTTCAAGGCTCACTGTAGGAAATGTTCACATATGGCCAACAGGAGACAGAGGCAGATGGTTGAGATTTTTAGTATGTACATAAGGCCAATTTTTATTTGAAAGAAAAGAGCACCCAACTTACAGCTCAACTAGATGTGGTCAAGGTTTTTCATTCATTGACACACAAGGCCTGTCTGCTTAATATTTCACAGGTAGAGGTGAGTGATCATCTCTGCAGAGCTCCAAGCTGGCCAAGCACAAGACAAGAGCAGGAAAACCACAGTGAGTGTAGTGATATGCCCTGGTGAGGAAACACTGTTGAAAAATGTGGATTTTGTATAGTGTTATCATAACTCCCCAATCAGAGCAGGCAAATGGCACAAAGAACATGGTTAAAAAGAGCATGGTTCTGTATCAAAACAAAACAAAGATCCTAGAGTGACTTCAAGATATGATATATGTTCTTCACATAACAACTTGAGATCAAAAATTAAAGTACTGGTCACAGAAAAGATCCAACAGTCAGGATGGTGCCTCTGATCATCAGCAAGAGATGAAGTGCAAGGGAAGTGTGTGGCAATGGGGCCCATAGAATCATACAATTATTTTGGTTGGAAAATACCCCTATGATCATACAGTCAAGCTGCAAACCTAACACTGACTTGGGGTGTAATACCTCACCCGTACATCTACCCAGCATCAGAGCACTGTAAATGCCAGACTTTCTGATGGAAATTCTGGCAGGGAAGGTGATATAATGGTGGTCTTTTAGTGCTTCACCAAGAACTACAAAGTTTGTTCATACTTGGAGGTGTTAAGTTTGCTCTAGGAACTCTTGCCTTTAAAACGTGTGTCAGTATTTCCTGAATTAGTGCAAATCACGGGATAGGATAAATATGAAATATTCATGTGGTTTTATAGTATGAAAGTAATATGGACATTGTAGGAAGGGTTACTTTATAACAAAATTAGTTTTGATGACTATCTGCAAAGGCCAACAGGAAACCAAAAACATGGCTGGGATCATTCTGCTATACTGATAAGCCGTGAGGAATAACAGGCAATATTATACAATAATTATAACTTGGATCAAGGTCTGGGGTAGCAGATGGGTAGGGGTGGTATAGCTAGCACAGTAGGTGTTATAAACTGTGGGGGATGCAAGTTGGCATTGAATGATTACAGTCTCCAAGCAAAAAGGAAGCAGACAGTAGATTGTGAGTCAGAAGTGCTCCTCCAGCTGCAGTGCAGCTTGCACTTTTTTAAGGTCAAATATCAAAGCTAATTACTTAAAATATATCCATCTTTGTTTTCATGAAATATTCTCTAAGTATTAATGTAGTCTTGGTTTTTTAAACACCTATTGCTAGCCTCCTAACTATTCACTCCTAACAATTTTCACGATTGTTAAAAAAATTGTTCTTTTCCTCATTGCTGTCTGTATACACTTTTGGCAGAGCAAGTTTTCTTCATATCTCCTAAACTCTCTGTGCAGTAATTTCCACTGACTGCAGGGGTATCTGCTGGTGATAGCAAAGCTGATTGACTTCAAAGTCTCTTACTGTTGTTGCTGCACTTGGCCAGGAGTCTGTTCATGACTGTAGCAGATGTTTCTAAGCTATTTTTTACAGTAACTTTTTTTTTTTTTAAATAGACCAGTGGGAACCTTATGTAGAAGTTTTTCACTGCAATGCTGAAGCGAAAGCCAACATAACCATGATTTTGAAACCCTTTATCAGATCCACAGTGCTCGTAAGAGGAAAGTTTCCTGCAGCTGAAAGCATAGGTTTGCCACTCTGCCAGCTACCTGATGGCAGATAATCAGCAGATTCCTTCCTGGTTAGTCTCAATTTCTTTTTATGGGTTATTTTTTACAGTTAGAAAATTTCATAGTAAGTAAAGTAAGTGAATTTCTCTAAAGAAATTTTGGATGAAAGTTCTGAACAGTCCACACTTAGTATCAAGAATCAGAACAGCTTTGATCAACTACAAATATTGCCAATCTCCTTCTCATCTAATTAGAATTTATAAATGTCTCCATAGCATCATAAAATATTCCATCAAAATTTTAGGGTGTATGTGCATTGGGAGAATTTTTTTTTCTAGGAGAATCTGTATTGAAAGCAGTAGTGATTGAAGAGAATTTATGAGAACCATTTTTGGAGTGTAACATAAGAGAATTTAAATTTTAGTCATAATTTCAAATGGAACAAAACTTCTTCCATCAATAACATTATTAAAAACAGGCTAGGGATTCTGTTCCTTACTACTTCCACTGAAAGTAATGTTATCTCCTAAGAGTTTAATCATGCATTGTATAAATGTCTGGTTTTGTCGGGTCTACCTCAGACATTCCTCCAGTAGTTCTACAAAGAGCTGAAGCCCTTAATTACCCTGATAAGTGGGAGAAATGCTCTTTGACAATGCAGCACTGAAGTCAGGTATCTGTCATGTGTTCTAAGACAGAAAAAATGTAGGACAAGCTGTAGAAATTATAATTCACCATGGTCCACCAAAAGTGATACAAAACAAGAAATCCCTTCAGAGAAAGAAAGACAAACTGGGACAAGAGCAGAAATGGAAAAAGGTGAAGATATCTGCCAGTGTCCAGAAGGATACTGGAGAAGCCAGTGTGCCTGCTATGACTGTGTCCTGGAGAGAGTTTCTAACAGAGAAACCAAGGAGACAAGCAAAAAAGGATGAAAAAGATGGCACTTGGATCCTTAGGATGGCTGGTATCTTTCTGACCAGTTTATGCTGATTGAAACAAGTGTGGGTATTTCCTTGTTAGCTGCAGTTAACCACAGCTTTAAGAGTCTTCAGCATTTGTTGTTTGGTACATTTGCTTAGAAATGAACAAATAGATTATCCTGTTTTGTGGTTTTGTTTTTTTTTCTTTTTTCCTTTTCCTCTTCCTCATCACAAAGAGAAAAGCTGATCCTTTCATTAAACTTTAACAGCTGGCTGCATGGTCTAGCCAGCAGATCAGTATGTAAACACTTACATAGTGTGTTCAGTTCTTTCTTATCCTTACAAAATTTTAGTTTATATTTTCCAGTCCTATTGTATTTAGCCTTGATTCCTTTAAGCCAAATACTTCATAATTAAATACAGTGCACAACAAAGAGAAATAATTGTAATTTTTAACCCACACATATTTATAATTCAAAAAAACTACTACTAAGGAAAGAAAATACTGAGACCTCATACAGATAGACCTGGGATGGTCATTTAGCCTTATGGTTCCACTTGACTATATTTTAATGTATCTTACATACTTCACAAGGTGGTATGGTACTAAATTACACATAAATGTTTGAAACCATCTGGTGGAAGATGCTGCAAATTTACAGCATGAATAAAAATTATGGAAGAACTGGTCACTTTATCAGTTGATGCATTCAAACCCTTAAACTCCTGTCTGAGTTTTGAAAGGCCAAATTGTTCAGATGATGAAATGATATCCCTATTTAAAAGTTGTCCTCTTTGAAAAACTTCCCCAAGCATTCAGCCAAAGCAGAAGGATTTCCTTTAGGAAGCCGGATGCACCTTTTTCTGTGATTGTAACTGAGTTTTGGATTATATATCTTTTGGAACGCAAAACCATTAAGAAAAACAACAGCATCTTACTCAATAGCATTCCATACCTGCAGATAGGATTAAATACTTGTTAAATTTTTTACCTTGAGACTAATGAATTCACCTGATTGTTTTTTTAATAACAAAACTAATGTCCATAGAGTTATGATGTGAACATGAGTCAGAGATGAAGGATTTGTCTCATCAGTATCTGACAGGTTGAACATATTTTGTTACACCAAAAAGACATGTTGTACTTTTTACTTGCATTATTAAAGTTTAAACCTGTCTTATCTGGAATAAATAAATAAATTTTATTGGTTCAGTTACCTTCAATATTTTAGAATCATTGGTTGCTTTTTCAGGAGTTGCCCATCCCTAGCTGGGGAAAACTTTCTGCCCAACCTAAAATCAGTGAGCACAAAATTATGTGATTGTATCGGCACATTGAAGCTCATTCAGAAGTTGGCCTGGCTCATGTAAATTCTATACACAGCTGCTACACCAGTGGGATGAAGTGGGGAAACAGCTCAGAACAGAGCTCTGCAGTCTCTGGACCCCTGACATTTCCTGTTTGACCCTGGACACATGCAACAGCTTCCCCGTTGAAGATCATAGAGCAGAAGGAGCAAACAAATATCTTGGCTCCACTTTTGAGGCAGGTGTCCCCTCTCTTGATATTTCCTGTGCTCTGGGAGAAACTGCCAGCTGTCTGTTCAGTTCATGTGAGCAGTTTGTCTGAGGGCTGGGGGTGCAGAAGGGGAGCAACCTTCATGGGATTTGAGACTCAGTATCAGACTCAGTGAAGGAAAATAAATATATTCTGGGCTGTTATGTTGTGGAGAGTTATTTCTGCTCAGCCCTGAGAACAAAAATTCACCATAACATTACGATTGACTGATACCTTTTTTATGAAGTGGTTTAGACTTCAGGTGTGTTTGCTCCTGCCATTTGAAATAAATATTGCAGCTTTTCTTAGGATGTAGGGACTATTATATTGAATCCATACATGCTGATTTACTTTGAGGTACAGATTATTAATATAATCCATAATTTCAGTAAAAATGTTGATTATGTGACACTTTCAGAGTCATGCTTTGCATCCAGATTGTCACTATTTTATCAGCTAAAGCAATGGCCCTACTTTCAACATATCACTGGAACTGTCTCTACTCTCAACAGAACTACTAAAGACTGTGTTTTGACTTCTGTTTTGTTTTCCAATTTTTTGGTTTCTCTTTACACTTTTATCTTCTTAGCTAGCATCCCACTTGTAAAGTTACCCTCTATTTTTTTTCTGCATCTCAGTTTTCTTCCAGCTTCCTCATAACTCTCTAACCTTTCCTGCACAACTTCATCATTTCCTTTTTGTCAGGACTTCAGTCAAGATCTGTGTTCATCCTCCTGCATCCTAAATCCAGATGATGTCCCCTACCTGTATGGTGGTGGATGTCTATTCTAATAAATGTCTAAGAGGATAAATTAGAAATCTATAGTTCTTCTCTGAACAATGCTTAGCCTGACCTGTTTCTCTGCAATCCCTTTCTACGTATATCAGTTTCATGTAACCAAGTGAATATGTGTGTCCCTTATTTTTGTCAGCCATATCTTTTTACTTACTGCTTTCTCTATCCTGACTTTTGTCCCTCATTTCAGGTACAGTCTGGTGTTTGATTTCATGTAACTCCAGGTTATTGCCACAGTTTACACCTTCTCCACCCCTATTTTCTCACAGATATGCCTTTTTTTTCTGTTTGGACATTATTCATGCATATCTAAATCATCCTTATTTTGACTTGGGTTCTCCCTGGCTGCCCTGCTTGACAGTCACTTAGCTTCCCTCTCCAGAGACATTGAGGAAAATCCCACCAAACTCACATGGTCAGCTTGATGCCTGACAATGTGCCCTTCTTTACAGCTTCAAACTTTGTCCTTTCCCCACAATTCCTTCCCTTACAGAGACACCTTCTGCCCACAGGGTCATCCCATCAGCACCTGCATCTGGTGACAGTTTGTGTATGTGATCCACAGATGTTTTATCCTGTACTTTCCTGTTTGTATGGAAAACAGTACTGAAGCTTAGTTGTTAAATATTCTTTCCCCCAGGATAGCCTTCATAAAACCCACATTCATCATGAGGTACACAAGAGCCTTTCAAGCAAAAATGGTAGCTAAGTGATTTCTAAGAATAGCAGGTATTTGTTTTTTTATCTTTTGCTTAGAATTAGAGAAAACAAGAAAAGGAAGGCTAGGCTTGTAGCCACATTCTTACTTACAGAGTATAATTGTTTTCCTCCATTATCTTTGATGATTCCTGCAAAGAATCTTGCATACTCTTCTTTGCACCTTCAATAGACCAGATTTATCACTGTACAAATTCTATCTAGATGGGGTTCTGACCTGGTACTAGTTTTAAAGTCAACATATAAAGAAGAATTATTTTGAAAGAGTAACAGTAACACCAGCCTCACATCATTGTTTCCAAGTCCAGTTGGTTATGTATTACAGATGACTCTTTCCTAATAAGTTTGCTTACTTATTACTTTCAGGGTTTCTGTGCTGGGAAAATGGGTTGCAAAAGAGACTGTGGGTATCATGACCTCATCATTCATATTCAAAAGAAGATCAACAAGATTACCATAGTGCATTACTTTGTAAAATTATAACCCTGAGAAGTAATAAGATTCAATTACATTTTTTTGGCAAAGTTATTTTCAAGAAAGTATCTGTCTCATGGCTGTGGTTTATTCTTTGTCTTGATCATTGGATAACAGTTCTCATGAGGAGTTTTCATCTTCTCAAACCTTGCAAGAGATAAATCCCTCTTTTCCTGTGGTCCACTCCAGTCTTTGCATATGTGCATTTTCAGAAGCGTTAACTGTTAACAGTTGTGCCTAAAACTCTAAATTCCTTACACAGCCTCAGTGCTTTATAATGCTGGAGAACAAATGCAGACCGCACAAGGAGCAATATATTCCCCTTTGCTTTGCAGAAGACCTGAAATATCACACTGAACATATTTCAATCATTGGAGAAAACCAATGGATCCTGTGGGCTGAATTTGTATAAAATGCAGAGCAGCTACCTCTGTGCATTCTTACACAAAACCCATTGCAGCTACTGTTAATGGTGGCAAAACCAAATGGCAGATAAGCAGATGATGCTGAAATGTGGTTGCTGATTCTCTGTATTCTCACTTCAAAATTCAGGAGATTACTAAAACAGGTCAAATTTACTCCTACAAACCACAGACAAGAATAGGATAGTTTGTAAGTCAATAGAGAGAGACAGATTTACCTACTGCATCAGTGTGATCTTTGTAAATGAATGACGGAGAACAGTACTGCGGGTATCACAGGTTTGTTCTGCAAAATAATTTAAATTTATGATTTAAGATCTTTTTAGCCAGCTTCTCATTTACATTGTTTTCTTTTCAGTGTTTTTTAAAAATTTTTGCCATCCTTGTTTTGAGAATGTAAAAGTCCAGAAGGCTCTTATTTTCTCTTGTGCTTATGTCTATAGGGGTAATAATATATATTATTCAAGGAAGGCATAGTTAATACCATGTTGTATATTGGGGCAGAATAACTCGAGTCATCTTATGTTTTATTTTGGAAGACATAGCAAAAAACCCCATGTCTCTAATGCTGGGTGATAAAATCCCATAGGAGTTGAATGGTGTGATGTTTCTGCACAGGTTTTTTCCTCATGTCAATTTAAAAGGGATTCCCCTGCTGCAGGATCTCAAAGGAATTTACAGTTGTTCTTTTAAGTAAGTGTTTATGCTGCTCAACAATTTGGACTGCCCATCATGACTCATTTTGGAGCCTGCTCTGCCTGCCTGACTTGTATTTCTATGTGCAAAGATTTGAGGTTGCCAGCAAGAATATTTCTGTGAGCTACAAGTAGAAATCATGTGTTGGACATGGACTTCATGGAGCTTTCAATGTTTTTAGAAAGGGAAGTGTTAACACTGAATAGATGACGTTAACACCGCCACCGAGAAAGAAAGAAAGAAAAAAAAAGCTCTGAAAAGCTGTATTGACTAAATTTTCTAACAATGCTTGTGATTCTCCTATATCCTGCTCGTGTTTTTGTATGGATTTTTCACAGCACAGACTGACATTACCCACAGTGTGATTCAGTGTCTGTTTCTAGCCACGCTCTTGCACAATTCTAACCTGATTTCATGGGAGGAACAGAGAATGAAACACCGTAGCTCATGGTTGTCAGCAGTGAAAAATAGCCAGGAATCAGACAAACAGCTTCATTGCTGAGATTATTTCCGGGATGAAAACTCGTCCAACAGCTGTTTGCTTTGGCCACTACTCAGGTCTTTTTTTTTTTTTTTTTTTAAATCAGAAAAAAAAAGAGGTTTGTTTTTTTTTTAAGATGTGGGCTGGTTATTTATGTAGTCAGGAAGAGGTCTCTGCTTCCAGTGTTGTGGTCTCGGAGCTGTTTTGACAGTTGGAGTACAGGGAGGTTTCCTCTCTTTTCTCTCTCTCTCCTTTTCTGCCATCCTTCATTCACTTAATGCACAGACCTGGAATGCTGTAGGAAGAAGAGAAAGCGAATTTATGAGTTCTTTAATCCCAGACAGGCAGCTCTGTGGCAGTTACCTTCCAGAAAAGTTCACGCCCCAAAGGAGCGTTTAGTCTTACAGAGCCACTGACTCACTGAGCAGTGCGTGTGAGTGGCTGCGAGGGAGAAGGGCAGAGATGAAGGAAAAGTTTTGCTTCCTTGTGAAACTCGTAACATTATTGCTTTAAGACTTTTTGAAAAGATGACTGCTACTTTTGTTTAAAGCATTTGTTCTGAAATTGCTGAAGCTGGAGCCTACCAGACTGAGGTCAGGAGCATTTTCTTTGGCAGAAAGAAGATTCTTTTATAGAAGCCATGCCTGTACTTGGGGTTGCCTCCAAGCTGAGGCAGCCAGCTGTAGGGTCAAAGCCTGTCCACACTGCCCTCCCGATACCCAACCTTGGCCCCGCCGGCTCACAGAAGTACTCACCAAAATCTCTGGAGCTTACTGGAGCAGAGAGCTCGATGCTTTCTTGTCAGCTTACTTTAAAGTCAACCTGTGATTTTGGAGAGAGGAAAACGCTTCAAGGAAAAACCCAGGAGATCGAAGATAGCAAGGTTAGTTGTAAACTTTACCTGTGGAACTCAGTTCTCACAAAATGTTGATTTCCTTTGAAAAAATCTTTGATACAAACTTTCTGCATGCAGAACTTGGGGGTAAATGAGTAAATAGACTTTTGCTGTCATCACTGAGCTCCCATAGCAGCCTTGGAAATTTGTTTTGCTCAGTGTTGCTGTTTGAATAAATATTCTGGTTTTAAATATTAGTATTATTCACTTCACAGATGAATTTTGATAAGGATCAGTAGAATCATTAGGAGAGAAAAATCATTCTGGCACCCAGTAAACAGAGAATTAAAAAAAAAAAATCTTGGCAGCTTTATGTAATATTATGAAATTTAAAAAAGAGATCTCACACCCACACCTATTCCCACAGGGAGGCTCTTTTAAAATAAAAACATACAATTGATTTTCTTTTCAATTTTCAAATGATCTGGCTATTCTTGCTGCAGAACTGCTGAACCAGAAAAACAGCTTCTCAGTGAAAAGTACTTGTGCTTTTCTCTTCTGCAAAATAGCTTCTTCCTAGCCCCTGTCAAGCCCCAATTCATTGTGATTTTAAAAAAACTCAGATTATCTGAAGAAAGATGCCACAATACTTTTTAGACTGCTTAGGGTGTTTTCTTTTGTAAGGGGATTGTTTTTGAGTCCTAATTAACTTTAAAAACATTTCTGCTTGATTTTCAACTAGTCTTTCTGTTGTAGTTGAAAACATTTTTCATGCTTTGTACATGAGTATTGAGACCTTTCTTGTCAGCAGCATATATTTCTGTAGATCTTTCAGTCACAACATTATGGCTGCATGTGTGGTTTACAGCTTCAGCAAGCTGTGAGGCTACTTCCTCTTGCTTTTCTAGTACTCTTGGTTTGTGGAACTGATTACCACACTGGAATTAAACATGTATTTTTAATTGTATCTTAGTTAGTTTGAGGACACTTAAATGTCATTAGAGTTGTTACAGTGGCAAGATGCACATAATATATGTACTTGTTTTTTCTTTGCTTTTAGCTACTGGGTTAATTCAGTATTACTGAAGAAAGTTGGTTTTGTGGTTAAAGCATAGGGCTGGGATTCTGAGCATTTGGTTTCCTTTTTAAACCTTACCACATATTTCCACATGAGATTTTGGTCATGCCACTTAACTTTTCCCTTGGAGTTTTCTGTGTCACATCTCCCTGTCTCCCAGAGAGGCTTTGGTGGTGTCAGACTTGCTATACAGAAATGTATAAAAAAGGACCAGACTGTTCATCTCTAGATTGCCACAAGTGATGAACAGTCCATTTCTATAACATGAGTATGAAGATAGTAAGTTTTCAACACAATGTAATTCCTGCTTGTTTACTTATTTTTAATAGAAAATATTCTTAGTTTGTTTTTTAATGGTATTTCTTAATGGGTATTCCATGAAAAGTAAATTAGATTTGCAAATACTATTTTCCATGAAAAAAGCAAAAGGTTACTTTGGCTGCTGAGAAGTGTTTCTTGTTTACTTAAAAAAGTGTGGAGAAAGATATTAAGCAACTTGCCTTCAGTATTTAAACCACTTGGGAACTATAAGTAATTAGTGTGAGACCAACTGGGAGTCATAGCCTTCCAAAGCATCTGCTCCTGAACCCTGCTGAAATTCTAGTGAGTCAAATAACAGCCTGGATGGATGCAAACTGTGATACCAATTTGCCATTTCATTGGTTTGACAATAACTGGCATCTCAGTGACTGGTTTTTTTAAAGAAAGCGACAAAAAGCAAACCAATTTCCAAAAAACAACCTACCAGCCATGACATCCTTCTCTTATCCTTCTCTATATATGTTCTCAGTGGAGGCTGCTGAGCAGTTTCAATAGATGATCTGTAAAGAGTAAGACCAGGCTGTGCACATGATGGTCTGAAAACTTCCCCTGACCAGCTGGATTTATAGAAGTGCTGAACATTCAAAAAGTTACTAATTTCTGAAGCCTTTCTGTATTACCCCCTTATATAGTCTGACATTTCCAGTAAAGCTTAGTAGCAGCCCTTTGCTCAATTTTCTTCCTGGCACATTTTTGGAAAGATGTTCTTTTATTCACCTTTTAAACAGGTTTCATTAAATCCTTTTGCAAAGGGGTTTGGACTGTAAGGTGGATGGGCATTTATGAAGAAGATGTCCTTTTAATGCTTTTCTTACTAGTAAGCTTTGAACAATCAACCTAAAAGTATTGAATGCTGTTTTCTTTCTCGGAGATGGAGATCCATGCCACCTGGGTACCCTCCGAAGTATGTGTAGGTTATTTAAATAGTAGCTGTAAGCACAGACCTGATGGAGTTGTTAGAGTTAATGCCTCTTCAGGTTTGCTGAGCAGATGCAAGTTCTGCACTACAGGTGGGATGTCCCAAAGCTTGGCCATTTGTGAGCGATTCCAATAGATCTTTGGTTAGCAAACACATTAATCCATGTGATATCTCTGTGTGACTGTTGTATACAATGCTGAACATTGGGACTGTGTAACTATGAATATGATCAGATAAAAAAGCTTTTCAATCAAAATGTAGTGAATACCTAGTCTGAGTTTCCAACTGAGAGTAAAATCTGACTGACATATTTCTTGCGTGCTTATGTTATATATATAATTGGATATAAGGCAACACTGATTTTTGAGGGAAAAAATATGTATCTTCATCTGCACAAGACAATGGAACATATGAATTCATAGTCTGGTTAACTTTTGCTCTTGTCTGCTGAAAGCAGTGCCTTTTGCCTTGCTCACTTTGGTGTTTTACATTTGCTGCACTATGGGTCACAATTTTTCCCATCTTGTCTGCAAGGCACTCAGATTGATACCGTGTTGTCGCTGTGACACATCCTGTTGCTATCTATAAGTGCTAAGGATTCTAAAATAAATTTGGGTTATGCATGTCAATACAGTAGGTCATTGGCACCCAGCTGTTTCCTCTATGAAGTTCACTCTCACCAAACATGATTGTTCAAGACTTTTGTCACTTGTATTGGCTTTCTCACAAGGCCAAGGCTCATTAGGAATATAGCAGCAGCCATCAGTTTTCTTTTCCCTTGCTGTTTCTCCCATCTCAAACGATGTGCACTTGCACTTCATCTTGTTTGTGGACATGATGAAGTTTGAAGTTTAATAAAAGTGATATTTTCTTGTGGTAGAAAAATGTTGAGGTGATTATGTTTACCTATTTTCTTAATTGTATAGAACTTAGGTAAGCTTACGAAAGCAAATAATAAGTTGCTAATGATTCAAATTATTCTGTGTGTAGTTTATTCAAATGCACTTTTGTTCAAAATTTTCATAATTTGTGCTTTGGTACCTAAGTCTCATACAACAGGTCCATCTGCTTTCTTGCTAAACCCACTAATGTTTAGGCTGACTGCATGAACACTTTATGATGTGGATAGTCATGCAAAATATTTGAACACAAGCATTCAGAGCACATTCTTTTTCCCTGAGTATCATATAGACAAAAGTTTATTTCTATATATGTACACAGAACAGAATCCAGCTGCTGGATTCATGAGGTGAAATGCTGGCCGTCTTTGAAGCAGATGGAGTTTTGCTGTTCATCTGGACCATAGGGTGTTTTTATCCAAAACCATGTCTGAAAACACCACTATATTTTCTAATATTTTTCTAACTGTGGGTTGTTATTTGTATTTCTTTATCACCACTTTTATACTGCTTGGAAATTATTCATCAGATCATGGCAGGTTGCTTTTTGATACTGTTCTAGTTGTAGAATGTGCCACTCAACAGTAACAAAGTGAAAAAAAAATCCATTGATATTGTAGAAAGGTAGATGAAACAATTACTTAAAACTATAGGAATGAAGAAGAAATTTATTTGCAAAAAATTTGGTCACTAAATCATAACTGCACTATATTATCTTGAGTTGGTGTTGGGAGTCTGGGGCCAGACCCTTCAGCTGTGCCCAGCAACAGGACAAGGGTCAAAGGGCACAAACTGAAGCACAGGAATTTCCACTGATTTTCAGGAAAAGATTCTTTACTTGGAGGATGACAGAGCACTGGAACAGGCTACCCAGAGAAGTTGTGGAGTCTTCTTCTTTGGAGATATTCAAAACCTGTGCAACCTGTTCTAGGTGACCCTGCTTTAGTACTGGTGTTGGACTACAGGATCTCCTTTCTGTGAGTCTGTAACACTGACCTATAGCAAAATGCCAATGTCAATAGTGTTTTACTCCAGGTCACCTGAAAGTGTGATTGATTTCAGCCACTCTCACACATTTGATGGTGTAGTCACAAGTGCATTGCCATGAATCCTCTCCAGCACAAAGCTGCGCAGCTGCAGGGAGTCAGCAACCCCTGCTAGGCACACTGGTCTTCTGAACTGGCTTCCTGGGGGCTGCTCCTTGCAGTGCTCTGCTCTATGTTCCCAAAGTTTTCCTCCCAACATTAGGCTTTCCTCTTTCAAGAGCCCTGCACCATCATTTATGCTTCCAAAAGGAATTTTCTCTGAGATTAATCTGATATATTAATTGTAGCATTTTGGTTGTGACTTGGATGATAAGATTTTAGCCTTCTTTCCTGAGTTAATTAATTCCTTTAATGTCATATTCTCTTCTTTCTGTTGGGTTTTTTGAGTCTCTCTTTGTTCGTGTTATCTGTCTGCTGCTGTCTCCTTTATCTGCTTCTTTCTTCCTGTTGGCAGACATCTTTACAGGCTACTGAATATGACTTATTTTTCTCTGTGTCCCCTAATCAAGTCTTCCTGTCTTGCCTGCAGCATTTTTCATATCACTGTTCATTATCAGAAAGTGCTCATCAGCCTCCCCATCCAATCCAGTACACACATGTAAACCTAAAACTTTTGTAGATACCTCAGGTTTGAGGGCTTGTAGTAAGATCGTAGTAGTGTGGAGATAGTGGTATCCAGAGGATAAATGGACAGTTGTTTTTGACCTCTCTTACAGGGATCCAGTCCCACTAAGTTCATTAAACAATTCAATTTTTACACAGGAAAATCTTAGGGGAGCTCAGGAAATGGGTCTTCCGTAAGAAGGAAGAAATGACAAAATGTTATGTGTCCACCTGAGTAAAGAGACATAACCAACTTCTTCTGTAGAGCACAGAAATCTGAGCAATTAAGCTGGGGAAGCAGTCTGTAAACCAGCAGAACAGAGCAGAATAGATGTGTGGTACATGGGAAGCATGTCCAACAGAGAATGGGGTCCAAAACACTTAGTCCTACCAAGAGAGTGTTGTTAAAGCAATCGAAAATGAATATCAGTGTCACAAACCCAAGCTAAATACTTTGATCTGATTAGGCAAAAGCACATGCTGGTGCTGTTAAAGTTACTCTTAAGGTCCATTTCATTTGGTATCATACCATTGCATCTCAGTTTTACTCTGAGGGCTTTTCATGTCATTCAGCCAGCCCTTTTGCACTAGGACATTAAGATAAGCAGGGAAACCTCTCATTTTTCCCTCATCAATTTTAAGCAGTTTGTCAGTGATGTGCTAAATCCTGCCCACCACAAGACACCAGACTTGGAGAACATCTAGGCTCCTCTATACAGACAGATCTCAAGACAAATATTTTTGTTTTCCATACATGGGTGGAGCTCCTGCTCACGTCAATGGGAGTACTGTGCACATTGGAATACCAGATGTGTGCCATAAATGACTTCCATATCTCTGTCTTTCCTCAGCTAACCCTTCCACACCACTTACTTAGGTTTTGTGTGACCCTTTCCCACCATTCCCCAAATCTCTCCAAAGTAAGGCATCTGTTGCAATCCCACATCTCTTTGACCTTTCAATTGCTTGGATACATTTTGTCTGGTCTCTGAGGGCCAAGCTCTGCTGAGTTTCTTGACACGCTGAACCTAGGGAACATAAATAAATGAGTTTCTTTCCCCATTTTGTCATACCCTTCCTTTTCTCAGCACGAGTGCCCTGGAGATATCTGCCTTGTGGGTTGGCAAGAAAGGAGGCTGCTCATTATGCCGAGAGTTTCATTTACAGCACTAAAGCCAAGGCAACAGAAAGGGCAGCAGAAGCAGCCAGAAACTGCCTATCTTCTCCCCATAGTGGCCGCTAGAGATGGGAAGCCAGCAGTGTTTTAAAAGCACTGAACTCACTGCCAGAAATTTCAGTCAGCACTGTGGACACCTGGGACTATGTGTGTTCAAAATTCACACAGCCCCAGCGAAGCCAGGACAGCTGGCAGGAGTTCAGATTGACAGCATTTTCAGCTTCTTGTCTTGTGCTCTGAATTATTTCTTTATCAAACAGATAACAGAGTCTTTAATGTGCTTTATGTATCCAGTACCATCTGTCTAAGCTATATAAAAACTGATTTAAGAGCTCCATGCTCTATGAGATTGCACTAAATTTCACTGTTGAGTGTTTATTTTCTAATCATCTGTATCAAGCACATTTTCATATAGATGAGATAAATGTAAAGTGACACAATATCAGCTCTCAAAGCTTTTGTGTTTGTGAACAAATTGTATTGAGTGTAGGCTGAATGATGTTTTTCATCTGCAGTTTGTGATTAGGATCATAGATGGGAGGGTATTCACCAACCTGATCTTAAGACCTCTGCCTAAATTTCTACTGCTTTCATGTTATTTCTCTTACAAAATAAGAACATAGAACTCAACTTATTCCGTATTAATTGGGGCGTTGTGAGCTGGCATTACACATCATCAGAAAACAATCACACTGATTCTTTTGTATTGCATTTGTGCCTGGGGAAACTACTTAGGGATTTCCTGACCAAACAACTATTCAGCAAAAAATCCTTTCCTCAAAAATGGGAGTGTGTCTGCAGGATGATGCACTGTGGATGGATCACAAGAACTGAAGCAACCTAGCAGCATTTGCTCAGTGAAACAGTGAGCAGCCCCCTGGGATACTCTGTTCTTCATAACCACAAATGGAGATAAAAATGGCCTTGTATTATACCCCAGAAGGTTTTAGTTAGGCTTTAGTAAAACTTCCTAGTCGTAACAGTAGTTAAATGGAGGGAACACTTTTCCTGTGGAAAATATAGTATCTCCATCACTGGAAAACCAAATGTGTACACTTGCCAGTCATAGTATTATTACCTCTGACCCTCCATTGTGCAATGGAATTGGTGACAACCTTGATGGTCTTCTCATTCTCTTTTGTCATTCCTTGGTGAGCTGCCTTCAGGTGAATGGCAACTAAACCATGATTCCTTGGGAGCGTGGGCTGACAGCACCATGGCCCACTGTGATATAGAAATGTAAGGGCACTCTTTGGAGACAGATTTACTTCCTCAGAAAAAGTGCCTTTGTGCAGTATGGTGTTTCCAGAGGCATTGTGCTGAAATACTGAAGTTCCTGTAAAGCTTCCCGAAAGCACAGGCAGGGTATTCTTGGAGCCCAGAAAGCTGCTTGTTTGCTTGGAAACACTCATTTCCCTGTCATATCAGTATTGGAGTGTCCTCATGCCTCAAGAGCCTATGAGATCTGACAGTGGAGTGACTCTTGGGGACCCAGTTCTTTGCTCTACAGCAAGGAACATAGAAACCCTATGAACTTAAAAATCCTTGACTTAAAATCCCTTCTGGAGCAGTGCAGCAAATGTTTCATTTGGCTGCATTTTGTAGGGGGTCCCTAGAAGGCTGGAGCATCCCAAATCAACGAGCAGAGTGAGGGGTGCCACTGAGATTAGGGAGTTTGGTTGCACTTTAAAACATTTCTCCCCTCAAGTACAAACACAATAATGTCCTTTTAAAACATTTCTCCCCTCAAGTACAAACACAATAATGTCCTTTCTGTGGATTTTTCTGTTTGGTTATACCATACCTCGATCCTAGAAATTTTTACTGGATCGATGTCTTACCATGACAGGTAGTGTGCATGTGTGCAGAAGAAAGTCCAGCCCTATAGAACATATTACTGCATTACATGGACTGCAGGAGAAAGGGAAAAACATATCCCCACAGTGCAGAGGGAAGAGAGAGATTAAAGGGAAAATGGATGATTTTCCCACACTCAGGCTGGGACTTTGTGGCAGCACTAGGAATTTCAAGTCATATATATCTCTAGTCCCAATCTCCACATCATAACCACAAGCCTATCCTTTGTCTTTTCTAAGGGATCAGTTAAGAATGAAACACCCAAATAATAAGTTATTTTTCCTGCTTGCCTCATAAGGACAGTTTTGGCTTTGTCATCGTTTTAATGTCAATAGCTAGCACAAGTGTGGGCCCAGCTCTGAGCCGGAGATGGACTTTTATTCCAGGAGCCATATTCTCTTGATTTTGGTGTATCCAACCAACACAGACCAGCACAGTTTATTAAAGATGCAGAATATTTTGTGGACTTTGTGGAGCAGTATAACAGTCATCAATGGTTCTGTGTGTAATGCTGTTGATAGGCTGCTCACTTATTTAATATGATGTGAAAAATCTAGTATTTTTGAAGTAAAAGCAGGCCTCTTATGATGAGAAGTGGCTTTTTTTGGTCCTAATTTCTGCCTTTGAGTACACTGCCTAGCTTCTTTGTAGCAGAAACTTGTATTTAGTAAATACTAAGGGCATTAATTAGAAATGAGAACTGCTAATTTTTTGACTATGTGTTCATTCTATTCTAGGTTCACTGTCCCTTTTTCTCTAGTACACTAAACTATTTTTTGAGTCACACGGTTCTTCTTGCACTTGCATACAGGGCACGCAAAGAGTAGTTCATTTAAATCAGCTCTGTGTTTCACTCTGACCTGATTCACAGGATGTGGTCTTGGAGGAAGCCCATGCCTTAACAATAGCCTTTTGACAAGTCAGGGTGTTTGGGGATTAAGCTGGAAGAGGAGGAAGCATATATCTATTCTCAAACCTAGCAGTGGACTATTTTGTGCGAATCTTCACTTGCCCATGATGTTTTTAAGGTCACAAACCTTCCTTTTTGTTTTTACTGGCAAGAGGATGCTGGCTGAAAGATAGTATAACTTCTTTAAAATTCAGAAAAGGAATGCAGAGTGTTTTGTCTGGTAAATGTGAAGGGATAATTCCCCTGCATAAGATGTGCAGATTTCTGATGGCTCTTGTGTATGCTCTGTGTAAACCAAGCTGAGAGAACTTGGAAAATAAGCAAATCAAAGGGAAGCATAATTTTGAAGTGGTTAGAGCTGGATCATAATATTTCTGGATATATAAACTGAGAAGGTGCCAGCAACTAAATGTACAAACTCTGCATAAAACATGAGAGAATTTGACCAAGTATAATATTAGTATTGTCCTAACCTACTTTCAACATGACATTTGGTGTGACTTATGTTTCTAGTTATATTTATTCCCAGTAAACCCTCCTTTACTGCTCTGCCCTTCTGATCTTAATTCAGCAGTAAGCATTTCATCCTTCAATATATCTCTCAACAGTTGATCAAAATATTTTGTTCAGGTGAAACTCTCCGATTGCAGCAAATTTGAAAACAAATTTGAACAAAAATAGTTGTTGAGCTCTCTCTTGTGTTTTCCATTTCAAATTATCTCTCTTTGACAGTTTTAACACCTGGCTTTGTATCTTGTTGATGTTGTGTTAAGCTCCAAAAGATTTGGCAGCAAAAACTTCCTGTTGTGCATCAGTATTTGAATTACAGGTCATGAGTAAAACCACCACAGCTTAGTAATGAGCATGGCCATGCACAGAAAGATGACTCCCCAGCAAGTGATGTAAAACACTTGACCACTTTCATTAATCAGGAAAAGCTGCATGGCTCATACATGATTTAGGGTGAGTAAGACATAAGTCAGGGTGCAGGATTTTTACTCACCGCTACAACAATGAGATTTCCTGGCAACACATCTAAGCAGTAAACAAAGTTCGTTTCTTTTTTTTGGGGGGAGTATTTTTGTTTTGGTTTGGTTTTTGTTTTTTGGGCTCTTTCTTGTAAGCTGTCTCTGTAGTGGAAATAAATAAGCATTAAATAAGAATGTGAAATAACAAATAAAAGTTCAAAAGGAGTTTAGAAATTTCCTCAGCTGAGCAGACTGCCTGCTTTAGTAATTGCTGGCCAGCTCACCAGCCATAGACAGAGTGCTGGAAGGAAGAGATGAAGGAATCTGTTTCTCATGAAGGAGCAGCACAAATGTGAAATCTTGAGAGCTGCAGGTTCAGATTTTCTCTTTAAATGCTTCTGAGAGGGAGTGAGGCTGAGCGTCTTACATGGGAATTCACAATCTAGTTTCATTTCTGGTTATTATCAAGTACCTCTCTGAACTCAGCTCATATGTGAAATGGTAATAATGAATGGATTTTTTTAGAGTTAAGTTGTTTCTTGGCTAACCATTATTTGATTATTATTTTTTTAAATACCAAAGAAATAATCTAATTAGCTACGTTTTAAAATGTTGGTGAAGTAAATTACTTTTAATTATCATAGAAAAATGATTTTTTCTTTTTAACCTAATTTGTTAGTGATGTTTTCAGCTTCCTACTTGTCAGGCTAATAACGCATCCATTCTTTGTTCCTGCTTGTAATAAGACAAAAGTAGGGGGCATTTTATATACAAGTTGCATTTTTTTTCCTGTGTAAACTTGTGATCCTGACAAAAGTAAGGAGAGAATAATAACGTCATTGCTGTTGTCTTCACCTCGCTGCAATATCTCTCTGAAGACCCCAGTATGGTTCTGTATTACTAGCTGAAACCTAAGAAATAGGTTGCTCCACAAAGAAACTACTGCGGTGATTGACAGTCAAATACTCTGTTATTAGGTGATGCCATCTTCAGATGTATGGGGGGGTTAATACAGCCTAATTTGGAGAACTTTCACATCCAGACTTCTCTTAAGCAAGAACAAGGTTTCTCCAGCTGGATGTTGGGAATGGGGTGGTGTTTGTGTCACCAATGAATGAGAGCAAAGCAACCCTCCCCATCTGTGACAGCTATGTCAGTCACAGCCTTAAAGAGTTTTGGCTTATAAGATAAGCTATTAGCACAAGGGAGTGGGGAATAAAAGAAAAATGTGTGGAAATGAAAACAAGACTTTCTTCCCAGGGCCCCACAAAATCAGTGCAGGATTTTTTGTGAGTTATTCAGCCTTATTTGTGGACATGATACAGAGATGTAGAGTTCTGAGGGGAGCTGATTAAACAAAGTTACAGAAAAGGAAGCATGCAAATCTCAACATACTCAGTACCGGTGTCTTGGACTGAATAGTGTAATTAAAAAAATTTATTTAAAGGGGATTTTGCAAAAGAAAAATAATATAAAGCAGGAGATTCAGATCAGCAAAATAGAGACTGGATAGCTCAGACTCCTTAAAAGCAAGGGGATTCTGGACATATTTGCATCTATGGAAATTTTTTTCCCTTTTTTTCTGGGCATTTAATAGTCTCATTTACTTGTGCAAAGCTGTAAGATTTCATTTTGAAATACTTATATAAGTGCCAGAAAAGAGAGTGATAATAGTCACATTTCAGTCTAAGGGGACAAAACTTCACTTCCCATTAAAAATTTTATCTTGCATTATAATAAAGTCAGTATTTTCAAAAATATTTTTCACTCAGATGTATATTTGTCTTTAAAGGTCTCATTAGCCTTTGCACAGACTAACACAAGATTCACAACACCATTTCAATATAAACTAGTTATTTTGTCCTAACTGATTAGACAGAAATATTAGGCATCTTCATCAAACCATAAATCAATGTCATATCTGGGTCTTTGGAAGGTGAAGGTGAATATTGGTTCCTGCTGTATTTCTAAGTCTGTTTGTGATTTAGTCCATTTCTTACAATATTCTGCATGGATGCAGTTGCTAATCTGAACTGAAGGTTGAGTAGAGGCTTTTTACAATGTATGAATATTGCCACCATTTCAAAGCAACAAAACGTCATTTTGGAAAAGGTTGGGGTATTACTTCACATGGATCTCCTATGAGGCAAAGTGTATTTTGTTGGTAGCTCCTGAGCTGCTGTCCTTGTCTTGGTCAGACTAATTTGGATTTATCACTAGCTGTGTGATTATACAACTTTGTTTTAGTGCTAAAACATTTTCACAGAAATATGCAAGTAGAGCCTTAGATACGAAAATGAGAAATTCCAAGTGCAACAGCACTCTTCTACAACTACCTTTGGTTTTCTTATTTCGACTCTAGAAATGGTGATATTTCAATTAATATTTGATACAATTCCAATTGGACATTTAAGGACTGCGTAAGGCAACATTACTACACAGTGCTTTTTCTTTGAGATCAACACACTCTTCAAGTGCAGTTCGGGTGTTTTGCTCTCAACAGTTAGTTAATCTCTTTAGAACAGCTATTTAAATAATAATTTTTGTGCTCGTATGATTAATTTTGTTCTGCAACTGCTTTTAGGATACTTTCAAATGTGTTTCAGTGTGACAAGTATTGGTGTGCCCTAACATTTTTGGAGTAGCAGGATACAGCTTTGATATGACTCAAAATGTTAAACCAGCAATTCATTGAATAGATCAATACAGCTTCTCTAAAGCCACCATGAGATTTAAGTTTTTAGCACAGAGATAATAAATGTAGACTTAGAATTTTGGTACCAGTAGTGCATCCTATGTAGAATGAAATACATATTTAGTATATGGTGCATATTAAGTACAGAAATGGGTATTTGTGCTCATATACAGATACCTGTTAACATTTATCTATATATTTGCAAAAGCTTAAAGTGTAGTCAATAAGTTTTTCTTTTACAAATGTGGAAGGTGGTTTAGAGATGCATATATGCATAATATACATGTGCACATATAACTCCATGAACATCACATGTCATATATGTTATCTTTTTGATAAAGAAAGGATAGAGTTTTGAAAGAAAGGATAGAATTACTCCTTACAGTAATGTGCAAAAAAGTGAGCTGTAGAACATGTCTTCTTGCTTGTCATTAACTGTAGAATTAACTGATATGTTCAATGCCAAAACAGGCAAACCCAGCAGGAGCACAGCTCCCTGTGCTGCTTAGACCATGTGCTTCAGGCAGTGCACACACAGCACTCAGCAGCAGCTCAGCAGCCCACATCTCCAGGGACAGGCCAGGGGCTGGCAATGGGTGCTCCACTCTGTCCCACATCTCCAGGGACAGGCCAGGGGCTGGCAACGGGTGCTCCACTCTGTCCCTCCACTGCTCCTCTCTCAGGCTGTGTTACCTCCTCCAGTTTCTCTGGGGTGTGAATCTGCCTCTGCATTGCCAAGGAGACTGGAAAAGATGGAAAGATGTAAATAAAGTCTCTAAGTTATTGGGAGTTTCCAAAACAGACTAGATTGTGTTACCCTACAGTTGTATGCTTCTGCAGCTCTCTCCTTTCATTGTCTCTGTGATGTCTTCTAGGAAAATGCCCGTTGTTCACTCCATCATTTTAAATACTTCATTCTAGACACATGAAAAAATAATCCTTCTCAAATAAGAACTTGCTGTGTTGTTTAAATCAGGGGGAGTTTTTTTCTGTTTGTTCACTGGAGTAAGACTATCATCCCATTTTGTTGTGGTTAGATGATTTATAACCTCCTACATTTTCACAAAGTGAGATTTTCAAGCCATACTTTTGGGTCTCATTTTTAAGGAATGTTTGGCTATGTTCTTATCCTGTGATGTTTTATGTCAGCTGACTGGTATTTTCTGATAATCATTTAATCTGAGATTTTTGTTCAAGAAAATTATGGATTTAAAGAGAAAAAAAAAAGTAAAGAAAACTTCTACTTCTTTGTGCACTGAAAACATTCAGAATGTATTATTTTGTGAAAGCTGAGCTTGTTACAGAAAAAAATAAAACTTTTTTCCATTTACAATTTTTTAATTCTGTTTGGATGACCCATGGAATTTGGTCAATTATAAATTCCCAAATATTTAGGTTATGCTTATTGCTGAAGTATTTGGACATTTGGATATTTCTTATAAGTGATACCCTGCTGTGTTTTTGAATAAAAATTTAAGAACTATGATTGGCATGTCACTGCCTTTAATTTCCTTGTATGGTACAGTATTCAGTTCATGTCCATTTTATGCACTGTATAGCCAAACTTGAGTATGCACAAACAGTATAAGGAAAGGGTAATCAATATGACTGTGTGAAAACTCTGAGGAAATACTGATAAGTAAAACAGCCCATAAATTCTGCAGAGAGAATTGTTCACATTCATGGCTCTAAAGATTAAAACTGAGGCTCCTTCTGTCCCACCCATAAATGACTTTGGCAGTAGAAATGTGGTGAGTAAAAAATCCACTCTCAATCTTTACTGCCAATCCATTTCAGCTTTCTCTGTCTTATTCTATGTAACAAAAGAATCCAGTCTATATAGGACCATTGTTCTGAAATACTGCATTTCTTTAATGAATTTTTTCTTTTTGAGTTTAGTCATATTAGGTCCTGATAGCTGAATGTTGCTGTTAAGTCAGGACTAAGTGCATGTGATTAATGATCAGTATAAATAGAATATGTGGAGCACAGAGAGGCTCTTTAGGTCTGCTTTTTCCTGTCTGCTTGGGACCAATGGAAAATATAAGGGAAGTTTAAGGGAGTCCTAGCTCTTCTTCACTGTATCCATAGATTATTGAAGTTCAGAATCAACACAGAGTGGAGAGCACAGATCAAAAATTGATTGAGGAAAGTTGTTAATTCTGTCTTGTAATTTTTGCATTTATTGAAACCCTGTTAATTATGTCCGTCAGTTTAGGAAAAGAAGGAAGTTCCTACTGAAAATGGAGAACTCTCTACAACCACCTGAAAGGAGACTGCAGCCAGGTGGGAGTTGGCCTCTTCTCCCAGGCAACCAGTGACAGGACAAAAGGACACAGCCTCAAGCTGAGCCAGGGGAGGTTCAGGATAGCCATCAGTAAGAATTTCTTCACTGAGAAGGAGATGGTTAATCAGTGGAACAGGCTGCTCAGGGAGATGGTGGATTTACCATCTCTGGATGTGCTTGAGAAATGACTTGTACTTAGTTCTGTGGTTCAGTTGAAATGGTGGTGTTTGGTCAAAGGTTGGACTTGATGATCATGGACATCTTTTCTGACCTCGATGATCCTGTGATTCTATGAGGCTCCAGTCACAGAGGAATTCATCTTACCTCATTAAAGCTAGTTAAAAGGTTGATGTCTAGTCTGAGGTAGTTGCCTGGGCTCCTACTAGATCCAAATGGCAGAGATAAATACTTCTTGAGGGCAATTTCTTTCATTTTTCTGAGTCATTTATGTAAATGTAGAATGACTCAACCTCTGGCAGTATGTGCACCTGTTGCTCAATTAAGGGAAGATGAACTATCTAATTTAAGTTAAACACCTGATTTTCAGTATCTGAAATTAGCTGAGATGAATCTTACCTGTGCTACAGAACTTCTGTTTGTGAAGTTCTTTTCATTATTATGACAGATTGTACAACTGTGTTTCAAAGTACATTATTTTAATCTTTTGAGATTACATTGCAAGCTAGCAGAGACATAGACCTCATAAGGATGGTGGAGCAGGTCATGCTTTTATCAGAGGGACATCCTCCTTTTAATTCTTAAAACAGATTAGTGATATAAAGATATGGAAAGTCCCTGAGAAGTGGTGAAGAGGAGTGAGAGGCAAGCAAAAATAATACTGAAAATGAGCCATATGTATGGGAGATAGAGATATCTCTGTGAAGATGACATGTTTCATTTTGATATATTCTCACAGCTTCCTGCTTAATGCTGCAGAGATTGTAGAGATAATGAAACAGATCATTACCCAGAAACACTATAATGAATTAGTTTACTAAATGTATTACAACTGTGTATATAAACACATGAGCCTTACACAGGCATACAAAGAGAAATATATAATGAGTTGATGGGCAATCAACTTGCACATGTGGATGTACACATGGGTGTATTTGCACAAATGTTAAAAGTTCTCCTCTATCTCAGCAGCATCTCATACAGATGTACACAGCACTTGCATCCATCTGCCAGCCTTAGACTCCCTCTTTCTTCACTGCTGTCTCTGTCTTTCTGAGGAGAAGGGTGGCATTCATCTAGAAGCCACTCGTGTACTTAAAGAGACAGAATATGAAGTAATTCAGCCAGTATAAAAATGGGATGTTCATTAATGTGTTCTCAGCCTTGCAGAATATTGCATACATCATTTTAGAAAAGTTTTTCTTGAGGATTTCCGTGTCCCTCATGTGAATTATTTTTCTTCTTGTTAGGAAGTGAATGACTGCTGTAACTGCTACAGCCATTGCTTATGGGGAAGGATATCATTAAGGAATTGTGGTTTCTGCTTAACAACTTGAAATAGGTAGGAAGGCTTATAGCCAGTGACAGGGCTACATGCTGGCTTAATCAAGTTGGATGTGTGCTCTTCAAAGGGTGCTGTTAGTTGGCTGTAGACACTGTAATCTCTCTGGTAAATCCCCCATGAGATGTAAGCTACTTTGCTTGGCAAACTGTCATGAAGTAGAAATGTTTGAAAAGCACTGGAACTGTCACCTGTCTAACCAGTCTGCTTATTTTCATTTTGGACACTGTGCTTGCTATTTTCACTAGAGGGTATATGCAGATTGGTCTGGGTGTGCCCCACAGGTGTGTGTTGGTCCTGAAAATTTGGTTGCTGTCATTTGTATTTCAAACCAGGCAGTCCCAAGGACACAGATGCAGAGCCTTATACCAGTGTAAGAAAGAGAAGGCATCAGTCAAATTACAATGATTTCTTGCAAAACAGACATCAAAAAGTAGCTAAATGCCTGCCATTTCAATAATATAAATATTTTGATGTATAACTGTTAAGGTGTAAGGGAAATAGGCATATTAAAGGCGTGACAGGGTTTTGCATCTGAGTGTTTAAGGTCTTTAGAAAACATGGGAACTTATTCCCTTGCAAAATGTTTAAGTTGGACAAACTGATATTTGAGTCTATGAAGTTCACTAGATACATCTAAAAATCATTCTTCCTGTAGCTTCCTATTCACCTAAAACACTGCTAATCATTTTAAGGAAAGTGCTTAATACTGTGTTAGTTTTATTAAGTCTCATCCATTATGTTAGACGTGACAATAAAACAGATTAACTCACAGAAAAGTAAATCATCAAGTTGTTAATATTTTCATGTTCTTTGGAATTAAACAACAAACTTATTTTAAATTGTAGCTCAACTAGGTTGAGCCTAGTTCTTTTTACAATTTCGCTGAAAATTTTTGGTTACTTATGGGAAACTGGTGATGTTTTTCACTTTTGTCCACTGTGGCAGCTGTGGTACAACTATTGTACAGCACAGCTTATTCTTAAAGTACTACAGTGTGTATTATTAAAGGGCTTCAGTTCTTTCATTGTGTTCTTGTATTGTACCTGCTTCCAGGGTATTTCTTAATAGTTCTTCCAAGATATCCTTTGAAAGGCTAAAGAAGCTACATTTTTTATCTTCATGATAACAAATTTGACAGTGTATCAGAAAAAAAAAGTGTCATACTGTAGACAAAAGCTCAATTAAAAAAAAAAACTCTTTTATCTTCTACCATCTTATGATTTAAAAACCATTTAATCCAAACACTTAAATGAGAGAGTCAGTGATACCAGATGCTATACAAGTGGAACAGTGATGTAAATTCCATTTATATCATTTGTGATGTAAAAAGAGTGTCAAGTAAGTGAGGAGAAAAGGAAGCAACTCACAGATACATGGAAATTTTTTTATCTATGTTTATGTTAGAACATAAACATTTAAATGTTGAACTTCTTTTGGCCCTGCTGTAGTTTGCTAACTTATTTCTTGTCAAATACCTCAGCAGAAATCACTCTTTGAAAGGGGCAGTTGAATCTTAGAGATTTTCAGTGCCCTGGTGATGGGGTGCAAACAGCGTGTATGTTTGGGTGAGGACTGGATAAGTGAGGAGCAAAGCCCTGCTATTGCTCTGAAGACAGTGGAGCAGTGTTAGCAGTTGGATAGATATGTAAAGGCTGTGTCTGTTTGAAAGATCCTGAAGTTAAAGACTAGAAAATTGAACTCAACTCAAGTGACTCAAAGGAAGGATGTTCACAGAAATGGACAAAAAAGACTTCACAGCTGTCTCTTCTGTTTGGCATGCCCTAATTGCTATGATTGTTTTTTTGTGCAGTACTTTGATGATTAGGGGAATCTCTTCTAAACAAAATACACATTGAGGCTGATACTGTGAATTTATCTGAAACTGTTTGTATGAAAATGGCTGCAGCACAAATGACACAGTCACTGCATTCTCTTTCTTGATCAGACAGCCTTTACTTTCTCACTGAAAGAGAGGTTTTTTTTCCTAACTCCACAGGAGGGTAGAAGCAGAGAAATCAGAAAACTAATCCAGATTCTTCTATTTTATTTGTCCTGTGTCTGAGTGTTATTGTGCTTACAACTAGCATGTCCTTCCCAAGTATTTTTCTTACAAGGCTCAAACTAATAGAAGGGATTTTAAGGAGGGGTGAGCAGGGAGGGAGATGGGGACCCTGAGGAGAGAGGATGGGATTACAGCTACAGAGGGTGAGGTTGTACATCTCAGTGCTCAGCATAAAAGGCTGACTCACAGTCTCTGCCACGATGGGGTTCATAGACACAGTTCAGCAAGTTTTCTATGTGCACTGACTCCATGTGCATTGAGGCTCCCTCACTTTCTGTATTACTACTTAGAGACCTTATGACCTTAATTCTGGAAAATGCAGTGTAATTATTTGAAAAGGAAATTACAACTTGACTCTTATCTGATTGTGTACAAGAACTGAAATTCAACAAAGGCAAACACAGGATCCTGCACCTGGAGAAGAATAACCCCAGCACCAGCACAGGTTGAGGGCTGACCTGCTGGAAAATAGTTCTGCAGAGATGCACCTGGGAGTCCGGGTGCACAACAAGCTGCCCATGAGCCAGCAGTGCCCCTGTGGACAGGAAGGCCAGTGGTGTCCTGGGGTGCATCAGGCAGAGCCTTGCCAGCAGGCAAAGGGATGTGGTCCTGTCCCTCCATTCAGCCTTAGTGAGGCCACATCTGCAAAGCTGTGTCCAGTTCTGGGCTCCTCAGTCCAAGAGAGGCATGGAGTTCCTGGAGCAGGTCCAGTGAAAGGCAGCAAAATTTGGTGAAGGGACAGGAGCATCTCTCTCCTGAGGAAAGGCTGGGACAGCTGGGCCTGTTCAGCCTCCAGAGGAGATGAGTGAAAGGGGACCTCATCAAAGTATACAGGTATGTGAAGGGAGGGTGTCAAGAGGGTGTTTCCAGGCTATTCTGAGTGGTGCCCAGCAACAGAACAAGAGGAACAGTCAGAAACTGATGCACAGGAAGTTCTCCCTGAATACAAGGAAGAACTTCTTAACTTTGCAGGTGACCAAGCACTGGAAGAGATTTCCCAGGGAGGCTGTGGAATCTTCCTCACTGGAGGTATTCAGGAATGGTGTGCATGCAATCCTGTGCCACGTGCTCTAGGGTAAACCTACTTAAGGAGGGAGGTTGGACCAGGTGACCCACTGTGGTCCCTTCCAACCTGAGCCATTCTGTGATTCTGTGAGGAGTAAATCTACCCATTTATTGGAGTATTTTACACTTTTATAGCTGACCTAATTAGAGTCATAAACTAACTGAACAATGAGGTAAATATCTTTTGTTGATTCCGCTCCTCCCCTCTTTCTTAAAAAAGCCCTTATCTAAGGTTGTCTCAGAAACATACTATGAATCATCTTTCAAAATTTACTACTAAAAGAAAGAAAAATCAACTTTTTCCTTTGACTTCTTCATTTGATGGTGTTTATATGAAATGGTGAAAAATTGGTAAATTTTTGCCAAGTTAAGGACAGGTGCTTAAAAATGCAGAGTAATGAAAATGGTCAACAAATAATGCCAGACCCAGCTGCTCTAGTCTTTATAGGTGGATGTCCTTTCTGATTCCTCATTTGCCTTTGCACAAAAAACCCAAATTATAGTGCCATCTGTACTGCTCTGGAAAAAATTAGATGGGGAGGCTCCTGAAGTGAAGTTCCTCAGTGAGCTCTTGGTTTGGTTGGAGAGGATAACTTGGGAAGAGCACCAAATGATTCATCCCCCCTGCCTTCAGGGACTGAATATTTCACTCACCCAACACTTTCAGTTCTTGTTAGGCTGCTCCTGCTGCATAGAGCTGTGGTAAGTGCTGCCAGCAGGGGCTTCTCTGTAGGAAGCTCTGATTCTGGACCACTATGGACGATATCGGTTACAGCAGATTTCCTTTCCTGAAGCTAGTGAAAATTTCACCAGCAGTATAATCTGCATCTGTGAGGTCCTTGATATAAGGGAAGGTGGCTGACTGCAGTGTTTGAAGTCTGAGTCATATCTGACTGATGTGTAAGAAATCACTGGTGCTCTCCTGGATACCACTGTAGCAGCATCAGTGGTATGCTGCTTCCAAACCAGGATATGGTTTCATGTGCATTTTTAAAATACAGTTTGCATCTGTGGACTTACCTAATGGTAGTTAAGCTAATAGTAGTTTGAGGCTCTATGAAGCTCACAAAGTATGAACGATGCTTATAAAAGTAGTTAGCACCCTTTCTCCATTATTCATTCTTATTATTTCAAGTTGTCATAGTTCTCCTAATAGTGGTACATTTTTATATGCAATGTTGCCCAGGAAAACAGTAGAGATGTCTGTTTTTTAGTGTTTGGCCCTTTTGGTAATCACTTGCTCAGAGCTGAAGTCGAACCAAGCTCACAGTGCAGTCTTCATTGAGAGCCTTTTTCTTTTCCCCCTGTATTCCTATTTCCATTTCTAAGAGAAAAAAAAAATAAAAAAAGATTAAGAATGAAAAATCTTTAAAATCTTTGAGAATTCTAACTTTCCTTTAGATTTTACGCAAAGTAACCCACATGCTCTATTAGGCATGGACATGAATGGAATAAAATTCAATAATCTGATACGCATTAGGAAATAAATTTGTAATCTAGTGTCAAAATAGTGTACACGTAAGGAGAAGAACTCCCACTATCTTCCCTCTCCCTTATCATAGTCCATCTTGTCTGTATACAATATCCACAATACATATGGAGATGTGCATGCATCTGTATAATACTGTACATCCATATAGACTCTCCAGCTTTTAAAGTTCAGGTTTTTTCTATCTCCCTCTCAGCTGCATTGTAATTTATTAAATTTTTGGATGTTTGTTTCCAAATTTTTGTGCATTTTCTTATTTATATGCTTGTCATAGAGTGATTTTTATTTTTGCTGTGAATATTGATGATCATAGATTTTGTTGAGATAAAACTCACACTTCAAATTTAGCTAGAAATCATTAAAGTTTAAAAGGTCTTTGTCTTGTCTTGGAAAACCAGATATTTTCCAGAGTAATAACAAGAGAAACTCGCATATGAAAGGTTTATATCATTAACCTACAAGTTTCATTCTTTGTTAAATTTGTCCTAATCAACAGAAATTCCTTTATCAGCATGAAACCCAGCAGATCAAGTGAGACAAAGAAAAGGAAATGCAAAACTATATGGTTTCTCTTTGCTATTATCAGGATAAACCTTAAATACCAATTAAGCATTTTATTTTTGGTTTTTCAAACCCAGATATATTTTTTAGAGTATTCATTATTTTGCCTATCCAGGGTAAAACTTTATGTAATACCAACATGAACAGTGCTGAGTTAAATAAGCAAACTCCAGCTTTTAGGGGCAACTATCCAGTTTTGAACCTAGAAATACAAGCTTGAGTTGTTTAGTTGCACAGTTGCCATGTTTGAATAAGGCAGCATTATGCAAGAAGACAAAAAACACAGAACAACATTGACTGTTTGGCATACTTTATAGCAGTTCAGTTGGAAAGGAAGAACAGAATTTAATGGTCAAAATATTAGAAGCAGCTGTGGATACCTTAAGCAGGTTTAAAATTTTAAGAGAAGTGCATATGGCTTTAAAAGGGAGCAGGGTGTAGCACTGGCATTGGCTCATACAATTTTTGAATGGCAAGGAACATAATATTTCAGTAAGTCTTAGTCAAGCTGTTCTAATTAGCCTACAAAAGAAAAAAGATCTTATGAACTGAAAACATCTTGCACTGAATGGGTAAACTTGATCAGTTTAGTCTGAATTATTTGGCTTCAGTCTACATGTCTCATTTGATGTTTGTTGGCCTTTGTACAACTGCAGAAGAGTCATGTAGGAGAGAGGGGCTGGAAGCACTGTAGACTGTTCTTTTCGGAGACATTTGTCCCTCAAATTTGTGTATTTGAGCCAGAAAGTTCAGGGTAACATTATGAAAAATAGTGCTTCTTGAATCATAGCCATATTTATCTGGCATTAATTCATATACAGTGGATACAACACTGGCACAATTACAAAAAATGAACTGATTACAAAACTGTATGGAGTGGTGGTTTTAATAGGGTCACAGTTTATTAAAATCATACCAAACAGAAAAGGAAAACTCTTCAGAAATTTTATCTTATTTCTCCTCCTTCCAACCTTTTGCCAATATATATCAGTCTATCACTATCTACTGGATTTTTAATTTTAAATCCAAAGAGAAAAAAAAATACAGAATCCTTACATGCTTCATTTTTATAAGGCTCTTCAGCCATCAAAAAATCAAAAGTTCGCTCTAGCACACTGTTTTAATTTCTGTCCTAGTGGTGAAGGCACATTCTGGAAGATTAAAATTAATATCTGAAATGCTATCAGTTGTGCTTCCTCAGAATCCATACCTCAAAAGAATTTGCTGCATATGTAAAATCCAGAGATACTGTGAATATTACCTAGCAGATCCAGCTTTTCTAGCTTTTTGGGGCCTAATTTAAATTACTGGTGAACAGAGGCCAAAAGTCAAATATATATACACATACATAAATGTATTTTTGAGTTACAAAGGACTTTGGATGTCTGCAAGTGCACACACACAGTTTGACTTGAACTCTTCTGACATTAGCCACCTGTTGCATAAGCTATAGGACTAATAAAATTGAGTTGCAGAAGTATTCTGTTCTTTTTACTTTCAAGACAGCAAAACACTGCAGCCAATTTTTGCAAACTGAGAGGGAAGCAGGCAGGAGGCAATAAGAAAAACCCTCTAAAGATACGGACTGTTTTTCCTCATGGTTGTTTATGGTACTGTCAAGAGGTATAGTTGTGCTCTACAGAAAGGAGTAAAACTAGATTACTCGAAGCCATTAGAAAAATTGCTGTTTGGACTTGGTCCAAAAATCTATTGTTAATTACAGATAGATCAGTTTTTATCAAATTCTCAAAGGGGAACCTGTGTCTGAAATTATTTTAAAGTAAATCTCCAAATCATAATATAATTCATTCTTAATTACAAAATATATTTATATGAATTGAAGATTTTAATTTTCTTTCTTTTCTTCTTTTCCAGCCTTTCTGGTGTTTTCTCAGTAGAGAGCTGGTATTCTTGCCGGTTTTTTAAACTTGGCTTTCTGTAACTTGGTTTTCTGCAACTCTTAAGGGGCTTTTCCAGATGTTAGATGTTCATTAAAATGAATTCTGTTCTAGTTCAAAAGTCTTTGGAGAAGCACTGAGTAAGGCAACAGTCCATTGATTCTCTCATATTAGACTCAGTGTTGGGTTCATTTCACGGACTTAAGTTCAGCAAGTAAAAGTGTGCAGCTGTTAGTTCATTTCTCAACAGTGTTTCTGGCCAAAGAAGACTTTTATGTACTATTGCAATGACTTATAGGTTTTTTTTGTGGTAAAGGATGCTCTTTGCTTCCTTTGATCGTTGTTGTGTGAATCTGATGCACAAGTGAAGAATTGCTTTTAAATACACACTGACAAAATTAAGTTTTCTGCTATTGGTGAAAGAAGCTAGAAACAACAATAAGATCAGACTTTGCTGAGTCTGCTGAGTAATTTCAGCATGTTTAGATTGGCTTGTTTTTATGTTTGGGAGAAGGAAAAAGAGAACAAGAGTCAACTTTAAAATTCATTTTAAGAGCAGGGTAATCCCACATAAAGTAAGAACACATTACAATGGAAGGAAGTAAATTCAAGAACACAGAGGCTATATCCTACTTCCTTTGCTTTTTATACTGGCACATAGTAACTTAATAGACTGTACTAGAGAAGTTGATAGGGGAAATATCTTTTCTGTTTTCCTGGGGAAGACAATTATTTTTCAGATTTGCTTGCTAACTGCAGCCTTATTTTTTGCCTAACACGTGTGAGTTGCTCTAGTGTGTTGTTTATGGGTAAAAAGCTTATTCCAGTAAACTGCTTTATTCTCAACTTAAACATTTTTCCATCTTCTGAAACAAATTGATTCCTATTACCTTGGTGAGATTGTGATAACGCCAAAGAAATTGCCCCTTTTAAAACACTGCATGTTAGACAAGTTTCTAGAGTGTAGAGAATAACATGAGATATTTATAATTAAAGCTCACATAATTTTAATGCTCATTTTAACTATTTCCCCTAGAAAAATTACATATTGTTGATTTGCATCTGAAGTTTGTTTTAATCTCACTGTTTCATTACCATCAAAAGAAAAATGCAGTTCATGTTAGAGATGTTTCCATCAAATTGTAATGGAAAGTTTCCTTTTTTCCTAATAACTGAATTTAACCAGGACTGCTCACATTTTTGTCACTTTATTAACACATCCATTATTGTAACTATGGTGAACTGGATAATGTAATATTCAGCATATCTGATTTGCTAATTCCTTTAGTAAGCTAAATCTTACTGCATTAGATATTCTTTACTTTTGGTCTGCTTACACAGAATTGAGAAGCTTTGTGTTTTCTTATTGGGAAAAAAATACATATTCACTTGATGTACAATATATAAGATGCTTCTAGGTGGCTGACTGCAGGCAGCATTTGAGGACACTTTTAAAGGCCTGTATGGCAGAAAGATAGTTGGAATATGTAGTGAAGGAGAAGAAATTATTGAGCTGAAAATATTTATACTTAATATGCAAAGAATATATGGGAAAGGCAGCTAAAATTAAGAAATTTATCTTTCAGATTGAAAATGTGGTTTGAATATAGCTTTTCTATAGCATACCCCATTTTCATGGTTTACTGGAAAAGTTTATTCATTACTCTGTGAAATCTATGGCAGATTCTTAAGGCATCCCTACAAATAAGGCCAGTATTCATTAGCCCTGAAAACTTCTAAACATTTATCTACATGAATAAATTACCACCAAGCTAATTGTCACTAATCCAAGGATTGGGATTTCATTGCTATCCTGTGAACATGTCATGTGCACATTTTTCACTGTAACCTGAATGCAAGGAATAAAAACCACCAGATTACTTCACAGTAACTGGTTCTTGTTCCCAACCTTAATTACAAATATTACTTTGGTTTTACTGGGGCACACGGGTGGACAGGAACCACTGTTGCTGTGTGTAGCTGTCACTAATATCAAAGGCATTTTTGCAGCAACTTCAGGGGGGCCCAGATTAAAGCAGATGTGGGATGAGGTAAAATTCACACCAAACCTGATATTGCTTTGGGCTGAGTATTTAATCTGTGAGTACATCTGGGATCCATGCATGTCTGAGGACAGAATATAGTCCTTTAACTCTTTGCCAGAAGTTAAGGATTTGAAAGTCCCATTGACCTCGTGGTTGTTATTCATTCTAATGAAACTATCCTAGCACTTTGAGAATTTATTTATAACGTGTATTAGGAGTTGTCTTTTTTCTTCAGAAGACTGCACATGTGCACAACAGCAGTCTTATGGTGGTTGGGAGGTATCCTTGCCTCACTCAAGCATCAAACTGTTGAGATTTTTCCTGAAATTCCTGCACAGGAAAAGATTATACTCATGGTCACCATCTGGTTGGCCATGTTCTTTTGTTTTCAAATGGCAGGGAAATCTGTATCAACTGCATAAGAAAAGTTTTTGAAACCTGATTTGATTGCACTGATTGTTGTGTGCAGGTCTGTGGTTCCAATCATTATGTTTTTTTTTAAACAAGTGCATTTGAAAACCTGTAACATCTTAACATAATAGGCTTGAGCATAAGGATATATATTATAGATCTGCTCATAAGATGTAATTTCCTTGCAACCTAATTTTCTTGGAAAATTTTCTTCCCTGCTTTGGGCAAGGAATTATTTTCTGATAAATGTTAGGATAAAATCTTTATATTGTTCCTATCCACTCCTTGCACTGGGTCTTTTGGTGAAACCTGTGTTTTTCTGCACTTCAGCAGGGTTTAATACTGGAATTGTTGTTCTTCGGGTGTTTCTTGTCAACAAGGGCAGGATCCTTTAATCAGCACACCACTTTCATTAGCCATGTGTATTCTTAATGTCATCTACTATTCTTCAGCAAATACTACTGAATTATACCATTCCTTCTTAAAAGTATCCTTCTGTGATTTTACCTCTCAGATTGACTTCAACTTATCAAAAAGGTATTTTCACTTTCTTTTCTGACAATGTAGAGCATCTACATTGAGGATAGGATATGATTCAACTTACTGCTGAACCACAGATTGTACATTCCCATTATTCTCTACTCTCAATCTTATGGGCGGAGTGTGGGACCATATCTTTGCCTGCGTGACCACTGTGTGTTCCTCAGGATGCCAGGAAATGCAGGTCTCTGTAAAAACTGAGCAGCTCTATAAGGCCTTGGTGTACATGATCAAGGTACTGCAATGCCTGTAAGCTTAATAACTCATAATTCTGCCTAAAAGACTTTGGAGCTAAGTCTTTTCCCATTCCTCAGCCAAAATAAAAAACTTTATTCCTAACAATTTCTGCATGCCTTCCTCTTGAACTGAAGGAAAGCTGCAAATTTCATTGAGATTACCATTGCAGAAAATTAGAAGGGCTGGTGGTCCTTGATGTCTACAGTAGCCTTGGAATGGAGCAGTAATTCAGATTCTTGTTACTTCATGGCAAGTCAAAAGATGGTGCACCTCACCCCACTGTTGATGAGAAGATAGATGATCTTAGCAGGCTTCAGCCCTTTCAGAGTTCCTGTGTGCTTATGACATGATTCTCTCCTCTCTACCACCCACTCACATCTGTTTAAAAATTTGGTATGATTTCATATACCAGCACAACTCCAGAGACAACTCAGAGTCTCTTCCCTTCATGATGTCTTGTGAGCTAGAAGGAGTTGCTTTGGCACCTCTTATACTTGCTCCCCATTCAACAGCAAATAAAAAAGGCCTCAATAAAGGTGTTGTCTGTTTATCTGTTTTTATCTGTCCCCTACTGAAGCCCTCTGAGGAAGCTGGCATTGACCTTGAAGTTGAAGCTAGTTGTCTGGGTCACTAATCCTAATTTAGTCTTTGTAGAGCAGAATTTCTGAATGGCAGCATGAGGCATCATTATGTATTATAAATAGCATGGTGATGAGGTCTAAAATGAGAAAGATGGTGAGCTTTGGGTTGAGTCTAGGTGTCTCTCATAATGTTAAGCATATCCTCCTAGATAAATAAAGTAGTGTTTAATTTTCATCCAGTTTTATTTTACTTTCTTTTCCTTTACATGGGGAAGGATACTATGCTGACAGTTGCAAAAACCCACTGAAAACGCTCAGTGTTGTCATTTAACCAAATTGCAATCCATTAAAAGTGCAGCAGAAATGAAAAACAGATTAGATATGAAATGCACCAAACATGACTATTGATTCTTAGATTTAAGTTCCTGTATTTCCATTTTCTTTTTTGCCACAAATGATATTGAATTATGAACAGTCCTACTCTTGAATGGTTTTCATTCTCCTCATAAGTGGGCAGGTGAAAAAGAGAAAGTAATAGACACCACCTGGTTGTGTTAAATGTCTTTCTATAGTGTCTATCATTACAGAATTTGTTCAAATGTAACATCTGAGGAATGTATGGATTTGACCATTTTGATAAACCAGCATTCTTGGGTAATATGCACCGCTTCTGTCATGCTCCTAAGTGGCCTCTTCTGTTCATTTGAGAGCACTGCTGCTAGTTGTAGGGGTTTATGTAGAAACCCACTCATGCATGATACTATTTTTAAAACTGAGAGGCCTGTTTGATTTTAACAGGACTTTGCTGATACCCAAGAAATTTTATCATGCAATTTCCCATACCCTTTTTTATCTCATGTGTTTTATGCCTTACAATTCTAAGTGAAATTAACGTCAGGTTCTCATCAGCACAAATGCAAATCAGAAAGGCAGGTACTGAAGGCTAAAACTTTTTCTGAAGAGCTACCCTTGAAAACATGTTCTTATTTTTATAGATTGGTCAGTGCCTCTCTGAGAAAGTTGCCTAATACTAAGTGAAATGGTTTATAAATGTAAGTTTTGGAAATTCTCTGGAAATTACTGAAACAGTGTTGCTGATTTTGCTTTTAACTATCATATCCTACTGGGTGTATAGTGTGTAGTCAAGGATATCAAGAAAGAGCAAAATGGTTTCATTTCTAAAATATAAATGGTACTGTTTTCAGTATCATTTATTTCAAATATACACATTGGCCAAATAGTTTCATAACCAGCCTATGAAATAACATCTTCCAAAGACTACCTATCATCCAGACACTACTTTGAATATTTTCTGAAGTCATGTGCAATGCATAAGGCATTGCATAAGGCTTTTCCACCTGCATTTTCTGGATAATGATTAGCCTCCAGTCCCTCTTTTGCAAACACTCAAGTATGGCTGTTATTCCCCCTTTGGCTCCTCTTACACTCTGTCTTGAGCTAGCACAAGTATCTGAGTAGTCATGTAGATAAATAAATAAGAATTCATAGACTTTTACCAGAAGTTAAATAAAAAGTATGACTTAATCTGGATCTGTTTTCTAGTACTGTTCACGGACTCTTGGAACAGGAGATGAAGGGAGGAGTAAGAGGTGGGTAGGAAATGGATGAGACTTTTGAAGCAGTTGTCAGTTTATATCAATTTAAAACATTCCTTAGGCTAGGACTCAATAGCCTCAGATCAAAAACAAAAGCAGCTAAGATAAATAGAGGAGGGTTTTTAAAATCTGTATTTATGACATTGATGGATAGGGAACTACTATTTGAAAGTTCTGTGGGTAGACTTAAAATCATTCTCGTGTTATTTACTAAATTTATCTAGAATCATTGGAAAATCATCTGCTAATCAGACAATCTGAACCTGAATATTCTTGGTTTGAAAATTAAGTGTTAGATCTATACAAAATAAAGCCATTGAAACAGGAAGGTTTATGTAAGAAATAAATAAGAAAGAAATTCTACACACGATACAGGATATTGAACTTTTTATAAAATGACTGCCAGATGAAATTACAGCTCTGAAGTGTCTGGAGTTAATTTTATCTGTGCTAATTTACATATCAGCAGAACTACATGACCAAAACCACCTTTGCATGATTTTTCCTGGGATGGCATATATATTTCTATATGAAAATTTCCTTTTCTTTTTTCTTTTTTTTTTTTTTTTTTCCCCAATTACAACAAACTGGTGTTGAACCTGTGCTAGGTCTCAGGAGTTAAGAGTAAATTTTCCTGCATACCTGACACATATAAACTAGCATTCATAAAGTTTTGTACATTTATATAGTTTTGTAGGAAGCTCTGTAAAGAAGGAAGGAATGTTAAATCCCACTTTAAATAAGAAACATAGTGATGCTTCAAAGGAAAAACACACATAATTAGAAGGAAGGAAACATTCAGTTGACTGAAAATTTATTTTAAATTAACGTTAACAGTGAAAACCAGGTATATATATGTATGTGTTTAGGAAACATGAAGGGAGTTATTTCTGATCATTAAGAGCAAGTCAGCTATTTCCTTTGCTAATCAGATTTATCTCTCTTTTTTATTATTCTTTTTATGAGAGTTATTAAGCAGATTTATGAAACAAATAATGGTTTTGAAATTTTATTGCTAAATCAAGATGAGATATTTCCAAAGACAATATCATTATTATTGTTAATTTTATGTTTTAGTATTGTCTGACAAGAGATCAGCTTGTTTTCTTCTGCTCTACCCCAGGTTTCTCTTTTTATTGTGCCTATGATGATTTGCTCAAGAAACTCTCACTTCTTTCAGTTTGTCTTTCACTCCATGCCTCTTTTTCCCCCTTAGGATCATCTATTGCTTCTGAAATATTCTCTGCCTACATTCTTTATCACATCTTCTCCATCATTTACATCAATTTTGTCTTCTCTTTTCACATCCTTCTCCTTCACCTTCATGGTGTGCCCAAGTGTGGAAGAAAAATGGAGGGGTGCTGATGGGGTGTTTGAGAAGAAAAGGGTATTTCTGATTTTGTAAGAATTTTGTTATTTCCCTAGCATGCCTGTCATAGGAGGAGAATTATACCATCTTGGAAGTAATTTTAGAAATACAGAAGAGAAAGAGAGAGTAGTGTGAACTTTGGTTTCTTGAGTTTTCCTCTTTGAGTTTATTTGGACGGTGGACTTGTCAGCTGACATGTACTACTTTTTTGTTCAGCTAATTGAAACAGTCTATTCCACTCTCCATCACAGGCAGTTACTGCATGACAAATACCTTATGCATCGAAATATTTTTTCACTGAAACATATAACTCTCATGAGCATAAAAGAGATTTGAACCACCAAATAATAATTCTGGTCTATAATGTTTATAAAAAATATAAAGAATATGCACTGTGAAGAGGAAATATCATTAAAATGGTGTATCAACATAATTTTTTTTGAATACGTATGTGTGTTTGGACTGTGGTAAAAATAATGCAAAAGCTGTGTGTGAGGTTTGGGCACAGAATGTAGTTACTTTATTTTGTTACAGCTGTGATTAGAAGTTATGGAAGGGAGAGAAGAAAAGGCTTGAAAAGGAGCAGAATAAATTAGAGAGTCTGTCAAATGCAGAACTCTTTCCAGGAGGTGAAAGATACACTATGGAAGGGGAATTAATCCCATTCAGTGGCCAGACAAAGAGAGGCATTGGAAAAAGAAGACATCTGTTGGTGAACGAGTATATAGATTGGCAAGAGATGAAGTGGGATGACTGAAGGAAAACTTTTTTAACATTTCGGAGGAACATATTTAAATGATATTTTGGAATGGAACAGACAGGATTGCAATGCATTTTGATGTGACTATAGAAAGAGAATGCCAAAATAGGAAAAAAAAATAACATTCTGTGGTGGAATTAAATATTGAGGAATTAATATATTCTGGAAGAACAGTGGAAAAGAGTATGTAGTTGTGAAACTGAAAGCTGAACAAGATTCTGGTTGTAAGATAAAGATCCATACTCTGAGCCCCAGGTAGAAGCCATTTGAAGAATCTCATTGATTAGAAGTGCTGACTAACAGTGGCAAAATTTCTCACTGCTGGGACAATGATTTTTGATACATTAAGCCAATATGAGCTGATCCATCTTGACACGAGGGAGGTGGAAGCAAGGAGTGTGTTTGCAACCTGTTTGAGATTATAATCTTGTAAATAGAGTACTTGATTTTAAGAGCAGTCTTCAAAATAGTTTAAAAGTAGAAACAAAGAACACAGTGGTTAAAGCTAAAATTTACTATATTAACAGTGAGATCACAAATCCACAAATTGGATTTAGGAAAGGATTTAGGAAAACAAGCCAAACAATTTTATTTCACTTTCTAGCCAGTGGCAGGCCACACTTTAGTTTTTCCTCAAAAATGTACTTAAGTGAAGAATTCTGTAACTCTGGGTGCCTCAAAGAGATTCCTTGTGGTCAAACTGAAAAGCTATGTCCCTGTTTTATTCATGGGGCTTTCAGGGATTTGCTAGTCTCCAGAAGGTTTTAGTTCTTTGACTAAGCTCCAAACACATCTCTTGTTTTTCTTTCGAGCTCTGACATTGTTTGCTTTATGTTTAACAGTTGAGTATTGTACCTAAATTTTATACTCACAGCAATAAACAGAAGACATGAATTTTAGGCTTTTTGCAGTCTGAATTCACAGACCCCATTTCCTTATTCACATTAGCTTGACAGGGAGAATCTATCAGTCATTTTGTTGAAATGCAGTGGAGCCAGGAGCAGAGGTTACTGGGAACTTCCTTCTGACACCCTTCAGAAAAAAAATCTTTGTTTCTATTCTGTAAGTGAACAAGAATAATTCTTTTTGGTAGGATCAGCCTGTAGGATCAAGTATAAGGTAAATTGAATATTTTTAGATTACTGGATGAGAAGATTAACAAAAGGAAGTGACAAGTCTCCTACCAGGATCTATGGCCTGAGCAACAAGAGTGAGATGGCTGCTGCGACTTGCAGAGCATGGACCATGCAGCTCATAGCTCCTTCTCACCACAGGGGACTATTCAAAGCATAGCTGGTGATTAATTAAAAGGTACAGAAAACTCATTGCCTTTACATATACTCCCTACAATATGTAGAAGGGAATTCAATTTATTTGAATTTCAGTCTAAGTGATATGATCCTCAGGTGCCTATTACTTCACTTCTACAGAGGATGAAACATGTTCCTATGGACTGAATATATTAAAGAGGTCCCCAGTATAATGTGTCTATGGAGAAACGGAGAAATAGGTGCCTGAAAGCCAGATACATGAAATAAAAGGATAAGGGCCCTTGAACACTGCTCCTTGTGAAAGCTGGCTTTGCACAATAAAAGTGAAGAGGCAGACCACCAATGAACAACTCGATTTATAGATTTATAGCAAACATTACTTCTGGGGGATTAGATGGCATGACAGTTTTTATAATACTCTAAACTTTTTAAGAAAATACAGACAGGAACAGCTTTCTTTGTGAAAACAGAAATTTCCACAACCAATCCTTTAGTTTTCTGTTTTATTTTCCAGAAGGGTAAAATGGATTTAATATTAGAAATATGTTTTCTCTGGATCCAATTTCAATCTCGGCCACACTCTCTAAATAAGAATCTATAATCCAACTGACCATTCTCACAAAGTTCCCTCTAATATATCTGTAAATGAAATATGTGTGTCAGAACAGACTGCATAAGTTTAACTAAATTGGCTTGAAACACACATATTTTAGCTAAGTGAGTGCAGGATTTTGTGCAGACAATGTCTATATCACCTGCCTATGTGCTCTGTTTTAGTTAGGAAATATAAGAATGGAATGTCTGTGGGGGGAGGAAAAAATTCAGTTATAATCAGTTATTCAAGGTTTTTTAATGCAAGCCATATTACGGGGGGAATAATTACCAGTTTTCAACTGGTTAGTATGAAGGTCACTGTAAATCTGTAAACTTTGTTACTGATTTTTGAAAAAAGAGAACAAATCTCTTTCTTGCTGGGAACTATTTTTCCCCATTAATAGGAGGAAAAAAGAAATATCTGTTGAGATGAATGGAAAATAATCTTTGAATATTTAACACCATAATTTAGAGCATTTCAAGAAAAAAAAAGAACCAAAATCTGCTCTTGATTATACATGATTTTCAGCGAGTCAAGAAGGGGTTCCACAAGCACATCCAAAGAATAGAATTTGGCTTGTGGGACATAAGGCAGAAAAGACACTTGAGAAATAAAAACCTCTATAAAAGCATCATCATCATTATTATAATAATATACATTTCAATTTTAGAAATTGTTTAAAATTAATGCAACTAAAAACTATTGCTGTTCAATAGCAGGCACATTACAGGGTTATCTGCAAATTTACATGAGGCATATATTTTGAATTTAATTCTTCTGAGTTATCTGTCATTTGCCTTTGAGGTACTGGTGTGGTTTTGCTGTTTGGTGTTTTTTAGTGTAAATTAGGCATTATAATTATATTTAATTTGTAAACTTTACAATAAATTCTTAATTAAATGTTCAAAATTTAGAATTGCTAAAAGGGTAAATTTGTCCATGAAGAACTTATCATGATAGAATCAAAAGAATGGTGAAATCCTTTAAGTGCCATATCTTTGTAATTAATATTGCACCTGTGCAACTCCAGACCAAGAAGGAGCTGCTGTGTGTCTGGTTGTGCTTCCAACACCATGAAAAACCTGGTGTCCATAGTGTTGATAATTACCAACCTCTAGTGAACTGATGTACTCCCTTCCACCACCTGCAAGTGCAGAACACAAGAGAGCTGAAATGACATAATTAACTGTTCTTTCCCTTGATTGATAAGTTGACCTTATGCCAAAAATCTCCATGACAGTTCAAAGTGTTGGAGATGGAAAGATGGGAGGGTATCCTGAGCTTGGCTAACTTGAAAAAGCTTAAAAAAGGGATCATGTGAGCAGGAGGACTGTTAATAAATAAAATCTTGCAATATGTTTTTGTGGTCCTAAGGGGAAATTATTGTAATTCATCTTCCTAGAAAAAGGCTGAATACTTCAGAGTAATGTTTGGTAACTAAGTACACTGTGTGGCTGTCATTAACTTTTAGGTAAAAAAAAGATCAGATTATAAAGAATTATGTTGTATAATTCTTGTGAAAGTTAATATTTTTCTACTTTAAAAACACAGATGCATCTGTTTCATTGAGCTTCCAATAGAAATGCAAAGCTGGAGTTTTCCATGAGTCTAAGTGAAATTTTGTAATCTTTTGATTTTCCCGCTATAATACAAGAGTTAATCCTGCTCTACAATTAATCCTGGATTCCTTTTAAGTGTAAATATATTTGAAAATTGCATACACAAATTTAGAAATTCAGACTTGACAAGAAATATTAAAATTACCTTATTCTGAACAAAACAGAAAGTTAAATTAATATTTAAAAGACATGATGAAGATTCACTGGTCAGAAATACATATCTTGCAGCATTCTGTGTTTTATTCTAATTAGATTGCACATTTCATAAAACGTGGATAAAATCTGAAATATAAATATTCTATAGTCCTTCAGTGGAAGTACAGTAATTGATTTTCATGGTTATATATTGGACTAAATTCTTACTGAACAAAAATTGTGCTAGAGGTGAGAGAGCTTCCCCAGAGGTTGATTTTCTGTCCATTTCAGAGCCCAGTAGATCTTAACATCAACCCTCATCTTGGTGCATTCACTGAAATCCTGAATATTTTATTTTAGAAGTCAGGCATACAGAGCTAGCAAAACCTAGCATTTCTTTCTTTTATTTCCTCTCATAGGTTATAGTACTGTAGTCCCATTCATCAAGTTAACCTTTATTTATTTTCTGAGACTTGAGTCAATGCATCTAACTCCACATTTTAAGCCAGAGCTGACAGTGACTTGAGGAAGGGAGTAGGTTTCTACTGATGACTCAGAATTTAAAAAAAAAAATGGATAGGTCAGTGAATACTCCTACATGATTCATACTGTTCTTTCAGGAATTCAGGAGTGCTTGCCACACTTGAAAGGAAGATCAGAGGCTTGGAATGGAAAAGGCTTTGAATATTCTTTTCAAAGATACTAGAATAGAGATAGCAAATAACAACCACACGTCTCTAACTTCAGTCTTCCTTTCACAGAGCTCTCTTGTTGCCAATAACCCTGTTTTTAAAAAGTGTTTGAACTTTGGATACTAATGGAATGCCCCTATTTGGATCATGCTCGTTGTTAATATTTTGCTTGAAATAGACAACACTGATGTGAATTCATGTCCAATCTAAAAATATACATATTCTTCAAGAATATTTGTGATTATTTTTAGAAAGAATACTTTTTCTGCTCTTCATGCCTACTCTCTTTCTTTATCAGTGCCAGGGATATACGCTGGCTAGCTCTTCTGGCATACTGCAGGACACACAGACTCCCAACAGAAACAGCAATGTAGATCACTGCTATTTCTCCCTGTTTTGAGTCTGAGCTGCATGTCTGAGCAGTCTCTGCTGCTATTTCACATACTTATTCACCAAATATTTCACATATTCACCAAAGCCAACACTTGCATGAATGCACCATGACTGTTTGAAGTGTGCACTACAGTTAGGGACACAGTTTTACTCTTTAATTAGTTTGCACAGCAAAAATGCATTGGTTTGGCCTTACCTCGGATCAAGCATACTTTTTCTTTTGTCATTCAGTACAACAGCACGGTGTTGCAAATAAGATAGGTAAAAATAATTTGTCCAATAAAATTCAACAAAAAAATTCTAATAATGTTTGTACTGTTAAAAAACTTTGCAAAGACTCTTCCTCTGAGGAAATAAAAATGCTGGGTCCAAGCCAAAATATCTGGTGTTATCCTGATGTGTATTAAATCATATTTTTTTCCTCAAATAATAATTCCATTTTTTGTGGTAATTTAAATTATTAACATGTAAGGAATTTTGAAACCTGTTCACCATTTGCTGACTTTTTGCAGTTAGAGCTGTACTTTATGCACATGCAGAGGAGGGATGCCAAAGCCTTAGGCAGGGGGAACAGTAATATTCTTTCTCTTCTGGTGGAACAACTGGAAAGCCACAAGTGAAGCTATAGAGGCCAAGCTCAGAACAAACAAACAAGGTAATTCTTTATGCAACCAGTACTTGAATTTATGAACCACTAGCCACAGGATGTTGTGGATGCTGGAAGTTTACATGACGTCAAGAGGAGACAGAACAAGCTCATAAAGGATAAATTCACTGAAGTTTATTAACTACCTAAAAAACGCATCTGGCTAAAGATCTTCAGCCGAGAATGTCTGGCAACTGCAGATTAAAGGAATGGGTAGTATGTACACTTGCTTTTTTTTTTTAACATACTTCCTTACACATCTGTAAGTGACAAGAAAAGTTCACAGCATTTTGCAAAAGACATTATAAAGACCAGTATGACAAGATTTTGCTTACTAAATTTTTAATTCCATTTGAGTAAAAGTTTTGTTTTAATTAAAAGGATAGGTGAATTGGAGTAAAGAAATTCTGTTCATTAATTCCATGCCGCTCTTAGTTCACTGTAGATTACAGATGAGTTCTCCTCTGAACAAGATGAAAAAGTTCCCAAGATTTTTTAAATACATCCTATATGAAAAAGTGGGTTATCCAAGTTCAACATTTCATTGAAATATTATCTTAATCTCTCCCTTAAGTAAGACATTAATTCTTTGCTAAAACTGAATGTATAATCAAGACTCATAAGCAGGCTGATGTGGCTTGAAAAATCAACTAAGAGAGAAAATTGAAAGTATGTACAAAAAAGAGCAGTAAAGTCAGATTCTTGGTGAACGTGAGGAAAGACCCTTCAGTTTGCTCTTAGTAAGACATCGTGATGGGTAGATTTTGTCAGGCAAGGAATTTTCTCCACAGAAGATGGAAAAGCTTGTTAGGCTAGATGAAATAAAACATTTAAGTGTCTTCAGCAGGGTGATTGAAATCTTTCAGCCTAGCATTTCCTGATATCTCAGCCTTCAGTAGCTCAAATTTACCAGATGCCTCTCAGTGTAATGTTAAAGCCCACTATGAACATGACTTGTGGCTCTGGAGCAAGCCCAGGCTTTCCAATTCTTCTGCGTGAGATGAGTCAAAGATTAAAACCTGAACAGAAGAGCCTGTGTGCTGCCACCAGAAGGTATTCCCACCAATCAAAAGCTCGTAAACACACGTTTTGCATTTTTAATGCAAGTGGATTGACCACTTTGGTTGAGGGGTTGTTTTAAATATAAAGGTGTGAAATCTGACATTCATCCTCTTGTAAGAGCCTGATGATTACAGATAGCTGAGAGCAAGAGTCTAAAGTTTTGAACTCTACTTATGGAGTCAACCCCACCTTTCCTACTTGATGCAGGAGAGCTGAAATCTCTAGACTATGGGCAAAAGTAGCATGAGGTTACTCATCTATTGTTTTTGAATGACTTCACTGCTAGTAGTGGAAGACTTGGGAAGACCATCTCACTGTGCATTCTTTTTCTTGGAAAAGGTGGGCCCTGAGTTCTAGTCTTGCTTTAAGGTGTGTTTAATGTACCAGTTAAAGAAATACTGGGAAAATGAACATGTAAATCCTTTCAACATACCAAGTATGGAAGTAAACACCATCTTTCTTCCCTTTGCCACCTCAGATGTGACACAGAAATGTAAGGCTTACCTAGCTCATGAATCCTGTGAGAAAAATCCTCAAGAAAATGGAGCCTCCTCTGAACCTTCTACCTGAGTCTCAGTCTTTGAACATGCTATGCACTGAAGTATTTCTTTAGGCATTTGTAATTCCAGTATGTGGATCACTTTGACTGGTTTTGTTGAAGCCTTTTTTTTTTTTTGACAAGCACTATATAAGTAGCCTAGGTGACTCAGAAAGATTTATGGGTTCTTCTTTGTAGCAAAAGGTTTGGAGTTAGGCAATTTACTCTCTGATTTCTCATATCTTTGTCATTTAACAGAACTGCACTGCTTTTTTGGGATGCTCTAGATCTCATCTTGATCACTTCAAATATGCTCTTTTATGAGAACTTTGGGAGATTGCATTGACCAAAGTATTCACACCTGTGAATAAGGTCATAGAATACTGTTCAGCAAAACTGACAGTGGAAAATTCAGCAACTAACTTAATAGTTTTTGGTTTTTGTATTCCCTGCCCAGATTTTTTTTGTGGATGTCAGAGTTTGATGTTCTTCATAAATGGCAAATAATTAAACTTCTTCATATGAATCAGTAGATGTTGCTGACTCTATGAAAAGTGCTTAGGAGACCAGGAGGCGTAATGGTGCTTAATCTAGAAAATTAGGTCGCTGAAAAACATAAAACATTTACCATTATATATGGTGTGGAAATGGAGGTACAGCAGATGTCTATAGCAGGAAGTGATGTGGAAAAATAGGTGCAGCAGCAGATTTTCCCTTTGTTACTGTTAAGGTGATTTCTGGAAACTGCATCAGTTTCAGCTAGAGGCCACCCAACTTCCCTGATGAGTCAAAAATCTTGTGAGCAAAACAGCCTAGTCAGTTCTAATAGAGCATTTTATTTGCTAATGAGTCTTTACTATCATGTTCTCTTTTCTCCTCACTCCAATTTATCTGGGTTGAATTTAATTGCTGTGATCACTGAGGGGGAAAAAAAGGATAATTTGATGCCTAGTGTTCTAGTTTATATCAGCTAATGCATATTAATGACTTCATGCTTCTGTAATCAAGCTAATAGTGACCTCAGACCCTGCTAAATGTGGCAAAAGCCAAGTAAAACAGAGCTCTAATAATTTTGTAGACAAAATGGGGTTCTCACATGGTATAGGAATTCCATTTGGAGCTTATCCATTTTGATGAATTTTGCTGAAGAATGAAGAAGAACACAGTATTTCTAATAAGAATGTAGTTTAGGTGTTTTCTTGCAACTTCATTTTTTTTAAAAAAAAGCATTAAGAATTCTTACATGATGTAAAGACAGTGACAAGCTCTTGAAAAAAGACAACATTCATAGTTCTAAAAGCATCAAACAAAGAAAATGCAGTTTACTTGGATTCTAACTTATCCCATTGTTTCAAGTTCTGTCTTCTGTACCAGTGAAACCTTATTTTGTCTTTCTGGAATGAAATTCAGTTCTTCTTAAATACAGCCTGCTAAAATCCATCACTGAAAAAAGATTCATGAGGGACATTGTGGGAAGAGTCCACTTAACTCAGGAGGTCTCTGTTCCTGCAGAATCTTCCAAATCACTCCTTCAGGAACATCTCTGCTATTCTAATCACATTTCTGAAGATAGCATTCATTTGTACATACATCCATTCATTTCTTTGTGCAGATCAAAGCATTTAATCAGCACAAAAAAATATGTAGTTGGATTTCTACAGCCCCTTAGTTCCTAGTCAAAAAAGTTCTTACACAAAAGTGTCTTAAACTTAGTATCCTAATAAGGTTTAAAATCATCTACCAAATTATCAGGTATTTGGACATTCCTGGCTTACCTCAGTTTAATGCTTTCTTATTGGTCTGATGCTTTAAATAATCTTCCTGTGTTTGAAGAGATTCTCAGAGAACATGTTAAGAAAAATCCCTCCAAAAACATATCTGAAAGAGGAAAAAAAGCTTAAAAAATGAAAATTAGAAACTAAAATGATTAATTTAAATGGATGTAATGGGAAAGTGTAACTAATGAAAAGTCATACTAGTGTGAACAATATAGAGACTTTTAGGAGGCTGTGATTGAATTTAAGTGCAGATCAGTCATAACTAGCTGTGATAGGCCTGTGTAGGATAAGTGTGTGGTCATGCATGTGAACAGATGTTGATATTTCAGAAGCCTACACTACAACTGCAACTAATTAATACCATGCTGGAGATCACAGCAAGGAGGCCAGTGACTGAGATAACTTGGAGACTAAACTGTCCTCTGACCCAAGAGATGACTTTGCCTGCAGCAGCTGACATAGTCATCATTAAGAAACTTGCTGTCCTCTGTACCATATGCATGCTTTGGGTAAACAGAGAAATTACACATTTTTTGGTTCTAGGGGCCTTTAATGGTTTTTAAAATTGTGTAAAATAAGTTATGTCAAATTGTTAAACTGCAGTATCCTTGTCTTGTTTTCATGTAACAGAATTGATGTTAATGATTTGCATGGTTAAAGTAGTGTTGCCAGATCTTGCAAATCCAATTAGTTATAAATCCTAATTTGTAACGATATTAATGAAAGTCCCATGGATACTTAACCTGAATTTAAATTTATGCTACTTTTTCAAACCCCATACATGTACAGAGAAGTAGAAACTGCAACATCTTGACAGAGATCCCTTTGTATCCAGAGACACGTAATGCTGAACTTATATGGCTGGAATACCTGCTCCTTTAGGGAAAAGCTTACAGTCTTGTGGAAGTTTTCAATGTGGAGAAATTAAGGTGCTTGATTAAATCATTTGTGTATAATTCCATACAGTCACTTCCAAATTTTGGTCCTATTTCAAAAAGTAATAGATGTATAGGATACCACACAGATAGCGGCTCATTGTTCTGCCAGTGTATTGAATTTCAGCTTGCTCATTGGAATCTGAGGTAATTGGTGACATTTTCAAGATGTGAGGAGGTCTACATCAATTTTGTGTTTGTCCACTGAGATGCTGTCTGCCAGTGAAAAGCAGATGTGTGATAGAAGAGGAGCTGAATTTCTGTGTTAGATTAGAAGCTACAGGCTTCTCCCCCCTCGGGCCATTGACTGTCTTAAGTGAAGGTAATTAATAATTGCCTGTCTCAGAGCTGTCAGAATAAGGTATGCAATTCTAAACTCTGTGAGACAGTAGATATATGCATGCATAAAGTAACTGTGGAAGAATTTTAAAAACAGTTACAAGTATGAAGTGACTTTCTGAAATCTTCTTGAACAATCTCAGTTTTGAGGAAAGCTAAGCTTGATTTTCAAGATAATTTGGAAAATTTTGGTCATTGCAGGTAAATGATACTAAAAAACTATAAAGTTACTATCTCTGGTATTATTTCATTTGATATATAAACACGCAAACCCTTACTTCCTTCTACTTTGAAGGACGTTTCTTCAGTCATGACAGTAATGACACAATGTGTCCCCAAGTCCTTCCTTTTGCCCATGGAAGAATGTTTCTTAACACATTAATTTTTTTTTTTTTTTTTTGGACAGTTTTGGGAAAATTTGCTTACCTCTGTGTGAACATGCTTTGTCCTTTCACATAGACAGTGACTAAAGATATATGTAAACTTCCACTGATGAACCACCCCAAGGCCCTTGTGTGAAGTGCTGATGATTTGTGAAGTGCTGGCTGGTCATCAGCAATGGTTTTTGGATTCCGTGGCAAAGTACTTCAGAAAATAGCAAAACAATGTAACAATGTTTTTAATGCTCTGTAAGTGGGAAAAGAGAAATTTCTGAAGTGGTGAATTTCTTTGTTAAGACCTGAAATGCATTTGCTGTGCAGGACCATTTTAAAATACTGCAGGAAATATTGCCAAACAAGAGGAACTGGGACAGCCATTAATGGACAATCTTATCTTTAAACATCACTTTCCTAGCACAAATTTCTTCGTCCATTTGAATTTTCAGAAAGAACAGGGAATCATAACCACAGGAATCCTCAAGCAATTCTTTGATGTAAATCTTTACAGTAAAGTATTTTAAGATTTAATATGCATAAAAGCATTACCTTTTCTGTGTACCTAAAGGTTCAACCAAATTTTAAAATGGATTTCACTATTCAATGCAGGTGGGTGCTTTCAGTTGTTATTTCTGTTGTAAGCTGTCAAGAAGTCAAAAGCCTAAAGCTTTCACTGATGCCTAAATGCCCTTTTTTTAAGTGTGTATATAAAAGACGAAGTCAAGTTTGGTAGATCTTCAACTCCAGAGGCCTGCCAAATTATAAACCCTGGGTGAAATCAGTATTATAATAAACATATAGTCAGAATATTGTATCATATTTAACAGTGCAGAAATAATAGCTCATTTGCAATGGCAATGGTATGCTTTACCAAAACCTGATAATAATGGATATAAGGGTACAAGAATGATGGTTTTATGGTATGTCCATCTGTAAAGACATCTAATGGAAAAAATTATTATTTTCAAAACCCTGCAAAATACATTTTGGAATTTCAGATTGCCGTTACTACTTCTCATATCAGATTTTATAACTTTGTTATAAAATATGTGCTGGGCTGTTTTACTGAAGTTAGATCTGACACTGTAAGTCTGGGTCAGTGCCATGCACCTGGCTTCTGCGTTACTATAATCTGAGTTTTGAGATGGAAACCAGCTGAGTATCGTGTTTTAGGGTACATACCTGTTTACATGGCATATGTTTATTTACTAGCTTTTGATATTCCTTTCTGAATATCAAATCAAGTCCATGGAGCAACAGAAGTCAGTAACTTAAACCAGTCGTGTCTTACCCAAAGCTCATTGAAATCCTTGAAAAAATTCTCATTGACTTCAGCATTTTTGGAAATAGTCACTTTTAACTAAACATTGATAAAAACTCCCCTATGGTGTTTGAGACATCTAGATTTTTGCAAGCAGTAATACATGGGAGGTGGTTATGCCTTTCACTGCAAATTGTTTTTTGGCTTAAAGAAAGAGAGGAGAATTGTATTTATTTATGTATTTATTTATTTAATAATGCTCTGAGTCACCACAGGGTCCTTAAGATTAAAAAATAACATATGGCAGTTGCTGGGGTTAAGCAACAAAATGGGTTTGATTGTACACAGTTAGTCATCTGTTGGGTTACATCCCATCCTTTCCAACAGAGGAGCCAGAGAGAGAACAATTGGGTGGAAAAGATAATAACGAAAGAGTTAGAGATGGCCCTGAGGCTTTCCCATTTAATTGGTGTGTGCATTTTGGATGCACATGGATGCTGTTCCCTCTTGCTTGCGTGCATTCGTTATGCTGCGTTTCACAACATTTACTCAAGCGTGTTGACTACATGTTACTGTGCAAGGATCAGGACAGGAAAGGCAACATTTCTGTCATTTCCAGATGCTAATCCACACAAAAATTTCATTAACTGCTGCTGTTAGCTGGTTTTGATTTGATTTTTCTTTCTTTTAAAAACATAATACATAACATCCGGGCAAAGCAAGTGTTTTGTATCTTCACCCAGCTTAACTGGAAAGAAGGTGTGGGTTTAAAACTTAGAGACAAGTAATAGTCACTGTATTGTGAAAGCCAGTATTTAAATATGTGGCAATGAATATAGAGCCTATGTATAAGGCCAACAGTTTGTCTTATTCACAGGATTCTTTGTTAATTACAATGTTTTATGCTGTTTACTGTGTTCTCATTTTCCTTACTAATACATTCTCTGCTGGTGCTTTTCTGAAAATTCTTTGAAGACATAAGCTTCTACTCACCAGCAATTTATACTCTGTTGTGACCCCTGACACTGCTTCAGAAGTAAGTCTGAAGCTAGGAAGACCAACAGTAAAGAAATAATATTGTACCAAAATAGTTTTTAATGATGAAGCTAAGCAGAAATAATGTTTGAATATGAAGAGGATATTTTCCTGCTCCCTCTTCATCTGTTGCCTCTCTTCCTGCTCAAGACCTCAGGTTCTTTCTCCCACCTATGGCCAGTACTGATACATGCTAGATAGCTGGATTGATTCAGCTTGCCCATCTTTTCAGTAATCATTTCACTCTCCTTGTAAAGCTGGTTTCTGCTGTATTGAATGACATTTGTTCAGCAAGGTGGGTGATGGCTATCCAATTTTCGAGAAGACTTGTGGTGGCAGAGTTATAGGAGCAGGTGACAGAGACAAATAGAACGAGACATAAATCTGTGTCATGTGACTCAAAACTTGATGTTTGCTCATGCATCTGTGTGGTTTAGTTTAATTTCCTACATGTAATGTTCTTTATTTGTTATATAAGCTAAAGAAATGCAGAAGATTCCATCCATACATTACACATCAGTTTTTGATGTTTATCTGTCTACCCATCTCTTTAGTAATCCTTATTTTCATTTTCTGCTTTTATGTGCATCAATATAGGAATTGAATATAAATTTATTGTAGCAGAGATTAATCTAATTATCTTTCTAAGAGAAAATAGAGAGTATTTGAAAAAATATCAGTATTTTAGTAACTTAAAGTAAGCTTTCAACTTGATTAGAAAAGTGAAAAGATTAGTGGGATGTGAATGGGATGTGGGATGCTTACCCAGAATAAGCTTACCTTCAAATAGGTAGTTTAGAGTATGCTGCAGTATTTTTCCCAGGCAGAGTTTGATGGTGGTTGAAAAATTAATGCATAGTAAAATGGTGTTTCTAGGACCAATGAGAAGCAACGGAGGTAGAAATTTCTGAGAGTAAGCCATTTTCTGCTGGTGTAGGTTTGCTGACCACTTGGAGGTGATACAGAGGGAACTTGTTTCTAGGGCTACAGATACTGTTGGAAGCTTATCATCAGCAAGGAGCCCAGAAGAGCTCCTAAATCAGCTTTGAATTGACAGGTTTCACTGTGACCATAAATTCTTTTAAATGTGCTTCCTTTTCCTTTTCCTCCTCCTTGCTCAGCTGATCTTCCCATGCAATGGAGTATTTTTAAAACAAGTGTGTGATTCATAGTATAAGTGTCCTTTTGCTGATACTCGAGTTCACATTATGTGATCAGTGCACCCAGATATTGTAAATACATGGCATCTGTTAGAATTCATCTCCTTGTGATGCCTTAACATAAACCCTTTAAGTTGGCAAATGGTTCAGTTTGGATTTTTTATTTAATTTAAAACTCTCCACTTGCCCCATATTTCAGAAGAGTTTAAAACACTTCAATTTTCAAATTATTCCACTTTATGTAGTAAATCATGTTCCTTGTCTGAAGTTCCCAGCTTTGTATTCTACTTTTGTAACTCTTCCTTAACATTTTTTTACATGATTGTATCCAAAGATAGAATAGGTTATCAGTTGAGGTTATTTGTATATCTGTAAAGTGAATTAAATGCCTCTAGATTAATTTTTTTTAATCATTTGCTCTCTTCTTAAATCTGCTTTGAATGTTTTTAATTAATTTGTTTGGCTTGGGATGCTCTTGCAATATTAACAGAACATGGTGATTCTGCACTTTCACATTTCTTTCTGCATTGTGTATGAAAACTAGAGCAATGCACAAGTCTTATCTCTGAGCTCACTTGGATGTAGTGATAATTTAATGACTAAGTAATCCAACTTTGGAAATTACTAATAAACAGTTATTTCTGTATTTTAAAACCATGCCAGAGTATTGTTCAGAGAGAATAATCAAGCACAGATTTCTTTTACTTTTTGTGCAGAATAAAAACCATGTCCTTGTGCTCTTCAGATGCTGTATAAAAAGCTGACTATGAGTCTTTCTATTCCAAAGCAGCATTTTTTATCACTTCCTCCAACTTTCCATCAATTATAGTTTATATGTCCCTCTCCTGCTTTTACATAGTATCTACTAGTAGTAGTATAGGTGTTTTCATCAAAGTACCAATTTAATCCCATACAGGTAAATTAAAAGTGCATGTCAGAACTTCCTTGCTACCTCTTCTTCCCCTTCTGTGTTTTCCTTGGAATAAACATTTATCATTCTTCTTTTTCTCCCAGGTACTTTTTATAGATAGTATGATATAGTTAAAGTACATATTGCACTTTCTAAGGTATACATTAATTTGTGAGAGAATTTTTTAATGGATAGCTAAATATCAGTACATATTAGTTGATTTCTATATTATTCTTATAAAAATTAACCATGTACTTGGTGGCTGCATGTGAAATTTTATTGTTTGAGCCTCAAAGGATTAATAGCTTATCTTAAATGCAATTCTAAAAATCTTAATGAGCAGCAGACAGTGTAATGGTTTAGAAAGGAGGATGGTAAAACAATAACCGCAAGGTGACTCATTGCTCTTAAATCACCTTAAAATGAAAAACACTGAATACTGTAACACTGCATGTACAGAATTCAGTGAATAATAATTAAAGGACAGAATGTAGGGCTTGAGATATTTTTCAATTTTCATCACAATATCACCTGCAATTTCTAATAAGGGATCAGTCTGTACATAATATTTTCTTGATAGATTTTCTTCAACAGAGCCCTATATCTAATGCTGCCTAAAATTATCCCCTTATGCATATTGTATTTGTGGATATTAAAAAAATGTGTGTAAAGACTGGTTTTACCCTTTCCCTTAAGGATTAGTTTTTAATTACTAGCAGAAATTATACAGCTGTTAATATTTTTATTATACAACTGTGGAGAATTACATGGGAGCTGCATTGCTAAAAGTGTAACAGGACCTAGTCTTCTTCCAGTTACATCATTGTAAACATGAAGCACAGATTTTAATAAATTAGCTTCAGCTGCAAAACCATGTACCTGCAGAATACAGGTACTCTTATTTTAAAAAATCACAGACTGACATTGTCTATGATTTCCCTGAACTAGCTGGCCACAGAAGGACAATGAAAACAAATTTAATTCAGGAAATACACAGTCCCCTTTTTCTGCTGAACAAATAAAGCATTTCATTGACTTCCATATGGTTTTGTGGTTCCCCTTCCCCCCTTACTTTAATATAAAAGAAGACAGCTTTTATGGAATTTCCGGGTTTGTTGCTGTATTTTTAAAAAATGAAAAGCAATTATTACGAAGGAAAAGCGTAACAGGAAAACAGATCCGAATACTCTGAGTCTGAGTGCTGGTGGCTCTATTTGAATAAAAACAAACCCCAAACCTTCCTGTGGCCACAGTCTCATGCCTGCTATTGCTTGAGCATTGTTTAAACTCCAAAGTTACTGTGAGTACTGTAAAACAAATGATGCCAAAATTGAAATGACAGCATATTTTTCTCTGAAAAAAAATTGCTCCCCACTGTTGTTAGAATCTCCCCACCCCCTGCCAGTCAGTTAATGGCACAGAGTAGTTAACAGTGCATTAGGAGTCTAGCAGGCTTCGCATCAGATAACAAATGGCTTTAGTGACTTCTCCAGTAATAACCAAATTCCTCTAACATAGTTCTTGGGCTTTTGCAAACTGTTGTTTTTGCCCTCTTGTGCTTTCAAGAGCTTAAAGCGCATGCTTGCCCAATTCTGCTTCCTTTTCCAGACTTCATTTCTTCTCCTTAAGGGTGACTTTTATCCCCTCAGGCCAATTTCTTCATCTGAAGTTTCCACACAGCCCTTTACAACATTTTAGTTGCCCATAATATGTTTTTTGATTTCAGGTAATGTTTGATGCTGCAGGTAATCTACATTCAGAGGAAAATCAGAAAATGTGGTGCTTTTCATATAACCAGAGAACACTTTTTATTGTGTGTGTTTTATTTATGAAAACAATAAATACTTTTGAGAAAGGAGCCTCTCTGAGAAGGCTACTTCACTTAGGCAATTGTTTCATTTATAGACTTATTTTATAGTTGTTTGAGAAACTTGAAGAAATGCTATTTTTAGAATATGGTTGTGGTCTGCTGGTACTGACAGAAAATTCTGACTTGTGTTCTGGATGGAAAAAACCAGCACACCCTACATGTTAAATGCTTAAAACAATTACCAAAATAATCTTGCTGAACTATGGATTACACTTTGGGACTGTGTTACTCTGAGTGCTGTAACATCCATGCCAGAGACCCCATAGCAAAGGTGGGGTGCAGTTACCTCCAGCTCGGGCCTGGGCTGGGGCCTCTGCTGAGCCTGCCCAGCAGCTGCAGGGTGCTTATGCCACATCTGGCTTCTGACTCAAGGGCTTATTTATTATTGTTCCTTCTTCCAGCCAGCTAGTTAGCACACTGGACCATTTGTGTGCTGTGGATTTTAATTCTGATTCCATGTCTTCTCCAGGCAGAGGTTTTGTAACTGCAAACAGATGATGCACATGATGCACTGAATACTCAGGTCCTGGAGGTGAAACATCTCATCATGTAGGCTCACTGAGGTTCTGCACACCACTGTCCTAGCATGGGATGAGGGGTTTCTGAGAGACTTTCTGAGAGACTAGAGTCTCTCACTGACTTTATGGTTTATTGATATCCACCCTTTGAAATACACTGCAGAAAGATGACCAGAACCCTGTAATCTGTCTCTTTATTTCCAGGGAGGAGATAGCTGACCTTCCCCATACATGCCAAAAAGCCTCCCAAGAGAAATAAAGCTGAAGTTGCGCTTGTCAGCAAATTTTAGAGTGATTTAGGGATGTAGCATCCAGGGCTCAATGAAAATCAGTGCTAATCTACCAGAGATATTAAAAGATGTGAGGATGATGGATCACCTCTTTCATCACAAGGCCTTGTTTTCAGCTGTTTAGAGCTCTGACCACTTTAAATGTATGGGCTAATACTTTTAAGTCAAGTATTTACTTTAAGCAGAAGTTTTAGAAGAATAGTAATCAAATTATATTTCATTTATCTAAAAGAATGAAGATGAAATGGAGATAGGCACTATGGGGCTGGATAGAATAAGGAGTCTTATGACTGTTTCACTATGAAGCTATGACAACTCTGTTTCAGAGCAGAGTCTTCAAATTTGGCAAGGATATACTGGAGGGTCAGCAAAATGCTTTTCACTACTTCCCTGTGAAAAATCTTCTGAAATTTGAACAGGATGTGAGCATTGGAAAGTCTCAGTTCACACAAGCTTTCTACACTTGGAGATTAGAAAATAAACCACCCTTAGTTATACCTGTACTGAAAACACTCCAGTCCTTGGGCTTGCTTTTCCCAGCAACCAGAGGTCACTGTAACACCGGACAGGGGCACTGAGAAAATAAAGGCTCTTCCCTGAACAACAGGATTTATCTTCCTCAGGCCTGGGTGGCCTTTTGGGCAAACAGCATCAATGAAATAATAAAGGGGTTTTAGTTTAGAGCTCTGCTGAGAAGGGAAACTGAGTTTAGGAGAAAGCCAGGGCTTAAGAAATGGCTAAGTGAGAAAAAAATGTGGTCTTGAAACTTGGATGAGAAGTCAGAAGAAGTGCAACCACTGAGAATTAAGTTGTAATGTTGATCTAAGTCCTTTATATTAGGGCCATAACAGGAGTGGAAAAGGAAGCAGTCAAAACTAAGTTTTGAGAACCTTAATTTGGCAAAATAAATATCCCCAGAACCCATGATATTTGGGTGAATTAAGAAATTGTTAAGAATCCTTATTGTTGAACTAGAGACTGGACTGTAAAAAGCCAGAAGGCTGTCTGAGGCATGAAAGGCTGGGAAGGCATTTCCTGTGGCTGCCCGTGGTGCCTGGCAGCACAGGACACAGAAGCCTTCCAGTTTGCTGCTCTGGAAAGTGCCCTGTCCCTGCTCCTGGGGGTTGCTCCTCCTCACCCATCAAGCACAGGACCCTTCTTTATACCCTCGGTGGACATTCTCCTCTAAGGGGATAAGAACATTCTGCAGATGAACAAAAAGGATGAGTAGATTTTTCCCAACATCAGATTGAAGTCCTAGCTAGGCTTTGTAGGATTCTTCTTAGTCATGTAGCTTTTAAAATTGAGAGGGAAAACAATGTAATTAAAACAAAAAGTCATTGTACAGATAATTTTTCATTGGTTTCAGGCATGGTCTTGACACTATTTCCTAATTAAATATAAATTTGGTTCACTCAGTTATTTCTCTACTAACACATTAAAGAATCCAGTGCTTCACAGTTTGGCCACATATCCATAAAGCTCAAAACATCATAAAAATTTTCCCCTTTGCATAGTAATTGCCTTCACTTGTAAGTGGTCAGTATATATATATCTGGAGATAAAGACCAACCTCTAATGACAATCATTGAGAGCAGAATACATGTACACTTTCTTTACTACCTTGCTGTATTGCAGAAGAAATTTATTTTCCCCTCAGAAAAGGTAGATTTTGATTTTACACAGCAGAGTATTTTGACTACTACATTTAAGTTTGTGCATAAGTCATGAGTAATTTGCCTTTCAGTTAACCTCATTCACTGTGTGAATATTGCAAACATTTTCTTTTGCAAACTGTGCATTTGCAAGAGGATCTTCAGGCCACTCTTGGGATTCATTTGGATCTGCATGCAGACAGTAGTAATTCAGAAGAGTGTGAAAACAGGGCAGCTCACAGAGCTGTCTGCATAAAACACCACTGGGATTGTATCTTGTAAGGAAAGGGGAGGAGTTGCAGAAAAATAAAAGCTCCCTTATGGCTATTGAAATCACAGTTTTTGCCCTATTGCTTGGTTTACTAAATGCCCTTTTCTACTGTCTGGTGCCTAACACTTGCTGAAGAGTGAGTGAGATTTATTTTTCTTCTTACTTTGCATTTTTCTTACTCCTCTGCTCTTTACACACATTTCTCTCACTTCATTGCCCACTTCCACTTCCCACCTCCTACCTGCTGGAGGAAAAGAGGATCCAGTTTTCACAGCTTTCTGTCTATTGGCAGAAAGTCAAAAGCACCAGTCACAGCAGGTCTCTTAATTCAGAAGTTAGGAAAAGCTACAAGGATGAACAGCTGCTTTGGGGGGAAGGGAGGTGCTTTAAAGGACAAATTTGTGAAAGAATTTAGATCTTTCTGAAGCAGTTGATTTCAAGCAGCCATTCTCCAGGCAATTGCAGCACTCACCTTCACAAAATAATTCATCCTAGTAATTCATTTAAGAAAGAAAAAGTTTATGGTTTGTGGGTTTTTTTTTCATGTTGTTGATAAACAGCTTCAGTGGTGGTGATTTCTTGGATGGTTGACCAGCTGGTCTTTTAGATCTAGGACAGGCACCACTGCTATGGAAGAGGAGGTTTTTCTCAAAGAGCAAGACCTTCATAAGTTTCTTTTTCAGGAAGCTTACTGTTTAAGAAGGAGTGCAGTTGTTGTTCTTTTGCCTTTTCCCCCTTGCCTGTGTGGCACTGGCTCAATAAAGTGTTCAGCAGAATTTCAGTCTGTTGCTTTTTGGTGACAGACTGTAAAATAAGATATATTTGTATTTAGATGACATACTAAAGTGAAAAAAATCCTGTTCTGGCTTCAACTGTCATTATTTTCAAAGAATAATTAAAGCACTTTCAGTGCCAAGCTACTCATGAGATGAGGATTTGAAGAATGAAATTTTAAGAGATGAGGAGCATGGTTGGAAAAACTCAGGGCAGTCTTTCTCAAGAGAACTAAATATCATTTAAATAGAGTTGAAAATTAATCCAAAAGAAGTGAGGTAAAACATTAATTAGCTTGGGCAGATCATTTGAGAAGATTAATGTGCTAAAGAATACATGGTGATTATTCCTGTAAGAAATAATTAAAAAAAAATTCAAGTAGAAACCTCTTAGCTGGAAATACATTATACACTTAAGTTCCATCAAAATAGGTATGAATTAGCCTCATTCCAAGATCAACATGGACCAAGAGGTGGACTTTTTGGACTGTGCAGAAAATAAGATGTAAACCATTTGGTCTTTTCTTATATTTATCATCCTAACACTGAAAACTGCCTCCTAAGCAGGCCAAGTAAGCTGCAGAGTCTTGTCTGAGCCTGTGTGACTTGAGCCTTAAAACGTGTTGAGTGCAATGCTTAAAGTAAACCTGATGATCAGTGTGCTGGTGATGTGCAGTGAATGTTGTCTGCTCTAGTCACCTAAGTTGGTGCCCCATGGATGCCCAAATGGTGCTGCCCTTGGCAAGGCAGACACCCCATTCCAGTGTCATGACTCAGTACTACATCTTGTTGCACTTAGACATGTACTTGTGCACTAGCAAAGCATCAAAATATCACACCTGGGGGCTGGGATTCACTCCCTGAGGGACGGGACGTTTACCCTTCAAGAGTATTTCCAGGCTGATAAGGTTTATTAGAGTGTACCTGCACTTACAGAGTAGGCATGGCTGGTGTTCTCCTAAAGACGTCTTTCTATCAGTCTGCAATGTCCTCTCTTGTAGATGGATTTTATACTATCTAAAGCAAGCAGTATTTTTTATTTCATATTTATGTAGTTGCACTGAAGATTCTGGAGCATAGGGGGACTTCTTGATGCTGTAGTACTTTAATTAGTAACATACACAGTACTTTGTTTAGCTGCTCTAGAATATTTTTGAATCTCTGCTATGGGGGAGTGTTATAGTTTAAATCATTGCAGCTGCTGTTATTTCTGAAATGCATTTCAGGGGCAGTGCAGTAGTTGAAACTCTCTAGATGTTTCTCTTCATTGGTGGTGCTGCACTGGCTCTAAGAGCCATTTGGGGAATATAACAGGTGCCAAAAGGAAAGGACTTGCTGCTGGAATTGCAGAGATTGGGCAGGCTACTGGGAGAGAGAGGTAATTTTTTTTGGTGTAAATTTCAGCTATTAGAAGTGGATTTAGTTCCATTAACAATTTCTCTTCTCCTTACTAAGCTTTGGACTGTCACTTGTTCTTCTTTGGGAGACAAAATACCAATTTTTTATTTTTGTCAGCATTTTAAAAAGTCTTGATTTGCACTACAATATGCTGAGGAAAGAATTTGAAGCACATGTAAGACTGCATAAGCTGGCAGAAAAGAAATAATGTAATCAGCACCAAATGTTTTTTCTTCCATGTTAGTTATTTTTTTGGTGATTCTAGTGTAGGTTCCTGAAGTTTTACTTTGCAAATAGGATGCTAGTATTACCTGAATGCTGTGTGTTTCCCCAGGCTCTGTTTGCCATTTTACTCCCTCCTCAGCAGCTCTCCTTGTTTTTTCAGCTCAGTGCATCTGAGGGGCAGCCTACGTTGAGCTTGCAAGCTGCTCTCACTGGAGCTCAGGCTTTCCTTTGCCTTCAACTTCTGCACAATTAAAATGAATGATACACCTGGATGCTTAAAAGGTGCAGGCTGCTCTTGGGAAAGCATGGGCGAGCTGAGTACATTCAGATGGTTCCACAGGTTTCCAAGCAGAGGACAATGGTCCTGCCCTTAAATTAAGGCTGTTCTGCTGCCAGTGCAAAGAGCTGTCAGTGATGAGAAAGGCTCAGGAGTTTTGTAGCAGCAGCAGCTGCTTAAGGAGATGTGTCTTTCAGCTGTGTGAGGAACCTCTTCCAGTCAGGAGCTGATTGATGCAGTGTGGAGGCTTTTGGGACAAATGGCTGATAGGATGAGAGGCAGAGTGGACTAAAAGCACAGAGTGTTATTAGTTTGCTCCAAGCAACATCTGGACTGTTTTGAGAGGTGTTTGAATGCATCCATTGTATAAAAGAGGACTAATTTTTTCATCAAAAACACATTCCTGGCATAGTGGCCTAGTTTCCTCCCCCTGTTCTGATTTGTTTTCTTACTGAACTCTGAAGCTGGTGGTGTGGGTGGGACAAGATGTTGCTTTTCTTACCCATGTACACATGCTATTTTTTTTTTTCCAGTTCTGGTTAATACATTTTGGTTTTTTGTTTTTTTTTTTTTTTTTCCCTTAGTTCATAGGTATTTTGATGATATTACAGTTTCATGAGTCTATGTTAAGTGAGGGTCAAAAATAAATATATTCCTGGTATTTCTAGAGCAGGATTTTCAGCTCAGTCTTTGCTGCAGTTCTTTGGATTTCCATCATATTTTGAGAGAATAAAAATAACACATTTGCCTGTCATTACCTGTACAGCACATATTTCCTCACAACCAATGAAAATAAAATTGTATTTTTTCTGTATTTCAATATGCCATGGTATTTGAGACTCTCAAGCACCATACGCTGTCTACTCTGGTAGCAAGTTAAACAGGCAGAGCTGTGAACGAGTTCAAAGACTGAGAAGGGATTTTTAGCTGATAGACCAGCTACCAATTTCTAGTTTTTCTCACATTTTTTCCAGAATTTCTCCTTGGAAAATTTTCATAATCCCAAATGGAATAGCATCACAGTAATCAGGAATACAGAAAAAGCAAAGTAGACTGGAGTCTGCCTCTGCCTGATGGCAAAACATTGTTCCCTGTCAGTTGATAGCAACTATATATGTAAGTCAGGAAAGATTTTGAAACAGAAAACTTTAAATAGCTTGTACTAATTATCAGAGTGTTTTTACTTATTTTGCTGTTAAAGTCATAACGCAAGACTTCACCAATCCAATCCTATCACCAATATGCAAATATGAAATATGCTTCCTATTATACACACTCTTATGTGACACTTCAGAATCAGAGATCAGGTGATTTTACAGTGATCCTTTCATGATGTGAGTCTGATTTCTTGCTTTACATTCTGATCTGGTTTGGGACAGTTTTTCCTTTCTCTGTCTGCTCTGTATTCATATTGACTTTTTCAAAGCAGTGAATCAGGTGCTCTTCTAAATTTTAACATCATCTTAAAGATTCTGGCTTCTGTCCAGGGAGGTTTGTAATAGGTTTATTCATATGGCATTTATATACTTTTCTTAATTCTTTTAGCCTTGTGGAACAAAGTTGATGATCTCATTTTATACTTGTTTTGATGTGATGCAGAAGGAAATGTTTGACACTAAAAATAAAATAGATTTTTTTAATAGAATGCCATTAATTATATCTGGATTGTTTAAATTGCAAGGGAAAATATAAGCTGTTGGTTTAAGGCACCTGTTTAGAATACACTGTGGCTCTGGCCTGCTTATGGATGGCACATATTTTGTACACATAAAGTTTTGCTTGAAAGAGTCCTTTTAGAGTTCATAAAGTTTTATAACCACCTGTGTCTTTGAAGTGCAAAATTATTTGACCAAAACTGCCCTTGAAGCAACAGTGAGTGAGACTGTTGGGACAGTCAGGAGAAAAAGAGTCTGACAACAACTGGAATTGCTGGTGTACAGAGGATATTAAGGATTTCAAAAGAAAATTGAGAAGGGAGAGGGTTACAGTTGCACATCTACAGAAGTCATCAGGAAGTTGCTGCTTCCTGTTGGTATGTCTTGGGATAGTAGTGCCATTCTTTTCTGCAATCTGAAATGCTTTAGTGGTCAGTGTAAGTGGATGTCAACATAGCCTGCTTCTCCTTGGCTGTAAGCAATCTAATGTAGTTCTTACCCCATGTGAAACACACTGCAATTGAAATTATATAGAGAGTCCAGATTTTACCAAAAAACCTTTCCAAATTCTTTCTGTCAAAAACCCAAGTCAAGAAAACAGACTACTCCCATAACACTCTAGGATGCTGCTCAGCAGTGGCTTTTATCATAATCCTTCCTGTTTTCACTGTAGGTGTTTGAGTGACTATTTCAAGAAATGGCCACAAATTGTACCCAGCTTTGTTTTACATGGTGTGTAACATACACACAAGTATCCTACAGTTCCTGTTCATTTACAAAGGTAATAGTTTTTAAATGCTCATAGCAATTTTTCCTTGTGCAAATAAAATGTGTGCCTAGAAACAAAAGTTCCAAGAAACCAGGCTGCAAACATTTCTCTCACTAAATTACTGATTTGTTTAAAAGGTTGGCATTGATATTTGTGTCGATCAGAACTTACCACACTGATAATTCCCTCCTCTTTCTCTCACCAAGGATTTACATTAAAATAAAGCTCACCAGCAGCTTTAGTTCTGTATGTGTGGACTGTTTAAATGGAACTCAAACACCACATCAAATGACCCCTTCCCTCAGTATTTTTCCCCAGCGCTGGACTCTTAAGGTTGCTTTACTGTCTGGACAGACAAATAATGACACACAGAGTTTATGTCAGACTTGGGGGGATTCAGAGCAGCACTTTCACGGGGTAAGAAGGTTGGTATTCAATGAGGACCCTGGTGGGGACACTCAATCTGCTGGGCCATGGAGAACCATGACTGCTGGTAGGTGAGGTAGATCAGCTGTAACTGGGGGTAGCTTCAGCTCCTTCCTTCATGAGAACTGTAGGACAATTTAGTCAGCTGGCACAAGGTGAAGCATTTTTAAGACTGCATTAATTAATGTCAAAATATTGGCCTGATACAGAGCTGACTCAGGATCAGGGGAGAATTAAAGCAACTTATTGTGTTTATCTGTATGTGCACTGTGTATGTCATATACATGTATTAATAGTGCTTGATATATTGATATTTTTATATTGAAAGGATGGGTAGCTCTAGACTAAGATACTGTTGTTACTTTACTTCTCATATTTAGGTTTTTCTATTTCCATAGTTGGCATAAACTGAATTTGCTAGAAACAGTTGACTGCATTTCTATGCTCTATCAAGTTACTAGGCATTTGCTTAGATATGTATTCTCACTTCTCTCTCCACAACACCTCCTTCAGTGAGATAAACCCCCAAACAGAAGTATTTCCATATCATGAAATCCTGTTCTCAACATCTTTTTCTGTATTTTTATTTCTAGCCTTCAGTTCCTACTAAGTATGTGATCACTTTTTCAAATGTGTGATCAGCTTGTTTGTTGTAATATATGTGCCAGGCCTGGGACACTTTTTGATTGTGCATGTAGAAAAACAAAAAGGAGACAGTGAGATAGTGAGATACCAATGTTTATCCATATTCCAGGAGTGTGGCCTTCCTGGAATATTTGCATCTCTGTAAGCTCCTGCTTTGCAAATTCCTGCTGTCCCTTTGCAGGAACAAGTCAATACAGAACAGATGTACCCAACTCAGTCTTGCTCCAGTAGAAATCAACAGATAAATTAGCAAAGATTGCACTAAACCTGTGAGGAGCAGTATCTGCTGTGCACTTTTTCTACAGATCTTCCTATTCCACTTTTTCAACCAGTTGCTCCAGAGTCAACCACAAAATTTGAGTTTCAAGATTGACATGCACTACATGTGGAATTAGTCTCACTAGTTTTTGTCCTCTAAAAAGTAGGAATTTAACTTCAGAGAGGAATTCATTCTTCTTGTATTAGGCTCCTATCCTGCTTGGGTTAAACTGCTTTACAGTTTCACTTGGTACAGGCTGTTGATGGAGCCTAGATACCTATCTCAGGCTAGATGCCTGCATTTTGGTGGAAAACATCTGGTTCCTAAACACTACCAACTTCAAGTGATCAGCCATATTTATTTCCATATCAGACAGACTGGAATGGAATATGCATATAAGTATAAATAAATTAAATGTGCATATATAATCAAATATGCAGAAAAGCAGAAATACTTCAGCATAGTCAGGCAACGTTATTATATTAGCTATTATTTAATATATTCTGTTGCAACGATTTGGTGCATTTATTGCTCTGGGCCCCTCAGGCGCGGGAGCAGCAGAGGTCACAGAACTGAGCTGGGGGTGTGTGCCAATGCTGCTGGGAGCAGCCCTGCTTTTCCATGTCTTCCTGTGGAAATGCCAGCTGCTAGTGCTCCCCTGCATCCTGTGTGTCACTGAGCTGGGGGATGAGTGACTCGCGTGCCGTGGGGGCGGGAGGTGCTGCTCCTTTTCCAGCAGGGTTACTCACTGCACGTCCTGCACAGAAACACTTTCCCCGACTCCCCTGGTGGCCCCAGTGCCACCCCCTGTCCCGAGAGCTCCCTTCCCATGTTTTTCTGGGCTTCTGGCTGTGCTGGGCTTCGTCTGCCTGCCTTCAGCTGATCTGGATGCGTGGCAAAGATGACACTGTTAGAGAAAGCAGCTCATTCCACCTAATTCCACATGAGAAAGGATTGGGGCAGAATAAAGTTGTGAATGGCATTAGTGAAGCAATTGATCCAGCACGGAAAAAAGCCCTCTTTCCAAGTATCTGCAAACAAGACAGAGCATCAGATACTCATTAGTACCATAAGCTTGCAATAAGCTGTGATGAACACTTCAATTTGCTCAGCAGTGCCAAGGGGGGATGTGGTTGGTTGGTTGGTTTGTTTGTTTGTTTAGCTCCAGGCCCTACTTCTTACCCTAAATGCAACAATTCTTCTGTTTATATGTTGTCTTTAGTGGAGATATTTCTGCTTTCTTGTGGTACAGGTAGGGGGAGGCCAAATCCTAGAAATCCGAAATTCCAATTTCATTAGAAAGATCTAGTTGAAAGCAAATGAATGTGTTCTAACTCCTTTGTGAGGAGAGGAATGTTATTTATTTTTTGCATCAGTATACACTGAAGTTGGATGTACTTGAGAGAAGGGAAGAGATTTTGCCTGTACTTGATGTCATGACATTGGGTGTCCTGCTAGTAAACAGATTTACTGAAGCATATTCCTAACCCTTTGGCTTGAACAGCTAGCAAAAAATTCAGTTTCTATCTTAAAAGGGAAAATACCCAAATAATCCAGGCCTATCTCCTTGCCTATATCCCAAGATTATTTTTGCCACAATCTTAACATGAAGTGTTTAGCTATTCTGCACATTGATACTATTCAGGTTATTCTGCGATTTTGGAGGTTTTTTTTTGCAGTGATTTTTCTGACCCTGAGTTTTGTGTCTGCTTCTTCTAGTCAGCCCATTTTTCTTTGTATATCATCTCAACAAAAACAATTTTTACAAAGTCATTCTACCAGATTTGATTATATGAAAACCTTACATTTGCCTTTGCTCCTAGCAAAACTCTGTGCCTAGTTGTCTCACCTTATCTCTAAATTTACATATATCTTCACAGAGACAACTTAAAAGATATCAACGTTGTCTCTTGAGGGAAAAAGCAGCAATGAAAAATATGATAAAAGAATATTTTATGAAAGTGTATCTTTTTTATAATTGTTTTCTTCTGTAATTCTCAATATTTGATGTCTATGAAATATTCCCTCCTTATTTTAAGATTTACAGTACATCATATAGCAGACCTACATGAATCAGTGGACTGTTTTTAAGGCATCTGTGAAAAATAGTTGAAAAAATGCTTACAGTGAGTCAGTTTACACTGCTATACAGGAGATAAAGCAGCTCTGCAGGAAGATGTTTTGAGGCCATCCATGTTTCTGACAGCCACTCATGTTCTGGCTTCAAGGTAGAACCATATACAAGGCCTGTCAAGAATATGACAAGAAGTGATGGCAAAAATGACTTTTCATGCACAAAGAGGAGAAGTAATTATATGGAAATATTTTCTGTCTTTTCCCTCTTCAAGCTGAGAGCAATTTACTCTTCCAAAGATGAGTGTAGAGAATAAGATTAAAGGGCATCTTAAAGCTTGAAAATTATGATGCTGGAAAGTTAAAGGCATCAGTAAGAGCTTGTAGGTACAGAAAGACAAAAATTGGATAAAGACTAATTTGGAAAGGTTGCCAATTTAAGGGACAGAGCAATTCCAGTCAGTTTACACAGGAGAGGTGGATATGGAGGCTCTGCATCTCCTGGATCCACATGAACTGCTTCAGGGTTTAAGAGAGTATTTCTACTTCAAGGGGCCTGTGGGCAGGTTTGGAGTGGACTAAGCCAAGTTGTGTCTCTCATGGCTCTCTAAAAACTCCACAGTCACAGTGATAGGAGAAAAGACGCCAGCTCCTTCCAGCCAGGAACAGAGAACAGACTAAAGTGACTTTATAAATGCTTTCAAGGAACATTGAAAACAGGCAGTGGGATAAAAAACCCCAGCTCTGTTTGTTGCTTTAAGCCTTTGTTCTGCCTCCTGACTTTAAGTAAATAAATACACAAAGTTTGTTTAGAAGTGTTTGGGTTTCCCTGCAAATGCTGATTCTGACAGCTTTCCACAAAAAAAGGTTCACTCGTGCCAAGGTCAGATGGTCTGGTCAGTTGAAAAAACAACATAAGAAACTGAGCAAGCCAAAGCTACTCTGAGGTGTTGGCACTGCCTGTTTCCGTGAGGGGCACCAAGAGGGATGTGTACTCTGCTGAGGATTTACACAGCTTTACAGGCTGCGCTTCAACATCACGCCTTCCCTAATTTTTGTTGCCTCTCTTCCCATGATTTTGCTTTTCATTTAGTTGTTAGATTCTTTGGGAACTCTGCTTATGTAGTGTATATTCAATGACTTGAATATATATAGCTAAAACCATTAGATGATAACCATATTATCTACCTGTGGATTTAAGAAATTTTCTCAATTCTTGTCTTTCCTCCTGTGTCTTTAGGGTCCATCCATCCTAATGCACAGTGTAGGTTTTCTGGTTTTGTGCTTTTTTAAAAAAAGTTTTGCCTAGTAAAGGACATGCATGAACCTCTCATGTAAACTGGAATACCCAATAAAATTGTAAATATTTGTTTTGCAAAGAATGGACAACATGCAAATACATGTGCACACTGTTGTTTTTAAATAACCTTTGCTTCACATCAGGTACATTCAGACAGGTTCCTTACTTTATGGGTATTTTGTTGGTTGAATATCATCTCAAGGCTGATTGTGCAGTATTGTCTTGTGTCCTCTGTATCACTGTGGCTGTTGTGTGATTGGAATTTGGAGCATGCTGACACAATTAATTGAAATGTTCTTAATTATTTACAGAAGTGTGTTGTACCTCTGAATATCACTGTGAGCATTTTAAATACCATTTTAGAATGTAATATTTTTTAATGGCTTACAGTACAAGACACTTTATCATTTATATGTTAAAATACATCTATTACTGTGGTATTTTCAGACATTTTAGAGTGTTACTTTGGGATTCAAACCCTGCAAGCTTGTTTGACACAAAGCAGAGTCATCTATTTTGCACTATGATATAAACAGTTGCTTATAAGAGAATGCTTCTGTGGATTAGAAGTTGAAGGAATACAGTACATTCATCTACACAATAAATTATATATATATGCATATATATCTATATACACACTTATATACATGTGTGTGTATATATATATATATTTAAAATTATGGAGAGGCACATTTAATCTACCTAGCTGAGCTGGGATTTTTTCACTGTAAAACCAGAAACTAGAGAACCCATTTGCCCACTTTCATTCTTTTTTAATGTGTGGAACATCTTTTTTTGGTCAAAGAGACACAGATGAAACTTAAGTATTTCAGCAGACTCTGGATCAGAGCTTGAGACTTAAAAGAGTTTTACTGCTGTGACTCAGGAATAATTATTAGGCAGATAATGCCAGTACCATTATAACCTGTAACAAGATAATGACAGTAACATAAAATGAAGCACTGGTGTAAGTATGGGATTTTGTTCCTGATAGTGAAGTAACATTAAACTGTCCAGGGAAGGTGAGAACAAAGCCATCTGGTGCAAAGTTTAGGAAGCCTCTCTGTGGGACTGAACAACTTGAGAGGTATACCAGTTTCATAAAATTTCAAACTTCACTTTCCACTCCAAGCTGAAGTTCCCAAATGCATAAATTCTTTTAAAAAAATGCATCAGGGTTCTTTATATTCTCAGGAAGTTCCTCCAAAGGATTTGTCCTTACATTTACATCAAATGAGAGACATTCAGCAAGTGCTATTTAAAAAAAAAAAAATGCAGTCATCTGTTATCAGGGACCTTCAAGAACAACTATAAGAATTTAAGGAAAAACTTGCTTTAAGGACTATTTTGTTCCATACTTATGCACTAAGTAATGTAGGAAATGGTTGGACTTTTAACAAAGGATATCCTTTGTACAGTAATTCCTGAAATATGACCTTCCCTCCTCCCCCAAAGAATTTATGTTCCTATGACCTATCTCACTTGCATTTTAGGTGTCTATATCCATCATTCTCATCCTCAGAACTCCCACTCAGCAGCTGTCTGTTTTGGCAGTGCTCATGCTCCGTCCATAGCCATTCCAGGTTTTTACATTAAGGATCTGTACAGACGTGAAATTGTACCTCTGAGAATGCTCAGAAGCTGCGTTGGCTTCACAGAGTAAAGTACCTTGCCAGCAAGGTTTATTTAAAGGGCAGGTGAAATAAGCACCTGCCTACTTTAACCAAATTTATAGCTGGGGAAAAGCTCTAACACTTGCCAGTGTTTCAGAATGAAATATTTATTATTCATCAGCAATAAGTATTTCCTTTTTCAATTAAAACAAAAAAGCGTATTTAATTTATCTTTTTTCTTATATTATCAGAGAGTTAGGAGGTTAATGGGAAAAGTCAGAAAAAAACATTTTTTCTTCTTCTAAAAAAGTGGACTAAATGGAGGGGTGTCAGCAGAAGTCTCCAAAGTAATGCTCCATAAGCCTGTGAGTGATTGAACAGCTGTGTGGGCTGTCCTGGAGTGCCAGCCTTCTCAGAGCTACCTGAGGAGAGACCTACTGGTGCCATTAGCACCATACAGCACCACAGCCCAGGAAAACAACTGAGCCTGACATGGGATGGGACACAGGGTGGTAGGCAGCTGCATCAGGGACTCATCTGAGACGAGACATGATGCTTCTTTTACTAGATCTTTTTTTTTTTTTCTGACTTACATCAGTAGAACCAAATACAGAAAGACTCTGGGAAGGAGTGGCTGGAGCACAATCACCTCTGTTCAAAATGAATGCTATAATCGCTAGCCAGCAGAGTTATTTGTTTGTGTTTTCAGTGAGTCCCTTTCTTCCTCATCTGCTTCCTGCTCACAACTTCCCAAATCTTGAATTATTTTCTGTATAGCGGTGTGGCTGCAATGAGAGTATCCCCTTCCTAATCCTTTACAGAAGCCTTTAGTCCCAAGGGGTGATTGTGTGGGAGGTGGAAGATATGGATTTAATTAAATTTACAGGCAGTGGCCCTTTAAAGTGAGTTAGTCAGTCCTTATCCTTCATTTCTAGTCTGTCATCCAAGAGACACAGTATCACCAGAATGTGTATTTTAACAGAAAATATAGGACAGTGAATGAAGAGTTGCAGATGTGGAAAGCAGACCCTTGAGGAAGAGAGCCCTGTGTACAGACAGTCATGAGGACCCAGAGAACAAACCTCAAACACTAAAACACCATTTTGTGTCATAAAAGAAGGGAGTTTTATTGGCTTCAGAGGTAAATCATGGGTGAAAAAATTGTGAGTCATGAATTACAAATCTTTGGAACTATTTGGGGGTGCTGTGGTCCTATAAAAGGGTGTTGAAGAATCAAAATCTGGTAGAAGGTATGGATGGGAGACTGCAGATTGAACAGCGAATGAAAACCCACAGGTCATAAGATCCTCCCTCTGGGAGACACTGCCTCTTCTCATGTGGTGTGTAGCCAAAGCATTCAGTAGAGGCATTTAGGCACCTTTTATGATAGAAAGGAAGGGTGTTCAGAACATTTTTAGTCGGAATCTAGAACATTTTTCTTTCCGTTGTAGGATCCTTCCAAATCTGGTTGTGTTACAGAAGGTGTATATGAGACACATCTTTCATTAAGAAGTGAGAAAGATTACAACACTGATTCCCATTTGGGATGAAAATTCTTCTGCTGTCGTAACTACGACAAGATTTTCTCCTCTTTATTGTTTAAGAATATCAACTGACAGAATCTACTTCACACGTAAAATTAATTGTGCTGGATGATGGTAAATTTAAGTATTATTATAATAAGAATGGGGAGGTGTTTATTACAGGGAGTACTTTCAATGGTGATCAAAGGGAAAAAAGGAAATGTCCTGAAGTGGTATCCCAATTGTACCAAGCTGCATTTTTAGGCTTTTAAGTACTTGAAACACTGCATTTCTTGACCTGAAGAAGTGTAAGTATAGGCTGTCATCTGTGTAAACATAATTTCATTTTCCTAAGCTTCAGATAGGTAGCAAAAGGCAAAGGGGTTGCACACATGACCATTACAACTCTCACACCAAATCCTGTTTTACCAGAGGTGAGTAACAGTAAAAATCTCAGATCACACCACTTGAAATCAATAACTTACTTAATATTACTGTGTTACCTATAGCACCTCAGTGGTGTTCTGAATATGTACAAGACCATTATTGATATTAAAATCACAGAGTTGGTGAAAAACAACTTTTAAACATCAAAGCACAGAGAAAAATTAACCAGGAGTTAAAATATCTTTTTATAAAATATGTAGCTCAGAAAGCAGTGTATTTTGTTTAGTTTGATTTGTAAAACTATTCTTCAAGATGAGAGGAAATTAGATGATTTAAATTAGTTTTCTAAGTCTCAAAAAGTGCTGAAGACTCTAAAGTTAGTACAGTCTTACTTGCTACTGTTTTCTCACAAGAAGAGAACAAATGTATGTCCTAATATTTTTGCATTTTTATATATCAGAAATTTGCCTTTCCACACTTAAAAAGAAGTGCTGGCAAAGAGGGTTATTTTGATCCCTGGGCCAAGTTCTTTAATGCCAAATTGCAGTGTGGAAAGAATCACCCTGTCCAAGTTATAAATCCTTAAAATGAGCTTTGATGGAAAATATGGAGTAGTTTCACAGTGGAATCTTCTCAGCTCCATGTGAGGAGCCCCATTGTTAATTTGCAGAGGCAGGTGTTCACCCAGGAATGGTCCGTTTGACAGCAAGAGGGGCTTTTTGCTTGTGGACAAAAAATAAAGCAACAAAGCAATAATGTTTTTGTTCTCAAAATTATTTCACGCTTTTTACTCAGATTATAGAAGTCTTCTCCATTCATCTGTGTTGTTATACTGGTGAGCTGTAAAGGAAACCTGTTCAAATTCAGTTAATTTTTCTCTTTCTTTATTAAAGTGAATGCAAGACTGGTCATTAAACTTATCCTGGCAGTAGCAAGACATTTATGAGACATGAGATTCACACAAATGGGGCCTCTACTATCCTGGATCTCCAGAAAATTAGAAGCATGGCTTTCTTGAAGCACATCTTTCTTTTTTTTTTTTTTTCTTTTTTCATGTGAAGGTGATCTTTGAGAGAGCCCAAGTGATAGGAGACTCCCTTTAGAATCACACTCCTTATCTGAACTAATATGTTGACACCCTCTTAGTGGTGTCTCTAGGTGTAACACTTATGCTCACTGTAAAATCCTGGTCTTCCTTACTGTAACAAAATTACCCAAGATACTAGTTTAAATCAATGTTTTATGTAAAAGCCACATTGAATATTAGGTCCTGCATTTTATAGTATTTTCACTAAATAAATGCTGAAAGATACTTTAAAGATTATATATATATAAACACACACACATATATAGATACATAGATATATATCTATATATCTATACCAATATCTATATCTAAGAAATAGTTCCAAAGTTGTATGAACAAATATATGGTGTATTTATAACAGAAAGTCTCAAGGTTGACTGCTTTGGAGGATTGCTTTGTGTGGGTGGCACTTAATATTGCCTCCTGATAATTCAGGAAGCTCGAGGCCAGTGTTAATAACTGTGGTGCTGTTGCTCCCTTGACAAGAACTGCTTCCCCACAGCACAAGCCTGTAGAGAGGCAGCTGCCTGTTCAGGGTCCCTGCAGCTTCAGGACGAATATCTGGCTCCTTCCAGTGGCATTTTATTGCTATTGCATGAGACTGAAGCCAATAATAAAAACTACACGATTAAACTGTCCAGCAAATCAGTATGATTCTTTTCAAAGTATGAAAAAGTGAATTTATTCTATAAAGAGTTGGATTTTTATCTGGGCCAATATAGAAATTACTCAGTGAACCTTACATGCAAATACACACGCACACACAAACATACATTCAAAGAAGCTTATACTGTTACATTCCATCTGGCACATAAGCACCAAAAGTGTTGCCCCTGTGCCATTGGTGAATATTGGCCCCAAACATACATATTCAAATAATTCTGAGGTGGCACTGGGGAAGAAATGAGTAGAAAGGGAACACAGTAAACCAGAACTAATGTTACTTCAGTGATTAGATCACAAACTCTAAGTGAAACTTGGAAATATAAAACAGCCCCCTTAAAATTGGGTAACTCATCTAAAGTTTGCCAGTGATTGTTGAAGAGTATTGTTTCTACTAATTTTCCTAGCTAGGATTAGTGGAGTTTTGTTTAATTGTTTTTATCTGTAAACTGCTTAGTAGTGTTGATGGATACATGCTGCTATTTACAAAATAGAATTGTACTACAGGGATTCTGACATTTTGATTAATGGGCATGTATCCCTCCAAGTGGTTTCTATTCCTTAACTCATAATTGTTCTCATTTGCTCAGTGGGATTCAGAAGCAGCATTTGTGGAACGTCATTTAATACTCATTTCATTTTGTTAAATAAAGTGCATTAGTTTCCATCTAGCCTATAAATTAAATCATTCTAGTTTCGTTTTCTGGCTATATATTTTTAATTGTGTAAATATTTTTCTTTCTCATGTAATTTGCTTAATGCTACAAAGAGCGCCACCCCCAGACCCTAGATTTACTTCATAGTAAATGAATTGCAGAGTATTTTCTATAGCCAACTAAATCAAGACATAAATTGAATGGTTGATCTGTCTCTTATGGCAGTCTAAATGTGAACCATTGTTTTCAGAGTTAGACTTTTTACTTGCAAAGTGGAGGACTGAAACTAATAAATTATTCTTTTGCATCCCAGAGGCATAACCTTCAATAAGAAAATATTTAAAAGGTCAGATCCTGCCTTCCAGTTGAGTTTTCCTTAACCTATAGGCAGTGGGAAGGAGAAAGGTATTTCTTTGCGATCTGATTTCCTCACCCTGTTCTCACACTAATCAATGTGTTGCCCAGCTTCCCTTCATAAATACAAACTGCTTCAGGGACACTCCAACACATGCTTTGCTGCCCACAATTTATTAGACCAGAATAGCTAAGTTAAAATAAAGTTGTGGTCATGCCCTCTCCTCTGGCAAATCCTCTTCACAGGGACTCTGGGACTGTTATGTAGGCTCTGTTGGTTATTCAGCATCCAAGGTAGGCCACACACTGGAAAACCTCCCAGGAAATAGATACACAGCCTTTACAGCCCGTTTTGTAGCATACTGGAGAACAACAGAAACAACTCATCAATCTCATCTTTTTCAAGTGCAATTTGAAAGTGTCCGTGGCTAAAAAGCTCTAAGTGCTATCAACTATCAGTTGTCTCCAATGGCAACATTTTAAGTAGAGTGAAAACATTACACTAGAAAGTCATGTAGCCCTTTTATTAAAACTTTTCCATATTTTCACTTTGGCTGACTGTTAAAATTCTAGTCTTGGGGTTATTTAATAGTTTCATATTCCTTTACTCTATTTTTTTAAAGAAAAAAAAAAGAATTATGAAGTATATTGATATAATCCAAACATAAAATAAAAGAAAGACTCCTGCTCTGCTGAGAAGTAGCATTGTGTATTGCTGTGAAATACTGCAACCCAGGTAAACTGCTAGCAACATTCTTCATTTTTTAATAGATAAATATTCCTTCCATTTCTCCAATGCTTGTTTGCCACAACATAAACTCTAGAGAAAAATCTGTGAGAAGTTTGCTGTTACCTACAGATTCCTTTTGGCAAAAGGAGTTCTTAAAAAGCCTCTCCACCCCCAAAGGTGCTCATGGCAGTGAGCACTGGAGGACAGCATTTCAAGTTTGCCATGCTAAAACAAATGAGAATACAGTTGTCTCCTACAGAATATTTTAAAGGATGAGTGATGAGAACTGGATTCTGTCTGTTAGTTCCACATATCTTTTTCATTTAGTGGAAAAATATTAAAATATTTTTGAAAATTAACCTATGGTCCTAAATGGCATGGAAATCTGTCAAGGTCTTAGTGTACCTCAATTGGCAACAACTGCTGTTCCCCCTCAGCAGTAGCAATGGCACATAAGGGAGTGACAGAGGCATATGGAAAGCCATCTCCTCTATAGCAACAGGAGGCCATTTTCAAAGCTGAGAATCTATATTCTGTAGCAAACAAAAACAAATATCAGGAAGGATCCAAATTCTTGGAATATGCGTTTTCCCACCAGGCATTTTTATAAAACTACCTGATATGAAAGCTCACAGAAGAAATTATCCTAAACTCAGCATACCTGGGATGTATCCCCAGCTGTTTGCTCTTGAGTGAGCCCCATCAGAAAGCAGCCTTTATGGCTCAGTTTCCTCACATCTACAGTAATAATAAATAGAAGGGGTGATCTCATTTATGCCTGGAAAGCATGTTGAGCTGATCCAGTGAAAGACACTGACGAAGTGTCACGCATTATTATTGCATTAGGCTGACTGCACTTCTGAAACCCATCTGACATTTCCCACTTGGCACTGATTGTGGGCAGTAACATTTCTGCATTAGCTTTACAGAGGATGCTTTATATCACTGCCTGATGTATATTACATGATTTATAATTAAACATTTTCTAAAAAGGCAGTAACCTGTGAGATCCTCTCTCTTTTTCACTTCATTAAGCTACCGCATTACCGAGCGTTATGCTTCATTACGGATCCTGCCAAGCAGCTCTGCTGCGCTCCTTGTAGCTACATGTGAAGTATCGAGGTGAAGTTCATAACTATATTTGGGTATCAGGGTTTATTTCCTCTACTCCCTTGAAGGTTAGCATGACGAGCAGTTGAGGAATGCTGGGGGAAACCGCTGTTAGCATGAGCCGCCTGTGCCCGGGCTCGGATTGTCCTGCCGGATCCCGTTGCGTGTTGCGAGCAGTTAAATCGCCAGGCTTTGGCAGGGGGCTCGGACCACCCAAGCACAGCAGCAGGTCTGTTCCGTTATCGCGCTGCCGGGACTCGCTGATAACAGCGGCGCTCCCGGCCGCCGCCAGCAGCCCGAGGCAGCGCTGCCCTGGAGCCCTCCCGGCCGGTCCGACGTGCCTCCAAAGCTGGGTGGTGGCACAGGAAGCTCGGGGGGAAATGAGTAAGTCCGCAGCCCGGCCCAGTGTGTGGCTGCGGCGCAGGGTCACTGGAGCAGTGGAGAGGGAGGAAGTGTTCCAACAAGTAACTCTCATGTCTGTGTTTCTCTCTGAAACAGCCTCATTACAGAAAAATCCAGCATAAGAGGATTTTGGGGAAACATTGCTGCACAATTAATGCAAGATGTCACGATCTATTGCTAATTCTGAGAAGAGGGCGAGCAGGCCCAGCTCCTCCTTAGAGCTTCTCTGCACCCAGTGGAAGGGGAGCACTCATAAAAGGCAGTAACTTGCATAAAGTTACTGATTTTTTATTTTCTGTTCTGAGTTTTCTCCTTTGATAACTGAGTATTGTAAATGATGAACACTGGAGCTTTACATTTTCCCAAGGATTTAAAGATAAAACTTATGAGGTGCATTGATACTAAAAACCGGGAAGGGGGGGTCTCTATTTCTCATTATATTTACATCAGAGAATTTAATGTTAAAAGATTATAGTGGCATGTGTGCATTCTTATAATTTCATGTGTCTATCTACATGCATTTCATTTCTTACAAGACTCCTGACCAATTGGGTTCCCAGAAGAATGAGATGAATGAGAAAGGCATCCTGTGGGGAAGGGGGGGAAACAGAAGCAAGTGGTATATCCTACAGAAAGAGAGGAAATAAAACGTGACATTCCATTGCCAACTGGGTGTTCGTTTGCTATATTGTCTTCATCAACAAATCTTTGACTTCTTGATGCTTTTAGAATTGATCTGAAGTGAAAAGGCTCCTTTTTTAACATTGCCTCCTCCCAGGACTGTTTTTGCACCATCTCACGACTATCAAAAGCTGACTATCAGAAAAATTTTGGTATGGTGTGGATAATCAGCCTTTGCTTACAAAACACTTTTTTGCATTCTTTATGCTTATCACTTTTAAATTAATGAGAAAAGAGAATTATGAAGGGGGTGGATGGATTGGTGAAGTCCATTCTTTGAATACTAGACACTTGCAAAGCAGCTGCTGAACTGAAATTTCCTTGTCTGCTTAGTGGAAGGATAGTTCAAATTGTAGTCAGAATTAGGACTGATACACCCAATTATGTGAGGGTGTGACAAATGAAAAAGGAAATGCCTGGTATTTTTATTTGTAATATGAAACTAACCTAAAATAATACTAGTGGTATTAAATTTTATATGTTCCAGTGGATCAGTTTCATTGGAATACAGAAAATAGTTCTGCTTATATTAATAGAGTGTATTTTTGAGACATTACTTTAAAAGAATTACTGAAGTTGAAATAGTAGTAGTAGGGAATATATGATGCTGTGGGTGTGGTATGTGTCTTTTATCATCATGGTTTCATATTATTTTAAATATGTGTTCATACAATCTTTATAGAGAACTCACATTCACTCCATATGATTATACAGTTGAAGAAACACTTTCTTAGCTACAGTTTGCTTTAAAGTAAAACATTCTAATGGAGTCTTTTATGTTACTCAGCTGTAATGGGGAAAAAAGAATATCAATCAATGAAAGCACAGGGGACTCAAGTGGACTTTGGGTGTAGCAGGAAGGTTAAGGGCCCCATTTAACAGCAGCATCCTTTGACTATAGGAGAGCTGCATCCACTTCCACAGTTTAATTCCATGGAGTTATTTAAAGTTCTAAAGCTGTCAAGAAAGATATGGCAAATCAACTGGTGATCCTCCTGCAAGAATATGGGAAGAAATAGAGTAGACCAAAAAAGTTCTATTTTTCTCTCTTTCAATAAAGAGTTTGAAAATCTGTGTCAAAGGTACTCAGATAGTGAAGGAGTCCTTAACAGGTGAGCATGGACTAAGTAGTGATACTTTTGTGGAGTGAAAACCATATGGCAGTTCTCTGGGTCACACTTTTAGTGGGATGAAAAGCAGATGATGGCTCTCTGGATTAGGCTCTGGGCTGGGAATTTCATCCGTTTTCCCACCCTGGCTCTGCCACAGATTTCCTTGATGAAATAAGCAAGTAGTTAATGGTTTTGGCCGCTGTTTTTCTCTTCACAAAATGGAATTCTGACCCCTTCCTCTCCCAAGGGTCTCTGAGGTTAAATAAAAGGATGTTTATAGAGTAAGTTTATTTTTTTTTTATGAAAAAGGTGCAGTTTCAACATTTTCAAACAATATTCTCAGCAGAGAAAGACTCTTAGTTATTATATTTACTCACATAGTGGTGCTGTAATTCATATGTGCTTTCTCTCAGTGGTATCATCCCACTACAGTGGGAGGTTTGGGAGGTTCTGTACAAGTCCTCTTTTCTGGAGTGAGGAAACAGGTCACAGACACCCTGCAAAAGGGAGCCATGGCTGGCTGCCAAGGGCCACGGATACCCTCCTGCTGTGTGAAACCACCTGCCAGTCTCCATTAGCATGAGCTGCCTCTGCTTGCTGGGACACCCCAGTATGGTGTGAGAAGTTCTTGGAGGGCACTCTCCTTCAGTGTAAAGGGGAAGGTGTCTGTTCCTCTTCTCCCACCTTAAGTGAACCTGGTTCTGCCTGTGTGTGTGCTGTGGGTGTTACCAAATACTCTGTGTACATACACAAATTAAATGCCTGCCACCTCTCTCTTCATGCCCCTCTCCTCCCTTATTTTGGAGGATGTCATTCAGTTGGTCCTTTTCAGCCTTTTGTTGATAACTGCCATTTTTTGTGCTGTCTGTTGCTAAGTGTTTGGTGCTGCTCAGTCTCACCATTCCCCAGTCCTCTCTAGGCAAAGAAAGGGCACAGTATATTTCCAGAATATATATACTCTAATCCCAGTGATACTGTGCATCTGGTGCCTCAGTCTTCTCTGTGCACATTAGAGCACTTTGAAGTGCAGGCAAGGGGGCAAACGACCCCACTGTGTCTGGGCAGTGGGACACAGTGATTACTGCATAAAGTGTTACAGAGGCATCACTGGGTGCAGGAACACCAGTGGTATCCCAATTAATCCTTAGCCAGACACAGAGAGCAGATGTCTCTGATATCACTTTTGTGTAGGCAGCCCCAAAGTATGTACGTTGTTGGCACGGCGTGCATGGAGGTAGAAATGTGGTGGGAGGTGGAATTATGGTAGATGTGATTGATTTATGACAGGAGTTTCCTTTACAGTCATAAGGGGAATTTTGCTTGGTCACAGCAAGTTTGAACCCTCATGAAACAGCCTGAATCATTTGAAGCTAAAATAAAACAGAGGATGGCAGGGGGAGGGGCATGGCCGTTAGAAAAAAAAAAAAAGTCAAAAAGCACATTAAAATTGTTTCCCTTGGTGCTGACTTCTTAAATGGGAATGTGTTCCAGAATAGTTCTGCTATGTAAGCCAACATTTGTTTTAAGACTTTTTATTGTCTTTTTTCCTCTCTTCCCCTTCATCCCCTTGCCCTCCCGCTCTGCTCTGCAGATTTACACTGACTGGGCTAACCACTACCTAGCAAAATCTGGCCACAAGCGGTTGATCAAGGATTTGCAACAGGACATTGCAGATGGAGTTCTGCTAGCAGAAATCATCCAGATCATCGGTAAGACCAGGGCTGAGGGAAGCACTGCGAGCTGACTCCTTGCATGGGGGAATATATAATTCAAGCTGAATGTATTTAACAATAGGATGAACCCTGAATAATACAATTTGACTGGGTCCATATGTCTCTGATATTTGTGTGGTTCATCCTTGTCTTAATTAAAAAAATATATGTTTATGTGAGCATGTTTGGAAGTTGCTGTTTAACCATACTTTAAATGGCCAGAACTGTATCTTACACACTTTGAATTGTCAGAAATGAATGCTCCATTAAACCATATGTCTCCCATGTGTGCATTTTGTTAGCTGGAGTGGCTCATACTTTCTGGGATGCCTTGAAACTGTATCCTGACCCTGCAAAGACAATTGTGGAAGATTTCATGTCAGCAGTTATTTTGCAGGGGCTGAAGAATTAGCAGCGACCTCCTTCGCACTTCCCCCTTTGCATGATTTGGCATATGGAAGCAACTGCTGCTAACAAGAGTGTTGTTACTGTACGACTGAGCTTTACTGAGAAAGGAGCTCTCTGTCAACAAAACCCTCTGCATTTTATTGCTGTGCATTTTATTTACTGCTTTTCTTCTGGATTTTTTTTTCCTGGTTTGATTTTTAGGTTTCTGGGTTTGGGTTTTTTTTCTTTTCATTTCTTTTATTTTTTTTTTTTCCTTTTGACTGGGGGTTGGAAAGTTTTATCTCATTGTTTACTTTTGCTTTTCCCCTCACTGTTTTTGTTTAGCAAATGAAAAGGTTGAAGATATCAATGGCTGTCCACGGAGCCAGTCTCAAATGGTAAGAATAAAATACATTTTTAGTTTGTGTTGGCACCATTGCACCTTCCTAAAATGCTTTTTAATAGAAATTTATATAAAATACGAATTTTCTGTCCCATTTTTACCATAAAGTCCTAACTCTCATACAGTGTTCCTGATACTTTTTTCCACACATTCTTAGTGTTTTTCACTTTGTTTCTGTGCTAACTTTGGATCTTGAGATAACTTGACAGCAAAACTTCATCACTTCTAATTAATTCAGAACTGCCTTATCAGACCTGTTCTTCTGATGATCCAAATAATTTCATTTAGCTTCATTTTAAGGGCAGTAAATCCAAGAATAAATTACTAAGTGGAGTCTTTGTGTCTGGAAAACTGGTTTGATGAACAACACTTGCCAAATTGTTTTTACATATAAATAGCCTTTTGGATTGTCCACTGTGAAGTCCAGCTAGATGAACTGGCTCCAAGACTTTCAGAAATAGCACTTTAGTCATATAGCTTTCTGAGCTATAGCTGGCAGCTGTCTAAAGACTTTTTAATACTCTCAGACAAGAAGCATTTAGTGACTGTGATTCATATGGAGTCTTATTAATCTTTTACTGTGTTTGTGGCTAGTCAACTACCACATAAGATGATACCTCCTTAGAAGACTGTGAAAGTGACAGACACAAAATCTGAGCCTCAGTAAAATCCCCATGCATTTATTGAATCATTTGCAATTCAATTCATATTCTCCCATGCTGAGGTCTTTGGCTTTCTGTTCACATTAAAATAATGTATAAATAAGGTACATAACTGTGTAGCTGGCAAGGATTTTGCAGTATAGTGACTTGGATGAGCTTGCTTAATAGCAAACTGCTGAAACTGGGTTTAAAATGGAAATGAAATAGAAAAAAAAAAAAGAGTGCATTTGTTCAGTGCATTTTTTAATGGTGGAAGGTGTTTGCCGCTTTTTTTTTTTTTTTCAAAGCATCAAGAGGTAAGGGGAAAATTTTTGAGTACAAGCGAAGTGCATAATGGGGTCTTTTGGTTCCAAAACTGTGCAGGATTAGAATAAGTTTTTTTTCTGACTTTCAGACTTTTTGAAACAGTCAATAGAAAGAATGTCCACAATTTCCTTAATAATAGTTATTATTTTAATTACTCATATTACAGCAGCACCTAGTGGCCCTGGCTGAGAACTTTGGGAACTCCAGCATGGAACTCTAATATTACACTCACAGATCAAGAGATAATCACTCTCTACTTTAATCACGTTTAAACTTGCCATTCCAGACAGGCAAGACAAACAAGGAGAGACAAAAGCACAGCAAAGTGATGTGATTTCCCAAGGTTATGTAAGTGGTTAGTGGCCATCTAGGATTGCTTAGGGACCCACTGCTCTGTTGTCTCTTGAGCTTCATTTCCATGGGAAAAAGACAAGCTGCAGAGAGAACTATTCACTCTAGCAATATTTGCATCTCCAAACCAACACTGGTGCGTATCCTCTGTTGCACTTTTATGTGGCATAGGGATTCTGGATTTCATCTCTGGCTCCATGCATCTATGGGGAAAACGTGGCCAGTGCATGCCCATGCTGCAGCAGTACTTGTGGCTCTCTTTGTGTCCATCTTTCTCTTCCCATAAGCCCATCTCTCAGCTCAGCCAGGCCAAAGAATTTGTCCCAGATGCTCTGGGTCTCCAACCAGCTGCTTTGAAAACTCCTCTGCTTAGTCGTGCACTAAGCATCAGTGTTTGCACAGTGACTAAAGGGTTGCATTTAGCCACTTTAACTTCATAATAATATATGTGTTTATCCTTCTTTTGATACAATCTCTTTACTGTTTTTTTTTTCCTCTATAGACGGATCAAATTATTTTCCTGTCTTTTCACATACTGGTTCTGTACTGCTGATTTCTAAACTGAGATAGGAAATTTAAAATGAAGTTAAAGTAATTCAAACGTGCCAGTTTTTCTCTCAAAGCATCTCAGAGACCACAGGTTTTGAACCAGCTCTCCATTTGTTTCTTTTGGGCTGTGCACTGCTCTAACCTAACCCAAGGCAGATTTTACCAGATTTTCAAATAACTTTCCTTGGCAGTGCTCAATTTTGCTAGCCCACTCAGTTAATGGTAGGGCAATTCTTTTCTCCTTATAGCAGTGGACTCTTAAGGTGTTTGTAGTAGGCAGGGGAAAAAAAGTATAATAGTGGTTGAAGGTTGTTTGCATGTTGTATGTCTGACATACACTAGTATGTAGCAATATGTCCTGTCAGAATTTGCCAGAACATCAGCCATCAAACCAGCAACAGTCAAAGTATTCCAGTAACATTTGCTAGCCATTCATTCACAGCTTGCTTTTTAAAATTTTTAGTTAATAAACCTCAAGAATCCCACTACCCTCTTCTTGCACATATGTTTTCATAATCCTTGCTCTCATAACTTGCAATTAAGAGGAAATGTTTTCTCTATTAATCTGTCATTTGATACCCTTTCCAGAAGGCCATTGATACCCATTTTCAGGAGGTCTAAGATGTTTTATTAGCTTTAAAAAACCTAGGGAGCACTGACATGGATTGTCTGCTGCTGGAAATACTTGATATTCTCTGTGGATGATACTGATACTGGTTCATAATTAACCACTGCCAATATTCCCAAGTTCTGTTCCACTCACAATTTGGCTTTCCTCTTGCCAATAGCATCATCTTTCAAGTGATTTTGAGGCATCTCAATTCAGCTGTTACCTTAAATTGTAAACATATTTTAATGTTTATTTTAAATGTATATAAAATGCTTGGGTTTTAGTTTTTCTTTAATTCTATTGCAGTGTGTTGCACTCTATGCTCATTTTGGCATTGATATATAAAGTACTTGCAGACAAGTTAAATTGGCTCCATAGGTCCAAGTTCGTCAAAATTAAAGCCTGTGAAACCCAGCAGCACCCAGTTTCTGCATACTTACCTTTACCAGGATTCTCGTGGCTTTCATTATGCTCACCCATTTGATGTTGCACACAGAACTTGAGAACCTGAGATGTACTGGAGGAACATATTCTAGTCCCAGAAGCTTTAAATCAATGAAATTTTTAAGAGAATTAGAGAGGTTCACTTCTTTGCTGGCCAAGTGTACTGTGGTGAAAATATTTTAGTATTTCTTAGGAATTGTTTTCATAAATATAATAAGGATTTAAACCTCTGTGTATTACAACATATGTTGTCTGTCCATAGTGTCATGCAAAGCCTTGCCTATTTTTTTCTTTAAAGCTATTCTTCCAAGGAGCAATATGGCACTTTATCTATTTTTTCATCATCTCTTAGAATCCCTTCAATGGAAAACAATGCCACATTAATTTCTATAATTTCCTTGTATGAATTATTCCATAAGTCTATCAATTAAGGACATTTCATATCACCTTTATTTAGAAAATAATGGGATTTCAAGGGTCTGCCTATTGATAAAATCTGAAGCTAATTCCTTTCTGCTTCTTTATAACCCATTTGCTTTTTTAAGTTTTGTTCCAAGCTTCCCCATCATTAGGAATAGCAGGATAGAGTCCTGGGTAGAAAATATGTTGTAAAGCTTTTATCTCATTGTTCAAAGAGGAAGCACTTAGCATTTTTTTTTCCTCCTGAACAAACTGTAAATATAATGGAAAATCTCTAATGTTTTGAGTTTTAACACATCTCATCAATCATACACTAAGCATACAGTGCATACCAATTCCATCCATCCTGGAGTAGCTGGAGAAAATGCAAGAGAATCAAAAGATGTTGGACTGAAAATCCTTTAATGGTGACATTTGCAGTGTTGTCCCTAGCAAATTTTGCAAAACTCATGTTTCTATTCTTTCCTCATGCAGTTTACAGTGCTGTCAGCAGATTAAATAGTAAAATAAATTCAAAGTTGACAAAAATTTTTCATTTACTGTTCTTCAAGTTGATTTTTTCCTTCAGAGATTGATGCTGCCTTGATAGGTGTTTTTTCTTATAATTAGCTCTTGCTACTTCCAACAAGAATTGTTTCTGCCAATACACACCTAGGTACAAAAGTATCCTTAATTTTTGTTGGTAGCAGAGGTTTTCTCATAGTTATGATAAGGCTGGAAAGACCTTTCTTATTAAAGAGTCTCCTGGTATTGTACACATTTCATGAAGACTATTTTTTATTTTGTCACTCTAGTCTTTGGCACACTTTTCTACCAGTTTATTACAACTGAAGGTATGCATCAGACGTAATTTTTATGGTTTGTAATGCGGATATGCTGTGGTCCCACAGAGAAAGTTGAATTTAGTAAAAAATACAGGTCTTGTTCATCCTGGAAATCAGGGAGTGGAGAAGAGGTGTTGGAGCTGTATAACATTGCAAAATTGATGAGAATCTTTAGTAAAAAGCTTTAGTTACCAGAGCTAGAACAAATTTTGCATGAGCAGCAGTGTGTCTGATAAAAGTGGGAATTGATGTGACTATGTTTAGAACTAATAAGATAATTTCTTCAACGTAGTACTTGATTTCATTAACAATGCCTTTAAAAAGTTTCTAATAAATTAAAAATGTTTTGTAAAAAAGACAGAAGAATGCCAAAAATGTTGCTTTATTCTATGAGAGTGAAGAAAAGTTGTGTACATTAACAAGAGGAAGGCAGAATAGGTCAATCAGTCTCTGCTTAACCAGGGAGCCTTTTCTGTGAGAGAGAAGGTTGAAGTGTGTGAAGACTAAAGATGAAGTAGGACAAAGCTACCATGTATATACTGGTAGCCATTGCTTTGTAATTTATTGGGCTGGATGTGCTCTGTAGTGTTCTTGTTGTCCCACAGAAACCCATGGGGGCTCCATATCTGCTTCTTTGCTTGGTTTTTTCTCTAGAGGAGGACAGGGTTGCAAGAGAATGGGGTGCATGCAGATCTCTTCTTAACAGTCAGGAGTCAGCCTGTGGACAGGATAAATAGGTGGAAACTACAACTGCTAAACGTGCCACACGTGTCCTTCAGACTTTCTCTGACATGGATATGCTGGGCAGACACTGTGGAGCAGCATCCATCTGTGTCCATCAATGTCAATATCCAAGGATGAAAACATCAGCAGGATATTCTGTGTCTAAAAATTTTTTGTGAAAAACAGGATAATTGTATATAAAGTAAGCATTATGGGTTCTTCTAAGGTTCAGTAATTCCATGTGAAAATGTGTGTGGTATGGTTGTGTGTAGCTCTCAGAGGAACAGAAAGCCTGAAAATATCATCCCTATGTTCACTGTCAAGTGGGCCCACCTGTGACCTCTCCCTGCCTGAACAGTTTTGAATTGTATAAGAATCTCCTGGCTTTGCTGCTGCAGGTGTTGGTCAGTCTATGTGGGTTCAAGATGTACTTTCTGTGCTTTGGAGCAGCTTCAGGTGAGCCTTCCACACAAGTGTGACATATTGAAATATATACAGAAATTCAGCTGGGTGAAGAAATATGGTCTCTTAGGAAACTGGGAATTCAGTCTGCATTTTGAAAACTAATCTGAGCTCCTTTAATGTGTGATCCAGTTTCTTCCTGCAGTGACATCTATGTGACCCCTTTTGACATCTGTATGACTCCCTTCATTTTAAATTTGGACCATATTGTCCAAACTTTTGTGCAGCTTCAAGCCAGGAATGTCCAGCTGGGAATTTCATGAGGACATTTTGCCCTCATTGTAGATGAGCCTGTCCCCAAATGTTAGCAAGCTCCCTACAGTTGCATTTCTTCCTTGGACTTCTTAAGTGGTGGCAGAAGCATCATGCTCCCCATTCCCTGGGAAAAGTGGGTCATGGTAATGCACATCTTACATATTCTTTGGTGTCCTGCCTCACAAAGGTTTACTTACCTGTTAATTATGCACTTCTGAATCCAGCTCTTGTGGTTTGGCAGAATAAAGTCTTGTGCAATTAGGTTCTGGGGAGAACTGTGGGTAAAATACTCATTAGAGCCACACTGGTAACAAATGCTTCTTTTTACCATCTCTCCTACCCTGCAACACTGGCAGCTCCAGGTGCAAGTGTAGACAAGGCTGATATGACTCCATTAAGAGAGGATAGAAGTGGATAATTTTCTGAGGGAAATGACACTCCTCAGCCTGATTCAGATTTCCCAATTTTGATGGCACTTTCAAGTAGGCCCGTATCTCTTTTTACTTAACTAGCTGTGCTTTGTGAGTTTCTTCATAGGTAGGTGATTTACATTCAACTTTTAACCTTTCTGGGATTCCCAGAGCCCAAGGGCCTGATACTGTCATAGCCAGGAGCATGTCCTAACTAGCCTTCTGAAGATGCTTTCTTGGACAAGTCCTCTCATTTCCTAGGAAGGTTCAGGGTGTGATCTTCCTTTTGAGAACCAATCCCATTCCCACATCCTTCCCCAGTGACTGGCCTCAGCTGTTTGAGGGAGCACTTTCTTGAACATGTTTGACACATCCAGACACTTGCAATCCACTATTTAGCATACAATGTACAAGACAGCTTCAAAGCGTTTCTAATTTTTTTGGCATTCAGCGAGCGTCGAAGCCAACTATCATTGAAGTCTCCCATATTTGAAACTCTTGAATCATGAATGATGACTGTAGGACAAAATTTTAGAAGCTGAACTTCAGGATTGGAGTTTCCTTCTTTGTTTTTGTCATCAAGGAAAATAAAAACAAAGCCATTTTATAAACCTGTGTACTCCTTGCAGGGGCTCATGCCTTTTTTTTTTTTTTTGTGTAATCCTCTGTGCCATAGAAATTTAAGAATTGTCTGGTAAAAAGCAATGCATGTAGATATATTTACAGTGAAGATATGCAAACACATTGAAGTTTATTTATTTGTTTGCAGATGATATTAACTTGACATTATGACTACTGTAAAAATGAAAATTAGGGTATCAAGACTATGGACATGTGTAGCCCCCCCAAAAAAAGAGATAAAGGGAATAATGAGGATCTATCTAAGCATACATTTTGGGAATAGTGACTATTTGAATGGAGAGAATAAAGAAAGGAATGAGAACAATTTCTGTTAGGGCAAGACTAAGGTGTTAACAGTGGCTGAATCTCAAGGATGTAGATGTTTGAATTCTTGTTTCAAGTTTTGCTGAAATTAGATTATTAATGTTATTAACACAGCCAGTCTGAGTAAGATGAGAGGCAAACTGGTTTAGCATAGAATTGGAAGAGGAGGAATTCCAACTGCTTTTGTGAACAAACCCTAAAATTTCCAGGAACTCAAAAAATTTAAGAGAAAATATAGATGGGATGACAGCTGGACAGACAGTAACAGTTGCCTTTTTGTGGTAGACCAAGCATATTTTTACTCTGAGAGAACAAGTAAGCTGAGGAAAGGATGGAAGAACTGCTGCAAGTGTAAGATTAGTAAAGAATAAAGAATGGAACACTTCGTTCACCCTTCCTAAGAATGTTATGTATGTCTTAGAAAGGAAGGGGAGGAGAAGGCAACGAAATCATCTCTTTTTGTGATAGGGTTTGATTCTAGTTTGACTTTTTGTGAGACCTCTTTATTCTGCACAGAAACAAGCAATTCCCTTTACATTTAGAACATTACATTTGAGAACATTAAAAGGACCACAAGATTTACAACAATCTCTCTTCACAGAACAGCTCAGAGTTACTCACTGTTATCAGGCACTGAGATACATATTCCCCTGAGTCACTCATATTTGACTGTCTGAAGTCATAAAAGAAAATGCCGCAGGAACATATCCTGAGTGTTATTTTACTAGGCTGGAAGTGCATTATTCATGAAGTATAAATTGTGTATTGTTGTTAGCCTTTTGGTTTGCGCTTACAAATCCCTTGTGTTATTACTGTGTGGAATCATATGAGAATAACTCATCTAGATGTTAATGAAATAATCATGTCATGAAAAGTATTGTCATGAACACGTATACAGTCTCCATGAAAGCTACTGACTCCTTAGGTTATGGTTGGGTTTGCTTGGTTATGACTGGAATTAGGGTTATGCTCACTTTGCTTCTGTAGATCAAGACTACCAAACACTAAAAGATCTTTTTATTCCTTCAAGTCAACTGTTTTCCCTCCCACGTTGCCTTCCTTCTTCCTGTCCCTCCTGCAATTCCTTGAAACTCACCTCCCTTCAATCTCTATCTGGAATATGCCACTCATGCCACTGAGATATGACCATCTCACCCATCTGTCTCTTCTCCCCATCCCTCAACCGTGTTTGTCAGGAACGTCAGTTGATCAGAAATTTCAGGTAAACAGTGTTGGGAGGACATGCGGAGACTAAATGTTGCAGTATGCTTAAAAACTAATGGGTAATGTACACTTTGAAGTATTTATTGTTTGAAGTGATGCAGTTTACAGTCTCTCCATTTCACCCATCTGTAATTAGCTTTCCATGCTCTTCAATTTTTAGTTGCGATTGTTCTGGTGGGATTTTTGTTCCCCCTTGGAAATGTCATGTGAACATTCCCTGAAGTTTTGGAATTGAACTAATATATATTAGTAATGCATATGCTTACACAAAGAGGTGAGGAATAAATGGCCTTGAAACCTCCATTAATAGCAATGCATTAAAAAGTCATAACATAAGCATGCAGTTAAAATACATACACAAAAATTGACTGTGACATGCATTCTAGAAAGCACCTGTGGTTATAAGACATTAACAGATTTTTCCCAGACAGCAGCAGCAGATTACAGTAAATATGTGTGCTTCATGATGGTGTATTTTTATCATCTTCTATAGGGAGAGTATGTTATAAATACTAGGAATGTCTAGAATGTTTACTGGATTTAAAAATAGAGAAGTGCATGATATTTAGCTGAACAGCAAAAAAGACATATTTAAGCTGAACAAGAAAATAAACAATGTATCTGAAGTGGTTTTATTTTACAGTATAACCAAACAAGGCTTTCTGGTGATGTTGAGATTTTGTCAGCTTTCTAGATTTTTTCAAATGTCTGATTATTTTGGAACTGTGGCAAAATGCCAGTTCTCTTATAGTTATAGTTGGGGACTTCTATTTAAAGATTTTCTAACCACTCCCACTTCTGCTTAGACTTTTGTAATTTTGAGTGCTGCATGTTATTTAGAAAAGGTTATTATCTGCTGAGTTTCCTTGGAGAGGTAGACTTTTCACAAAAGAACATTTCTCCACACTTTCACTCAACATTCTTCCTAAAATAATCTGCCACTCTCTCTCTTGACAGTGGAGAATTCTGCAGTTTCCATGAAACAGTTTCAGTAACTTGCAAGTCTCTTGAGAAACAATGTGAGCATGGGTTTTGGTGTGTGGCTCACATACGTGGTTGTGAATCTGTGTCAAGTACCTTGTGCTGTTCTGATTGAACTGTCAGTGATTTTACTCACTTCCAAAGGTGTTTAAGCCACTCTACCTCTCATGTGTGAATCAAAGTTTGTGGAAACTTTCAAATTCTTGGAGTTTTTGTATTATCTGGGCATCTGTGAGAGCATGAGATAGCCACTCTTCTACAGATTTGCCAGAACTACTATCTCTATTCCTTAGAGTGAGTCCAGATTAAGTTTAGAAAAGAGCTACTAGACAGATTTTGAGAATTAAGCATCAACATCTGCAAACAATAAGTGAGGGCACACACTAAGTTTGAGTATCATCAGCTTTCACTTGGTAGGGCTGGGAAATGCAAGCAAGGCAAGATGTTTTAATGGAGATTCAGGAACTGCGCAATGGTCCATAAAATGCTGTCTGTGGTGTAAAGTGTAGAGCAGCAGAGGGTGCCAGAAAGCAACAAGTTGTGGCTTCCATTGTAATTAAAAGAGCTAGCAATGTTAGGGTGGGACAGGGTTTGTATTGTGAGTTTAGCTGCAGAAGGGAAGAAAGAAGACAGCTTTATTGTAATTTTAACCACTTATGTTTAAAATTAAAATAAGCACTATCCAACAAATGATCAAGCTTTTGGAGGTGTTGTGTGGTACTTTATGCCTAGGTGACTGTGCTGGTCACTGAATCATCTTTTAGCCACTGTATGTACGTGGTATTTAAAAGCTTGGCCTTAAAGCAAAGAGACTGCAAGACATGAAGATAATAAAGCAGCTCAGAATGTCCTAGCAATCTAGTGTGTTAATTAAAGACTAACGTGGCCACAAAAACTATCCTGTCTTGCTGCATTTGAAATTATGACGTACATTAAAACGTCTTGACAACCTCCCCCGCTCTCCTGTTAGAAAGTAAAACAACAAAAATTCGTTGTGTCAAAAAGTTTGAGGTTTTTTGGCAATATTGCATTATTTCCAGTATATAATACAATTACAGTGTTAGAAAAGGAAGAGAAAGAGTGAAAGTAGGTGCATACTGAAGCTACTATGATCTGTCCAAGTGTATTTTCTCACTCTGCCCTTGATCTTTGCTGGAACAGAAGTTGCCTACATCTGCTGCAGCTTAGTATTAGCCTGTTTCATGGAAAGAATGCCAAATCTACTTGATTTTACAGTGTCTTTTACATACTCACCATTTTGGAGTTCCTTGACTTTTATGCACACTAACCCACCTAACCTTGTGCTTTTATTTGCCTGTAATTATATTCAAAGAACAAACTCCCCTTTGAACTCTGCTGCAATCCCTTCCACTTACAGCCTCTCTGCAGTGTGCTGTTGCTGGCACACGTGAATAGCACGCAGCAGGGGTCCATCAGGTCAATGTTCCCTCTCTGAGAATGACAACGTAAGGGGTGGCTTAAAAAGAACAATTGACCCTGGCATTTTTATTCCTTCATTCTCCTCCTCTTACCCCAGTATCTAAAGTTCGGGAGTTAGAATGTACTTCTTTGCCTGCTCTTTTGGTATATACTTATGCACTAGTGTTGTGATCACCATGTATTCCATGGAATGTCATAGTGAAACACACTGTATTTGTCAGAAAAAGTCTCGTGTCCCTCACAATCATGGGCAGAGCCACGGGACCACATGGAGAGTAGTCATGGCTTTTTCACTCACTGAAATAACTGTTCCACCAGCCTTCTCCTGCTGTCAAGAGCCCATGGCTCTGACCACTCTGAAGTGGCACCAGATAGCATGAGGCTCCTGAAACCCTGTGTTAGTAAAGATTTTGACAAACTTTGAACTGGACTTAAATACCAGTGCTAGCTCTAAATATAAACTCTATTACACCTGGTGACCCTACTATAGGCAATGCTATTAAGGTACAAATGGGCTTAAATTAGCTGTAGAACAAGTAAGTTATCACAAAGACTGCTTATTTCAACAGCATTAACTAATCCCTTTTCATGTAAAGGCTTTTCATCAAGTTAATTTAAATATTAGCACAATCTCCTTATTTTATTTTTTTATGTAACTTGTCTGTTTAAATTCACTATGACCTGAAATTTAATACATAAATAGTTAGAATACAGTACAACCATTTTTGTTTCAGCAGAAATAAATAGTATAAATATAAATATAGTAACCTATTTGGCAGCTCTCAGATGTGCAGGGCTTATTTAAAACACTCCTAGATTGAGCAGTCTGCTGACCATATGATCAATAGATGACCACATGGCATAAATCAGAGCTATACTTATTTAAAGTTGGACTTATTTTAAGTTGGCCCAGTGTCTGGATATGTATTGGTCTGGGCAGGGTTCATTTTCAGTGTCTGTCCAAGATCCTTTTTTTATGTTGTTGGGACTAGGTTGTATTCTATCTCACACACTGATCACAAATATTTTTATCCTTTTTTGATACTTTATATTAGCTTAAAGCATTTGTTTACCTATGCAGTTCCTAGCAAGTCTTTCAGTGTCATCCGGACCAATACCAAACCCATAAAGTTCTGAACAGTGAATCTGAACAGTCTTCCTTAAATAGATATATATTTGTGTTTTAGCTTGTAGCTTTTGGCAGTCTTTAATTCAATAACAATTAGATTATACTTTGTTTAGGCTTGTGTTGTCAGCTAATTAGAACCTTGTTTGAATTATTCATACCTCTTGATTCTTCAGCGTTTTTTTGTTATTACCATGGGAATGTACAAATGGCATTTCCTCTAGAGAAAAAAAACACCACAAGAATTTCCCTTGGTTTCCACATTTGAGAAATGAGACCTATTTGCATGTAATAGTTAATATTTTTATTTTTCATAAATAGTAGTTCATGGAGTTAGATAGTTATATTCTTCTGTACTCTAACTGTACATGTAACTAACTAACCAGCATCCCAGCCTTGAGAACTGTTTTGCCTGTCACACAGATTTTCTCAGTAATTCCTCCCAATAACAACTTTAAATTAGGTGTTTGTTGTTTTTCTTTTGGTAAGAGCTCTAAGTTCATGGGCAGATCAGCAGTAACACTCCAGGGTAAACATTATGTGCAAGGGTGTTTTCACAGTTCTTGTATATATAAAGCTTCTATTTGGATTTCTTGGCATAAACAGTTTTGAAAGATTTATGTTGTTGCATTGTATGAATTAATGCATTTGAAGATATATGCCCTCTCCAAAATGCTTATTTTTTTCAAGTAATACTGGCAATATTTTGGAGCTTTAAAACACTTGGATAACTGTTTAAAAAATTGTTTCCTCCTACACTTTACACTTCATTGGCTACAATTGGAAATGATGTGACAACAAGCATTAAGTGCTTGTTAAGGCTTCATTTTAAAGGCTTGAGCACTTCTGATGTTACTCTTATAGCGTTTGGCTGAGAAGTCAAAAAAAAAAATTCTGACCCTGTTGAGCTGACAAGCAGATATCCCACTGCCTTCTGTGGTTCCAGGTGCTTTTATTTTCCTTGACTGAGAATCTAAACACAAGATCTTGTGATAATGTGGAAAATTCTTACCATAGTTATGAGAAAGGGGCAGATATAGGCAAGCATGAAAGCTGTTTAGAAGCATGGTGTGAAAATATATGCAGCATGGCCTCATATTCCTATGTATATTATGATAAACATGGTTTAAAATGTAATGCTCAGGTACACTAGTAAAAGTGAAAACCTGAGTATGAGTCTCTTGTATTACCCCTGGGGGTTTTAAAGATATGTGGTTTAATTTGAGTGGTTTTAATAACCTGTGATGTCAATTCATCATCAGGTTTTTTTGTCTTTTTCTTCGGGGCTTAGATCCATTTGAGTAAGTAATATGAAAACTAAACATAAAGGAAACCAGTAACTTATGTTCTCTCCTGCATACATTTTCCCAAGGACTTAGTGTTCCAGCTGGAGGACCAGCCACGTAACCTTAGTCCTACAGAAAACTCTGGGCTGTGCTTTCAGGCATTGCTGATAACAAGTATTTTTTATCACTTTTCTTTTGATGAGCTCAATGTTCTAGAAATACTATATGTTCTATAAATACTGTATGTTCTATACATTCTATAAATATTCCAGGGGTAATATGAAAAATATATCTAATTTAAAAAACCTTAGAATGTGCATAAAATTGAAAGGACAGTTAGGAGCAAACTGCTAGTGTCTCTCCTGCACAAGCTGTAACATTATGACTTCTGGTGGAGTCAGGAGGGAGGGTTCAGAAAACATGAAGTGCATCTGGATGGATTCCAGTTGCAAAGTTCAAGAGATGAAGTGAAATGCTTCATAGTTTACCTGTTTACTTATTTTTTAAAGGATTCATTCCATCACTGGTTGTACTGTCTTTATTTATAAAAGCTGTTTTTTTGAGTGGGCTAAATGAAGTTGCTATGCACTAAGTAGTGGCAAAGGAGAGAACTGGAATTCTTTCAAATGTTTAATTAAATATAGTAAATGAAGACCCTGTTGCAGACTCTCTTCTGACCTAATGGAGAGAACCTCCTCTGTTTTAAAGAAGCGTGCATGTTCACATTGCACTCCAATTTTCAGAAGTTGCTGAAGTTCCATTAATATTTAGACAGTGGTACCTTGCTGACTAGAAGTGTTGCATAAGTAAAAAAAAGATTGTAGAAAGGCTCACTAGAGTAGAGCATTGCTTTAAGAAACATTGTGTTTAAACAGAGTTCTTTTTATCATTCCATTCATAAAGGGTCCTCCCAGGGTAGTGTTTATCTTCAATTTTGTGTTCTTAGTGCATGTATAAGGCTCTTTCATGGTGGTGGTTGCCTCAGGCCTGTGGAGGTGAGTCCTGAAGTAGCAACTTACTTTCAGACACTGGAAGAGAATTTTGCCCTGTCTTTTCTTTTGATCCATTCTGCTGTACAGCCATATTTAGCTTTCTAAGAAATTTGTAGAATATGTTTAAATTCATCCATTTATTTTGAGTTCCAACCCAGCACTATATTCAAATCAAAATTCCAAAACTTTCTTCTCACAATTTCTATTATAGTAACACAAAAGCATTTCAGAAATTACCATTGCTGTATTTTGTTCTTTACAATGTCTGCTGCAAAGACTACTGTATAAAAAGTGGGAGAGCAAATGCAAACAAGACAAAAAACAGAAGACTGAGCAAGAAAGGAAGATGAGAAGCAGATTTACATCATTATATAGATGATCAGAGTAAAAGTTTGCAGTTTTCACTTACGTGGTGGAGGGTTTTTGGTGTTTGTGGATGGAGCATTTTTTTGTTTTACATGAAAATGACCAGCAGATGTTTCTAATGATCTATTTGGCCATCAAAAAGTTATGATTATGATTTTTTTTTATTTAGCAAAACTAAATTATTCATTAACTTGCTGATGTGTACAGACAGAAACAAACAAACAAACAGTTTTCTGTATATGCCATTACAAAAATAATCTCATATTCACACTAAGGTTTCCAAGCACCAAGTGAGGGGCTAGGTGAAAAATTTGCAACACCAATTGTCGCTTTTGTGTTCCTGACAGGGCTGACAGTAATTCATACCAGAAGGGATCCAATTCCCACTGTACCATTTTCTTAAAAACAATACACACCCCAGCTCATGCTTTGACCTCAGCAGTGACCTCATACATTCTTTTATCAGCAGGTCAGTACATATGTCTGTTAAATTCTCCAAGTACTTGAGAAGTTAATTTGTTTTCACATTTCTGGGTTTACTGGTCATATTTCGTGTTTGGACTGCATATTGGAAGAATTTCATGTGCGTGTTCCTTAATATCTGTTGGAAAAGGAAGTGGAAGCTATTTCAGTTTTAAATAAGATTGTCATTTTTTCCTCAAAAAATAACTAATAATTAAATAATTCCAGCATCATTTCCTAAAAATTTTTGCCTGGGAGGCCTTCTACATACCAGTAGTTATTATTCTCTAAGGTAAAATTCTCCCCAAATGCCTCCAGTAAACCAGTTTTTAATTTGTATGTATGGTCTCTTATTGCAAAGTCAATGCTTGGTTTGGAACAGTTTTCTGGAATGAAGCTATATTCTTATGTTCACTGATACATATTTCTTATTAAATGCTCCTTAAATTATTCTATTGCAAATAATCAGGAGTTTGCTACAAAAGAGTTAAATCAAATGTGTCTGCGTGTCAGTGTGTTCTCCTTAACCTCCTAAAACGTATCATAATTTTGATAGAAATATGGAATGTGCCTTAATCTGGGCCACGTGCAACAGCAAGTCAGCAGAATGCAGTAAATATCTCCCAGCAGGACTATTAACACCTGTTTTATCTGGATGGGTTTTCTAATTTACACCACCCATGGAAAGTTGACATTACCTTCCAGTGTAGTCACAAAAAGTTGTTTCAATAAGCTGCTGTGGTAGGGGCTTATGGGAAATAAATTACCAGAAAACAAATAACATGATTTTTGAGAGCTTGTTTGTCTCTCGATTTTCCCTTTCTTTAAATTTTCCCATTTCTACAATGGAAGCTGAGGATTCAGGGAAAATTTCACTCAGTCTCAGTAGTCTGTGGCCAGGGGAACTGTGCAACATGCAGCCTGCCATAAGAGTACCTTCCACAGAAACTGCAAATTTAAAACTAAAGAGCTTCCTCAGAAGAGTCGTTACAAGTTTTGCATTACCCTGGGCCACATTTCTTCCTACTGCATTTACTTTCAGATTTGGAAGAATTTGTGTGTATTTTCTGCCCTTCAAAGTGTCCTTATTCTGTAGTATTAGCAGAAAATACTTTTTAAAAATTATATAACTATTTTGTACACTTTCTTCACAAGGAATCTGGATGGAAATATACAACTTTTAGACAGTCTTGCCCAAAATTAAAAATCTGTAATTAATTTAGTATGAACACATTTATATGTAAACAAGGACATACAAATTTGAATATTCAAGTGACAAGAAAGCAGATCACTTTCTTTCAGTTGTGTTAAACTCGTTTGAACTGCGTTATATATATATATATATATATATGGATAACCAACTTGCTTGTTACAGTCAAACTATAATACTTGCAAAATGAGCCCACGTGAGTCTATTTCACATTGTTCCCTTTGAAACCCTACTCTTTAATTTAAAAAAGGATCCTCCCTTTTAGAATACCTCGGAATCAGCTATTGTGGATAACATACAACAATACAGTGTAGTGAAAATGGTACGACAGTTTTGCAAGTAAAATTTCATGACAGCTTTTCACAGACAGCAGGTATATCAACAATAGTGTCAAATGGAATGGAGCACATGGGACAGAAGGTGCTTCCTATTATGATTGAGGTTAATGATTGGTACATTTACAAATAATTGAAATAAATCTTACCATATAAGAAATAAATCATAATTGCTTATTTTTTATTTATTAGATACATTTTACCCCGCAGGACATGTACAACTATGAAAGCATTAGGGATTTTTTACATTTTAATTGTATTACCAGTTGCGTATTTTTCCAAAGAGATGAGCAGACGTTCAGGTGTGATGAACATCTGTCTTATAGTGAAGAACAGGGGACTGTGACTACTGAATATTCTTTAAATGATCATTTAAGAATCACCTAGACTCCCAAACAGTGTTGAATATGTGGCATTTGAAGAATGGATGGGCAGGAATATATGGACACTGGGCTAGGTAATCCATTTTGGTATACCAATTTTAATCTGAATGGTGCCTTTAACCTCTTCAGTTGGACCTCTTTAGAGTAAGTCAGCTATCAAAAATGGATTTCTGCACCCAATACTCAGGCTTAGAAAATCATAGTGCATAAAGCTATGTATAAAGCAAGCATGCTCGTAAGTAGAATAGCAGAGAGTATATTCAGTTATCACTTAAATGGAGCAAGTTCTTGACTTGTTTATTTTTTGGTGAAGGAAGTATTTGACATATGCCCATTTGTATATAGTGAAAAAAGCTAAATCTCCACCTCCCTGGTTTATGAAGCCTGATTTTGTTAAATAATCTGAATGATTAAACTGAGGATAAAAACATGACACTATAGAACACCAAGCATTATCTATTAATATCTCTATCTTGTAACTTTTTAGCTCTTTGTTTTAAGGACTGGCAGAACACACAAACTAGTGAAACCAGCCAGGAGGAAAACCTATAAGGAGCAAAATTACAAAGCAAACTGAAAATCTGGGTGTTTCCCACAAAACAAGTGAGCTGTCAACAGGTCACAACGTGTGCAATGGATTTAAGAAGAGAAAATGGAATAAAATTGTCCTTTTGAATATCTGAGAGCACCTTTGGGCATAGCAGGCTGTGGAGTATTGTATGTTTTGCCAAAGAATTGTCTGTTTATGTAGTGAATGTGTGAGGATTAACCATTAACTTGTGAGAGTGTACATGACCAATTCTCTTACTGGTCTTAGACAAGGGAAAATCAGTGTTTAGGCCATTTCCACCTTGAAATACTTTTCAGTTTCTGCCAGAGCATTATGTATAGCTAAATCTATATGGAAAGTTTAGTTCTCTTACCAACTCCAGCATGTGAATCAAAAATGCTTTTATTCACTCATGAAGATATCTTCATGATTGCTTGCCTGAACCTCTGATCTTTTTAGAGCCTGCAATTAAGAGCAGATCACTGGCACTTCACCTACTATTAAGTAAGCAGCCAAAACATAAAAGCTGGTGTGTCTCCTTACATGACTGATTCCTGTTAAAACCAGACAAATAGTATCTGATTTCACATTCTTTAAATTTTAATAATGTTATGCAACATGTGAATTGTAAATATTTTGAGTCCAGGTTGCCACTTGTAAGGCCTGAATTTTATTTGATTTTGATTGCACTAGGGCTACAGAACTTGAAAGAGAAGGAGCTGTGTAACAACAATAATGTATTTTCTAATTCTGCATTCATTTAAATCCTCCATGAATTGTATAAATGATGAATGTCCATGCAAGAGGAAGATTCAAATGCATATCTCTAAACTCAGGTTAATACTCTGGAGGCATTTAGGAAGAAACATGCTGGTAAAGTGTGTTTGAAATACAATTATTTTGACACGCACTATCTCATACCATAATACCAATCTTAAAGGAGAACCATTTATTATTTGCAATTAAAAATAGAAACAATACACCAAATACTGAAGAGCTTTATGGAGTTTCTGTGCTCTGGAAAGTGAGTATATATGTAATTCTCTGGAATTCTGTGGAAGCCTGTTTTCATGGATGTACTTAATCAACCATCAGCGACATTACAAAAGGGAAAATACTTTGCCAAATTTAACTGGGAATTGGGTGCCGAATCAGAATGTCAAAACACACAAAAAGGACTGTGGAAGATAGCTCTGGATGAAGTGCTAGCACAAATTATTGTTTTATTTTTGCTGCCAAAATAATCAAGAGTATTTAAGAGCATATATTTATAAAACCACTATGTGGTTTTAATAATATGTCATTTTTATAAAGGTGTCCCTTTCTTCAGGAAGAATCCAGCTCAGCGTAGGTGAACAGTAACTAACTTGTGTATATGTCCATGTGTTCTTGTAAACTATATTGTCATAAACTTAATCAGGGGGAGTAAGTCAAAGCAAGATATTTTTTGAGCTTCTTATAAACACAGAGTAACATAATGCTGTGTTAGTCATAATTACATGTCTTCTGAGCATCCCACAGTTAAACTTTTTTTTGGAAGTGAAGAAAGTGTTGTCTGTCAGACAAAGGAGAGGAAAACTAATCTTGGCAACAGTAAAAATAATAGGAATAAAGAGACTTATTCTATGTGTTGAGTCACTGGTGAGTACATCCCACATATGAGCTCTTCCTGTAAGTCTGCTGACATTAAGTACTACTGTTTATCTATATGAAAGTCCCCCAGTCAGATTTAGTGATTTATTTTTGTCAGGTAAATTTCAAAAAACTTTCAGTCAAAAGCAGATTACCCACAACTACACCATCTAATATGTGACAGCATATTTGCAACGTATCTTCTTCACATGCCATCTATTCTATTAATATTACCAGAACTGTGGCATTTCTGTTTATTTGTACATCATCATATGAACTGTATCCCCTTAAATGTCAGTGTAAAAATATCTTTGAAATCACTAATATTTTTGGTGTTAAGTATTTCAGGTGCTTTTTTTATTATGCTGTGAGTATGAGTACTATTAAAAGGATAAGATTTATGAAGAAAGGTTAATATATTGTAAGCATAACTCATTAGGCTTAATTTAAAAAAGAATCAAGTGGTGTTATCTACCTGATGATGCCCACAAATTAATTCCTAAATTTTCATCATCTTGGCCAATTGTATCTTTACCCACAATGCTGGAGCTACATTTCAGAATTTGACATAATGAGTTTTGATAAGGAGGTGATTAGGTTTCAGAATTAAGTTTTTGTTACCTCTGAAAAGCAATTTCATGTAGTGTTGATTGACTTCCAACATGGTTAATTGAATAGCTAAGTGGCAAATATCTATATAGCAATGAAGGTTTTGCTAGTAATTAGAAGTATCATTAATTACTTATCCTATTTATAGTTGTTAAGATTTTTAATATTGCAGGTCTGCTGTTCAATGTGCTGCATTTATTCCACTCTTTGGAATCTTTTATATAAAATAAGAGCCTTGAAACAAAATAAAAATTGGAGATTGACAGCATTGGAGAACTTTATTAACAGCAGTCTTGGCAACCTGTACCTGTACAAGCAAATTTGCACGTTTGAGACTCTTCTCTATCTTGATATGCAAGATTTGTAGTCAATCTGTATATCCTGAATTCTGTACTGTAATGAGCAATATCTTCTGCTACAACACCTTGTATTTCTGATGATTCAATTCACTATAATGATAAACATAATCTCTGCTATAAACTAGTTCTTTTTGCAACCAAAAATCACTGCAGAATTGTGGTTGTATCTGGTGTCTGTTGTGTTACACCACAAAACCTTCAGCCACTGTAGAATTCTACATACATGGTATGTAGAAAAAACAGTAGAAAGCAATAGAATTCTACAGATCATGGTGTCAGCTCTAGGAAGACTTTACCCCAGTGAATAATAACCTCATTGCTAACTACTTATATAAACATGGACTTCAGGAATTCATACCACTCTTGATTGAAACAGTACTGAGGAATGGAAGCTGCTTGAAATCTCTTAGAACTTTTGTAATTGCAAAATTACTCTCATCTGTGAGTGAGTTTGAAGAAAAAGTGTTTGGGGCTGCTTGGGTTTGAGTTCAAAGAATAACTGTGGTTTGCCAGGGCAAGAAGTAGGTAATTAAAGCAATATTTAGAGACTCACTGAAAGCTTCAAAATGGGACAACTTTAAGACTAATATTTTTTAGACTGGACAGAAAAGAAAGTGAAAATAACCCAAAAATGTATTAATGCATGTCTCACTGAATCCCCTAAAAGTTTTTGAGAGTTGTATAGTAACCGCAGTTATTATCAGAAAACTGACTGCGAGAGTTGTTTTCTGACATTTTCAGGGTATTATGGGGCTGTGAGTTGCCACACCAAACTTTCTCAATTCACAAGTCAAAACAAGACTTTATTATAAGGCTAACAGTGCAACCCCAGTCTATTGTCAGAAAGTTGGCCACTGCTATTGCTTCATACACCCGTACCAAAAGGGTGACTTTGGACTCAGGGCTTCTGTTGCACTTCTCTTGGTGAACTCTGAAGCAAAACAGAATTTGCTTTGTAGTTCTGCAGAATACTGAGTCATTGCTGTGAGTGGTAATGACTGGTTTTGTCTGAGAGTTTAAGAGACATGACTTCAAAGACACACGCTGTAAAAGTAGACACGTAAAGTAAGCAGGTGTTATTTCTGTAGCATATTTTTCACCTTAAATATATGTGAAGGTTTAGGTATTAGGTGTATTATTTACTAGGTAGTTGGTACTGCAGATAGATATTGAGATGTTTTTCACATTAGGGCTTAAATGTTCTCCAATGAACTAGGTTTGTTTTATCTGTGGTTTCCTGAACTACTACAGAGGGGACATGCCCATTATGAAAATTTACTTGATTAAACCAGAATATGTGTTAGGAAATATTGTTCCAGTTATTTGCAGATGGGTGTGCTGTAGTGCGCTGATTTTTCTTTCTTTTTTCCTTTTTTTTTCCTCCCCTTGGCTTCCAGTACTAAGTAATAGAGCAGAATTTCCCATCTTTGAAGTAATTTATACTGGTTGTGGTTGATTTGCCAAATATATCCTCATTTCTTTTCAATTCTTCAGGGCAGAAAATTTCTGTTCAAAGTTTCTTCTTATGTAGTTGACATTGTTTAAAGGTTGACTAGAAATACTCTCTTCATGTGCACTATTTTCTGAACTGATGCAGAGGTTTAGTTGGAGGTCAGGGCTGAGCCAGCCCAGTGCCTTGCCACTGCCACCAGGAGTGGCACCATCCACTTGTCCCTCCTTCTCACCTCCCCTTTCCTCTCCCAAGCGATGCTTTACTCAGGCTGGGACACGCCCTCCCCTCTGCTGGCTCCTGTGCTTATCTGACTGCATGGGAAACTGGAATGACTGAGATCCATTTGCCTTTTTGCTGGGTGAGTTTTCTGCGTGGAACCAGCTCCTGGTGTGTTAGAGAAGCACTGAAGCTCAGCAGCAGCAGGGCCCTCACACCTGGGAGGAAGAAGAGGTGAGGAAGAATCAGATCTTCCTATTTTAGCTGCAGCCACCTTGCAACTGGTTTAGCTGTGTCACATCTCTATGTCTTAACAAAATTAACTACTTAATTTGGGTTTTTTCATGGTGTAGAACTTATAAACATTTAAGAAAATGACAGGTAATACCTGGGTTACTGCAGTGACTGTGCTGGACCAGAGCTGGAGGAATCCCATTGATTTTAAGATGGTTATTCCACATTCAAAGCTGTGAAAATTGGTGACACCCACAAAACTGATTTATGACAACCTTATGGTAGACCCCAGTTTTTCTAGTTACTTTCATTAGTTTAACTGTAGACTTTGAGTTTTGGTTTTCTTCTGTAATTGATTCAGTAAAGAGATTGTTTATCATTCACTGTAAATGTTAGCATGACCATGAAATCAAGGTTTGAAAAGACTTCTTGAAAATATGTTTAGCAATGTTTTGACATTATTGTCCTTGAAGATCATACCTAAATATTTTGCAGGTATTTATAAATTTATACCCATGGATCAAGACAGTCTGTGAACTCGTAATATATATTTCTAGGGTCAGTAGTAAAAAGAATATTTATATCCTTTCAGCTACTACCATTTCTGGAGAATAATGGCTGAACTCCAATACAGAAAGATGACAGTAGTAAAAGACTTTCCTTGGTGAGAAAAGATACTGCCAAGGATCATGTAGATTTCATTCAAGAATGAATTTACTCCTTATGTTTTGATGGTTGGAAACTGTTGGCATGAGATATTGTAAAATGTGTGAACATGGAAGTAAAATAACTGCATGGATTTGAGCTAATGCAGGTTTGTGTTTTTAGTATTGAATATACTTTGCTTTGTTTTTAGTGTTCTCCAGTCATAATGGGTATTTAAAAGACCTATTTAATTAAAAATTGTTAGAATTTTGTTTTATATTTGTGGTACCAATTGCCTTGAAATAAATGTATCAACGTAAAAAAAGTATTTTAAAATCAAATCTGGTGAAGCCACTTGAAAAAAAACCACCTGTCCATACATATTTTTTATGTTTTCATAGAAGTATATTTATAGACAAAGATAGTAATTTTTACATTTATAGCTGATTGTTCCTTCATAGGTCCTGGAAGGACTGGGGTAATCAGCTGAGGATGGTGACTCAAGAGTACCTTTTGGAACTTGCTGTCTCCCACATCTATTAGAAATAGACACATGAAAGCTGTCTAATTCTGTGATTATTCATTTTAGAGACAGAAGTTTTACCCTTTTATTGATCTACATTTAGGCTAAATTTTTGTACCTAAAGTTCTCTGTGGTAACTGTAGATTTCTTCTAAATCACCAAGAGAAGCCAGCACCATGTTCTTTACTAAGCAAGAACTCTTCAGGGGAGCATAAAAAATAAATAAATTAAAGTTATTCATTGTAAGATTTGAAGGAAAGAAATTAGAGAAACAACCACTAATGAGAGTGATACCATTTTCACAAAATCCTACATCATCCCAAGTACCTTTGCTAAGACTGTTGGAGGTTTTTGCTTACATTTTTAGTAAACTCAGCTGCTCACATCTCCAGACATATACTCAGTGTCTAATTCTCTATGGGTGCTTTCATTGTTCATTGCTGCTTGTTTGTAGCACACAAAATCCAGTTTTATGTTAACTAGGTGGGTTGCTGAGTTGCCAGCATGCCATTCTGGATCAGGCATTTGTGAATTGTTTTTAAGCACCAAAGCGGACAATGAAAGCTTTATCTCGATTCCTCAATTAGCAGTAATCATTCTTGCTAAATTTTGGTAAAGAGCTGTAGAATGCAATGAATGTAAAGTATTCATTCCTGGGCAGTTTCTTTTTTTTTTCCCCCTCGCCCAACATTTCTACATTTTGTCAAATAGTCTTATGCTGTTTGTTATTTCTATTCATGTTGCAGATTGAGAATGTTGATGTCTGCCTTAGCTTTCTGGCAGCCAGAGGCGTAAATGTCCAAGGTCTTTCTGCAGAAGGTAAGAGAAACAAATCATCAGCACAAATAACAATATTTTCTTCTGAAAGCTAAATTTCTTAACACAAATCACTTGCACATAAATACCAAGCTCCAGCTGTCTTGAACAGCATGGAAATATAGATTAGTGATAACAAGTGAGAGAGTTTCCTTTTAATTTTCCCTTGCAATTGAACCAAGAAATGCAATGTTTATGAAGCTTGAGACAATATTTTAAAACAATATTTTATCAATGGTATTAATCTTTTCATGTTATATCCACAATATTAGATAGGCACAGAACTTCCCAAGCATGTATTTTTTTTTTTAACTTGTTCATATATTTGATTCAAAACAGCAAACAAGTATATAAGAATCTTGCTCAGTTAAATAAACCCAGGGAAGACTATTTGTTTCAGCAAATTTATTATTAGTTGTAATGCTGTCCAGATGAGTCTGAAAATTATAGTATTCCTTTGATGTCTTCTATTAAGTGAAAGAGTGAATGGTTTTGCTGTTTCAGTTTTTCTGCTCTATTAGTCACCTTCAGTGATTGCCTAATGTGGTTGCAACTAAATTAATAAATATAATGAACAAAAACCATTACAAATATCAATTGTGTTAATTATTATGTAATATTTGCCTTGGTCATGTAAGAGGCAAGTGAATTAATAAAATGCATATGTCTTTGTCCTGTAGCAAATTAAGCAGTTCTGCAAGGTGCTGTGCACCTTCAAAGTCCCTCTGTCCTCTGTGGCACCTGAAGGTAACAGGTCCAGAGATGAACTCCTGTATTTTTGCTTGTAGCAAAACTAAAAGCTGGGAGTAAATTTTTGTTTTCCCAGAGGTAATAATTTCAGTTGAATTCTTGAAGATTCATGAAGAAAAAATTTGGTTTTCTAATTTGGTTTCACTATTTGATTTTTAAATTAACTCAGAATTACTATCTTTCACCATCTGAACCTATGTAGGATTTTAAAAATGCAGCACAGACACAATATGTCGTATTTATTCACTTTGATTGTCAAATGGTGAAAAGCTCCTTAAGTGATTTAAGAGAACCTTTGTATGCACTTACAGATATCTTGTTGCAAGAGAATACTGAAAGTCTGCATGTGGTCCTTCACCTCAAAGCTATTTAGAACCAGAATTTCTAGAGTAGCCTATTTTTACTTCCATGTAAAGTATTAATCAAATGTTTGAATAGAATGAATTTATTTTATGAAGACACTCGTTGTTTAATACCTTGACATGGTACATGACACATTTTCTGTCCTTTTTATAATCAAAATCTGTGTGCATTCTGTAATGCCTTTATTCCAACATCTGTTTTGCTTTGGAAAATAATTTTAATAGGATATAATCCTTAGTTGTATAGCTTTAAGTTCATATACTACTAAAAGCAATAATACTACATAGGATTAACTGCAAGGGCTATGATTTAAAATGCTCATTATTCTTCAAAACCAAATTTTAACATTTAGTGCTGAAATAAGATTAACATTATTTCTGCTGGTATGCAGTTGGTCATGAATCTGGAGTAAATCCACTACTATCTTTGTAATAATATTCTTCAAAGTACTGCAGAAGTGTGATTCCCTTAAATATACCATCTTTACTATGTATAATCTTGAATATTAAAATTTTTTAGGGGGAGAAGAAATTGAATTTCTTGTAGTAAGTTTTTAGTAAAGTGTCTTGTTACTACCAGGTCATTTATTAATGACCAGAAAGGTTGTGGAAAAACAAACTATAAGCTTGACAAGTTTTGAAGATTTCACAACCAGTTTCTGACCTCATTTTGACACTTGAGAAAAGAGGTCTAAAAAAAAGTAATTTTCAAATCTTGACTGCTGAATCTCTGCTTGAGAGGCCAGTTGATAAATGATTATCCAGTTTCTACAAAGAAAAACAATTCCCTCCTTTTCCAAGTATATGTTTAGTACACATAAGAAGTTTCTGGACTTTTGGTTGAGAGAAAACTTTAGCTTGATTAAAAGTAGGAAAGAAGAAGTTACTGATAGCATCTTTCTCTAAAAGTAGTAAAAATATAGTTGAACACAAAAAGACCAAAATGTTAAGATTAAAAAATATTGAGTGGGATTTAAAAAAATTCTTTTTCTGAGCATTAAATGATCCAAGATGATAAGAATAAATAAACTGGTGTCATGTACTGACTATCTTCTCAGATCAGAGCCACTTAAAATGGATAGTTATGTGGTTTTGGGGGGCGTTATTAGGATAATTTTAAATATAAATTTTCTCTATTCCTTGACAATGATCTTCCTTGAAACCAACGTGACTGCAAAAGTCATAGGTGCCTAAAAAATTTACTCATTCTGTCAAAGTTCTGCATATCTCTGGTGATATCGCTGGTAATCAAAGATCCTGCAGCATCTGCACAGAGAGGAGGAAAAAGTATGGCTGCTTAGAACAAATTTACATTTTGAAAAGTATATTCCAGTGTCCAGGATTGGGTTTGCTTTTGAAGGACAAGTTGTGAGCGTGAAAGCTCCAGTGTTTGCTGGCCTGTGTAGTATATGTATTAACACTTCAACTAAACCTATTGAAAGAAAATTGATATTGTTTAAGAGACATGGAAAAGGCAGTGATTTTGTATAAATTCAGCTTTAAAATTTACCTGGGAAAGCTGTGTAGCACACACAACTCAGTATTTTGATTTGCAGGGAAGACAGAAAGGTTGTGGCATTGCATATTAGGTTCCAAGTCTATAGGTCTAATAAAAACCTTTCACAAGGTGATTAGTGCCAAAGAAAGAGTAATGAGCTTATGAACAGACCTACATGCTGCAGTTAATTTCATTAAAGTCTTCTGAGGTTGCTTTTTCAACACTGAGATCCTTTAATCAGCAAAGAATAGCATTATCCTTTTAAAATCTTTGTCTCAGGATCGGCAAAAGCTAAAAAGGGAATGGGAGACAGGGATGCTACTATGGTTCAGCAGAATTGTATTCAGGTAGCTGTTTTGGCCTCCTGGAAGCTGTAGTTTTTAAGTCTTTGTTATCAGTAATAGCAGTATAAAACAGAAAGCTATAAAATAATAATGTCATATGAAAGTTCAAAGTTACAATCATGAGCATTACAGTCACCTTTTTTAAAACCAACCTTCCATTTATTTTCTTCTCTCGTGTTCCCTGCACATCTGCATGAATGGATATGTGCTCACTGACAAGAACCATTACTGTGTAGTCTTTTTGATTTTTCCAGAACTCACTGTTTATTACCAATGTGTACAGCATATTAATATCTAAGACCAGAAATAATTCAAATTTTTCTGAATGAACTTTTCCTTAATTAGAATATTTGTACTTTGTTGAGACAGGAGTATTTGTTTCAGATGATGTGTCGTATTGAAGGTTGGATATACTCTTGTTTATGACCGTGCAAATGACTCATCATGAGGGCACTGTAGACATAAATAAACAAAAATTATAATAAAGAATAAACTATTAGTGACACCTAAAATGTCTCAGACATTACAGGTAAATGAAGAGATATAAGACATAAATATGTATAGCTGTAGTTATGTAAAGAGATATTGCAGTGTGACTGTTACAGAACTAAAGTATAAAACCAAAGTGTTTTCACTTCCTTTTCTCTCTCTTTTTTTTTTTTTTTTAAATATATATAGAAATAAGGAATGGAAATTTGAAAGCCATTTTAGGGCTGTTTTTCAGTTTGTCTCGGTACAAACAGCAGCAACATCATCAGCAACAGTACTACCAGTCTTTGGTGGAGCTACAACAGCAAGTCCCTTCAACTCCAGCTGAAATCAGCCAGTCCAAAACACACCAAGATATGCAGTCAAGGTAGGTTAAAAAGTTATTTTTCTCAGGTGTAAAAGCTTTTTATTTCTCTGTTCGAAAAAGACAAAATGTTGTATAAAAAATAGGCCATTTAAAGAATTTTTTTTAGCTATTTACACTGTGGATTCAATGTGGTTTTTGGTAGTAAGCCCACATTTCTTGGGAGTAAGTTTAGAGTGAGAGCAGAGAACATTCCCAATTAGACTTAGTTCCAATTTTAATAAATTATAAGCCTTTCTTTTACTTTATTATTGATTTTTCTGCCCATTGCACAATAAGAGTAAGCTAGCACACCATGTGGTTAGTATACCAGTTATTTTAATGTTTTCTTCACATACCCAGTTCTACATGTAAATGAACAATTTCCAGTAATTAACAAAAACACATGGGGAAAAGGCACAATTATTACTTTTATTTGTTATAAACTCTTTTCATTCCCACAAATTCTAGTTTTTGAGGGCCTAATTCTATTTGGATGTTTTTCTAGAGGGAGAAATAGACTTAATCTAGCTGTATCCTTTAAGAGGCCAGTTTCTTATTTAGTTTTAAGAAAGCAAAGCACTTAGCAGAATCCAGTAATTGCCAAATTACATTGCTTTCAAATTGTATGCAAAAAGATATTTTCAGAAGGTAGATGCTTAAAGGCCACTACAGATGAATGAGTTTAAAACACAAATACCTATTTAAATAGAAAGAATGTTAGCAATGTATATTTTATTGGGGAAGTTAAAAAAAAGTAAACTTTCATGAACATTTTCATGTAGAGTTTTATCTATTACTTTGTTGGGTTCAGTACTTTTTTCCATTTTTTATATCCTTGTTTAAAATGTTTTTGTGGACTTATTGAACAACTGTTTGTCTAGAATGTGGTAAGTCAGTGATCTACATTGGATTAGAAGCATCAGACTAATATATTGAGATTCTGGTTCTTAACTCTATTCATATATAAATTACACTTTCATGTGAATAATAAACATATTTCTTCTTCAATTGAGAAAATTTTTAACACTTCAGCCTCATAGAAATCTATGTCTTGGAACTAGAAATGTTTTAAAAATATGTTTTGGAGGAAAGTGTTTAATTATTGTTTAAGCATTTTAATTATCTCATTTGATGCAAAAATTAAGATACACTTGTGTTTGGCTGGGGCATTATGAAGTGAAATGCTTTTACTTTCTCTGTTACTGAAAATTAATGTCTTTGAAAGGTTTCTTTGTGAAGTATGCTATCAACATGTAATCTAGGAAATTATGGCAAAGTCCTAGAAGAGTCTGGCTATTCTCAAAATTTTCCAAAGTTGAATTTCTGCTTTGTGACACATATTTAATACTGTATGAGAGGCAATAACATCTTGTTATTCCGGAGTTAAGTGTTCACAGCTTTAATCAGTGGAATTAAGAGTTTAGCCAGCTTCCTGTAAATACCTATGGTTATTGTTTCTTGTTTAGGATTTAGTGAAAGAACTGAAACATTTCCTGATTTTGCTATTTACCCAAGGGGAATTTTTAATTAAAAAAAAAAAATTACAGTGCTCCTTTATGCATCATGACTATTGCAAGTGTTTGTCCAAAAGAGCCTGGATAAAGCAGGTTTTTTTACTATTTGGGTCAGTGACTGCACATGGTAGGCAAAGAGGTGATGAATCTTTTATTAAGCTTTACATTATAATTCCCCAAGATCTCATGGTCCTTCTGCACTTTTTTCTCCTCTTCTACTTTGCTACGTTAGAACATGCTTCATTAAGAAGAAAGGCAATTATTCCATGTCCCAGAACCCCCACATTTATGCTTTTATGGGGCGACATCTAAGGCTGGTTTAAAAAAAATTATGGTCACAGTAATTCCATCAGTGTGTTTTAGACCTTTCTCTTTAATCTAGGAGTTTAAAGTCATTTAATTCTTTGATTAAATTTCTATTCGTAGCTATATTTCAGATGTAAAATATTTCTCTGTAATAAATTATTAGACCAAGATTGATGCCATATTTTTTCTTTCTTATCTGTCAGCTGAAAGCAAGATTTTTTCTGTTTGCTTTCACATGTACAGAAGTTTGATGCTTGTCACTATAAATTTCTGTATTACCTGAGGGAATATGTTTTTTTCTATCCATATATTTTTCATTTAAGTCTTTCAGGATGAAGAAAGATGCCTACTACTAAAAACATTTTCCTGTATGAAAACTTTCTATCTTCTACTATAAATGCATCTACTATTATGAGCTGCTAGCAAAACAAGGAGCTATGGAACTTAGAAACAAACTGAAATACAATTTCTTTCATTTTTTTTTTTTTATTTGTCACAGTTTTGAAGTAATATAAAGAAATTAGCATAAACGCCTTTTTAGTTTAAAGATGTTAATGTATATATGAAAGCTTCTTTTTAGAAAGAAGCCAAAATATGAATCAAAACAAGAAAAGATTACATTGGTGAGATTGATCTTGCCTCTTGCCCACTTTTTGCTATCTGAAATGTGGACAGGTAGCTTACATGATTCCCCAAACTGATTACTATGATGGCTTTCATGTCAGGTGTGTCTCAGCAATAATTACAGAAGCAACCAGCATAAATGAGCTGGTGGGAGCTCATGATTTAGAAGGTCCTGAGGAATTCACATGACTGCTCCAAGGGACGCTTGAGACCTTTAGATATATTTGACAAAAAGTAGTTTCATGCAGGTACTGAAACCTAGATATTTCACTGAATGGAGAATTTTGGAAAGCGATGAAATCTGAAGTGTATATAAATGTACATTCTTCACATTGTCCCTATGAAATTATTAACTCAATAGATAATCTAACTGCTATCAATCTATAATAGAGACATTTTACTTTTTTTTTCTGAAGTGCTGTTGATAAAACAATCTATTTTATCCTTTCATAGTGAATGTTAATCTTTAAGGCTATTTATTATTACACATATATTGTGCAGGTATGCCTTTTTTATTACCGTGTTGCAGTTATGAATGTTTTTAAAAATTCTTGATTCTTTCCTTTTTCTAACATTTCTAACATAACTGTGGAAAGGTTTGCTATGTAGGAGCCTCAAGGCAGAAAATCTCTTATGGTGTATACTTTGGAAAAAATATTTGGCAAATGCACTTAACAGAGAGTAGCTGCCATTAAATTGACCTATGGTCTTTTATTACCTAGAAATAGTTCTTTCAGGTTTTTGAAAGGGACAAGAAAAATTACCTTATTATTATGGCAGAAGTCAGATAATGACTATAGCTGATAACATGTGAATGGGACATTCATCTTTTTCAGTAATGGCAAAATGCTTCAAACGCAATTTGAATACATTTTCAAGGGTATTGAGAAAATTATCTTCTTACACCACGAGTATTTCTTTTTACCGGAAGACTGGCACATATCTACAATGTTAGACACATGAGAAATAAAGATGTCTTTTTGATGCACTCTGTACATTTTAGTGCATTTGATATCCATGTGCTTGTATGTGTGAATACATGTAAGCAAAAGCAAAACTGAAAAAGGTGGGTTCTTTATACAGACTTTGTACATGTTTTAAGTCTTTAATAATCAATCCCATTTCGTGTTGTATTTAAAGTATCTGAAACTATGTCTTAGTTTCAATTAATAACTGAGGTTATTTTAGGTTAGAATATTCTATAAGGAAAGTTATCTTCTTTGTTGCTTCCAGCTAATGTATAGTAAGCATATTGTGTAATTTCAACTTTATTTCCTAAGAGGTAAAAAGATGGTGCATCCTCTTTATTAAACAAATATGAGAAAGTGCTGCCCTTCACTTCTTCCGATTTTACATGGGAGAGGGAAATACCTCTGAGAAGTCACGCTGAAGATATTCAAATTACAGAGGTAGTAGCATTCAAGCCTTGCTGAAGACCAAGAAAGTTTTGTCTTTGTATGTGCAGAGCTAGCATCTCACTCTCCTAATTGAAAAGGCTGGTCCTGCAGCCAATGGTGACAGTGAGGATGATGATGGTGATGATGATGGTGATGATAATGATGCTGCTACTCTTCCTCATTTCCAGATTATGATGTCCTCAGTAATGATGAGTCTGTGATCATTACTGTGAACCCATTCCGTGTGCCACTGAAGACAAGCTACTTTGAACAGTGTTTGAGCCCTTTGTCAACAAAAATTGAAACAGACACCAAATTCTACTAGGACTTTACAGGTTTCATACAGAGGTTGCTTTGCTAAGGCAAGAGGCCCCAGGGAAAGGTTATAATCAGAATATTGCAAGACTGGACTGATTAGGTTTGTGCAGAAACGAGGAATTCAGAAGACTAATTCGGGAGGCTAGTTGTCCTTGGGTGACTAGGAGACAACACAGACCAGGAATGTAATTAAACCAATTTCTGGAGTAACCTCTCTTACCTAACTGCAAAGTTTGCATGGGGGGATAATGAATCTTTCACAGGCTCCCTACAAAGTTATCCATAACTGGTCAGTATGGCAATACTCTAACATTCCTATTCCCATGTAACCTGTCTGTGACCAATGTCAGAACAGTGAAAACTGTGCACATGGAAGGCAAGCAAGATTCTTCTTTTGAAAGAGTCTCATTGGCCTATCTAATCCTACAGCCAACACCAACATTTCAGATTGAATGTAAAGGAATGAAGGAAGTTGATTCATGGTAAGTGAAATTGCCTTGCAAAAAGCATACTTTCCTTATGGAAGATCATAGTTTTGTACCACAAATAGTAAAAAATTTGAAATTATTAGTCTATTAGTGAAAAAATCTGTGGTAAATAATTAATGGTAACCAAAGACAAAGAATGGGTTTAGAAGTGATTTCTGATTTCTTTTTACCCTAAAATTTCCTATAGTCTTCCATGACTAACTGTGGGAATTGAATACTTCAAAATCTGAAGTTGGCACTTCACTCTTTCCTTATGACTTTATTGCAGCTCTGATATTTATTTTAAAAAATACAGTGCTGGTGGCCTTATTTATATCTGTCAGTACAGATAGATGACAACAATGGCTACATTATATTTTTATGCTTTGCTTTGCTAGTGGATTCCATTATCAGAGCAATACATCTGTGGTGATGATCTTTCAACCACCCAGATACTAAGAGAAAACACATGTGGATGAAAGAAGTTCTGTCTCATTTACAGATTAGACAGTAACTGGTTTCAGTTAGCTGTCAGAAAAATTCCCCTAGACAGACAAACTGTTTTATCACGTACAGGAATGATGAGCACAGCTTGAGGTCCAGATGGATTTTGTTAAATTTGTTATATTAAAAGTGCACCCTGGTTTTCCTGGGCCTATAAACAAAGTTAGGTAGCTGATATCTATAGGCAGTTGCATATATAACTACTGCAAGGAACAGGGTTTCATGTTGCCTGCTGCTCAGAAGTACTAGGGAAGAAATTAAGCATATTGGACACAGAGCTTCTGCTGTGTGAAATAGAGTAATGAAACTGTAGTTTTTATGATTATGAATTGAAATAGATCCATGTCAGAATAGTGGCAATCTGCATAGCAATCTTGATTACATCTCTCTGTTTAGAAAAAGGCCTTCATTTAAATATTCTCAAGGCTTAAAATATGGATGCAGCAGTCTACACCGAGTACATGGCACTGACACAGGCTAGAAACTGGAAGTTGTGTGTCTTCCTTGGTTAATAGACAGAAAAGTGATGAAACAAATCCCTTTGCTGTCCTCAGCTCTTGCCATTACTAGTTGCTTGGTTTTGGTGAAGGGAAATGGGTAGGTAGTTCCTGCTTTTCCCACTAGAGGATCATTATCAAATCACTGAAGAGAAGAAAAATTAGGAAAATATTTATTTCTTCTTTCTGTTCTCTGTTTACTGTTAAGGGTCTAAGCAAACAAAGTGCTATTAATCTAATCTGATGTATTTTTATGTGTCTGGGAGATAATGCAGAATGAGTTGCTTAATGAGATTATTCCAGGATCTGCAGGAAGCTGACCTTCAAATGGCTCTTAGGTATTTAGTTTTATTTTAACCTTTTATTTTACCTTGAACATCAGCTTTGGACCCATTTTGTTCAACTTCCCAAAGATATAATCATTATAGTCCTCAAAGTTCCCAATGATAGGAACATCAGAAACAAAGGTCTTGCATCATATTTGTCCTCAAATTCAAGTAAATAAAGAATTTAGTATGTCTCAGTGGCAAATGACTAACCTGTCTAATGACCTTCACACAGAAAACACAGAACAAAGCAGTAGTAAGAATGTATTTCTCCTATACCTCTTCCCTATAACCCATCGTCTATGAGAAGATATCTAATAATATTTCTTAAGCTTAAAATAATGGGGCAAAGGATGTTTCATAGTGACATTCAGGTTCTAATACACCCCTCTAGCATACTATATCAAGCCTAGATAGAAAATTTAAAATATATATATATATATAAAGTATCTTTGGTCTCTCAATAGCATTTCAAATTTTTTTAAATTGTTCATCCCCTACTTGACCATTTCATTACCAATCCTTCATAAACAGCTTGTATCTTTTACCTTCTTACATGCTCCTGTGGGCTGGATCCTTGAAACTTGTCTTTTGATGATTGGTATCTCCCCTTGTTTGTTACACACCATTTTGTCTCCTTGCAAAATACCTGCTGTATGTCTGAACATTTTCTTTAGGAACCTGTGACATGTAGTTACACTTATTTCTTCTGTTTATAAATTACCTCTGCTCAAGAACAATATTTTTTTCCCTGCCTCTTCTGCTGTTTGCAGTTCAAAATACAGCTGTCATCTTTTCACATTATCTGTTCTAGCCATTTTCCAAAGGGTATTTTAAATCAGTTTAATGACAATTTTCATTTCGTACATTTCAGATAGTCTCATTGTCTGGCCTGTGTCACCCTTGCCACTCATTACTTTATATGTCTCATGACTTTTATATGTCAGTTTTGCTGAATTTTAGCCACAATTTTCACTGTTGCTGTCCCAGATAATGTAGAATTTAATGGGAAGCGCTCCATTTGTCCTTGTAGCACTTAAATCCAATCTTTCATATATTAACTTTTGAAGGAATAGATGGTTTATAATGAAGTTATTTTCCCTTCAGAAATTCTTTTCTGCTCTACCTTCACTCTCTACTGAGATCCATTAGTTCTTATTCTCTGAAAATGAAATCTGATGCAAATGTCCATACATTTATTACTTCTCCAGACCTGCTACCTATTTAATTCTGATGTCTTGTGAACACTGGAGGTTGCCTATAATTATTTGTATATGGCAAATAAAATTCCAACACATGTAAAATGCAAGGGTAGCCATATTAAATCAGCACAGTCTTCTTTTTTGTTGTTGTTGTATGATTCCTTTTTTACCTATTATGAAGTAAAATGTTCTTTTTTTGTTCCTATATATTCTTTAATAAATTCCTTGATACCAATGTGTGGCCCACTCTTTTCCTTGCATTCTTACATTTATTTAAGTCATAGTTTTATATTTGTACTGACACTTCCTTTGCTTCTGTCAGTCCTTTTTATCAACTAGTATCTTTTACTCTTTTCACAGAATGTGCAACAAGATTGATATTCTACAAATTGTGGTTTTACAGGAGTCAGTTAATGAAATAACATTACAGGTAGAAGCTGTGGAGGAAATTACTTTCTCTCTTCATTTACAAAAAACCCTCCAAAATAAAAATCCATACAAATTCCAAAGAAGCATAGGCAGTGCCGTTTGGCAATTATTGCCTGTGGAAAATAGATTAAAATAGAAGTGGAAATAAAAAAGATTTTTTATATTTTAAATTCACCAGACTTACATAAATGTATTTGTGTTTTGAAAATACTTAAGGGAAAATAGCTGAAATACTGGTAGAATGTTCTGCATTTTCTTTATATTACAAAGTCCTTTACCATTTTAAAGTCAATTGGGAGACCAAACAAAATGCTTACAAATGTATTTTACTACTGGCAATAGAAACAGTTAACCATGTGATAATTTTTTGACTGATGCAGGTTTATAGCAATCCCAACCATACATTAGGATTTTTAATGAATGTGGATTTTCTGGAAATCTATGCAAAGATTCAAGAGATAATTAGCATAGATTTGAAGATATAAGAGCATCAGCTTTGCTGTCACCTCCATTTCCATTCCCTCTAGGAAAAAAAACTTTATTACATTTTTATTGTATCAAACTGTGAAGCAGAATGGTGGCATATGATTCGGTGCAGATGCTCTGATATGATTTTGTTCAAGTATAAGATCATAAATGGTATGGAGATAAGGTCATAAAAGGGTACAATCGGTCCCTAAGGGCCTAATCCCAGTTCTGGCAGCATGCAGTTATCCACTTGTCCAATTTGTTCAGAGAAAAATAGTAAGGTTTAAAAGACGGCATTTTAGGTGTGCCACAGGTTAGGTTAAGCACAGTAGCTAAATAGCACAGTCCTAAACCACAACACACAGTTATTGCTAGATATCCATTTTGTTTCTTTAATGCTGTGATTCTTGTACTCCTACATTAAATTCCACAAAACACCTATACTACGATACTGGGACCAAAGTGGGGAAGCTGTGGTCACTGTGGCAGATGATTTGTTCTTTTTACAAGTCTCTGTATTCTGCAAGAACATAAATATTGATGCAAAACTGGGTTATCTGCATTTTGCTTTATGAGTTGTGAACAATAGGAAAACATTGAGAACATAATTTGACTTGTACCTCCAAGCATGAATCATTTGGAGACAGACTGCTTGAATAAGATGCCAGAAGTTCAAAGAGCGGAAAGGAGAAATGTCCTACTAATTTAGAACAGATGACAGGGTATGAGCTAGAACTGCCTGAGCCATAGACATTTCCTCTTATGAATGAAAAAATAAATGTATATTTATGTGTTAGATATACAAAGATAATATACCTCTATCTATAAAATACACATTTATATATAACATTTATATAAATGTTAAATGTCTATGTATTTACAAATTAATAAATATGTATAGATATAGATATATGTAGATATAGCCATATATTAATTCTCCAAGACTGGCCTAAAAAGGGAAAAGAAATGTCTGAAAAATATTGTTTGTACAGAAAATCAAGTTTTTTGGTTTCTTCCTCAGTGTTCCTTGCCTTTACATTTGGGGAATCAGGGACCTTCTACTCTGCCAAACTGTTTGGTATGGTGAGGAGCCTGGAAACTTGTTTCCTGTGGCATCTTTCCAGGCACACTTTGGATTTGGACAGGTAGACCTTAGAATATTATCTCTTGTGCTTTTCAGCTGGTAGTATGATGAGCATCCAAGTAGCTTATTAAAAAAAAAAAAAAAAAAAAAAAAACAAAAAAATGGGGAACAATGCAAATGAAACCNAAAGCAAAAAAATGGTGCACAATGCAACTGAGACCTTCTGGGGAAATTTTTGTATTGAAAAAGAATTCTTTTTAAACTAGTGTCTTGGGGTGACTAGTCTTTTTTCAGAGAATCATTCTAATACAAAACACTTGAACAGCTCTGGAGTTCATTCACACTAGAGGTTAAATGTCCTTTATAAGATCAGCAGCATATTAAAATTCAAGTATGCCAGTAAGGAAGAAAGAGTTTGATTATATACTACAAACCCCTTTGCCTTTTTCTAATTTTAACATAGTGCATAGCTGGCATTTTAGAACCACCACGTGACTCTTAACATTATAGGAAAATGACAGTGTGATGTAACATGAACCTTTTGATCCTTTGAAAGACTTAATAAAAAATAGATGATATTCTGCAGTGTCACTGCATGGGTTACTTTTTGAAGAAGGAGGTTAAAATATTTTTAGCTCGATTCATGTTCTGTTCAGGTTTATAGAAGCTTCGTCCTTCAGCTTTATGTGTTAACCCACTTTCACAGACCTGCCTTTTTTCTGAAATGTTGTATGGCAATAAGATAGACTTTCTGGTAGTTTAGTCTGGTGTCAAACAATCTGTTGCCTTCCTTCTTCATAGAATCCTAGAAAGATTTAGGTTGGAAAAGACCTGTAAGTTCATCAAGTCCAACTGCTAAGACCCAGCACCACCAAGTCATTAGGAACTTGATGCATCTGTTTTATGAGTTGTTAAATTCTCTTTTTGCCTTTCTTTTATCACATTACTTTGGAAAATAAATTTACTCAGTCACAGTGGAAATCATGCTTTACAAATCATGCTTTACTGCCATTGACTCTTTCATCAATGCCTTTGAAGCCTGCCTGGAAAGTTTGAAAGCATTCTATAGGCTGATGTTTCATGAATTTGCTAGTGGATGGAGTCCCATCTAACAGGCAAAGAAGGAAAACATTCCGGCAAGAATTATCAGATAGGTATTAATGTCTTTATTGCCACTAAAAGTCTGTGGGCTAGCTTATCAACACTGAGATTAAGGGTTTTCATCTTTCCATTTACTCTGGAATGTGTTTGAGGTAGAAATGCTATGATACACTGAGGCACTGCATCCTATTCACTCTGTTTTCTCATCTTACTTTCTGTGTTGATTGTACTGTGTATCATTCCACCTTTTACAGCATAAATGCACTAAGGTTTTATCTGACATACAGTTTTTTTCACAAATGTCTTCTTTCAGTCAACGCAGATAACCAGCTATTCATTTGTAGATTCCTTCATTTTAAATATGTTGGACAAAGAACATGAGAGAAACATCTCATCTCAAAAGATGGACTATTATGCCAGGCACAAATGTAGCAAATTCAGTAAAACAATTAATGTCACATTTGCATCCTAAGTCCAGACATTCTTATAAAATACAGCCATAAGTGAAATATAATTCAATGTAGTAAAAACTAGATAGATAAAAATGCATAAAGTGCAATTATTATGAAATTATTTTGATATTTTTATAAGTATTTATAATATCCACAGAAGCTCTGGTCATATAAAAGAGCAATTTGTCTGTATTACTCTGAAGATATATATCAGAGAACTGAATACTGCTTTTACATATTGAATGATTCCTTTTTGCCCTTTAAAGACTGGAGTACTCTCCTTTTTTTTATATTCATCGTGTGCAAATGTGCCATTTTTAATTGGCAGGAACAGAGGTAGCTCTGAACCCTTTGCTGGGATTTAATTTGTTAAAGTAGCAATAATCTTACATTCCATTCCAGTCTCACCTTGTCCCTTGGTTTGTGCTTTCTTTCCCCTTTTCAGCACTGCAGTGCTAAGAAAGGGAAGACCTTTCTTACCTGACACCTTCTCCCATCTGGTTTACACTCAGGCTAGCTGCTTCAGTGAACTGGCAGAAATTGCTTAACACCGTTCTGGTAGACTCAAAACCACCAGGGGCTTTGAATATGTGCTGCCAGTCTATAAAGCTGGGGCTAGAGCACTGTGGTTTCTGCTGCTACTCAGAGGAACTGCTGGAAGATGCAGAATTTGAGAAACAAAAGAAATCTGTGACTATCAGAGTTTCTGCTTACTCAATTGTCCAGGACTTCCTTAATAATTCAAGGAATTTAATGTGATTGCACCTGGCTTAGGCACCTGTCTACAGCCTTAGACTGTGTGGATCCCAAAGGATGCACCTGTTTATGGAAACTGAAATTACCTGCCAGAAAGCTGTACCTTGGCCAGATATTTTACATATCCCCTATGCCATTGTCTAAAAGATTAGAGGAAATAATTTGCTGTCTAGCAATACAGGGTTGCTGGGTGTCAAAAAGAACATGAAGTTCTTAGCCCTATAGCATAGCATATCTTCTGTTGCAGAAGTGCTCCTGGCATGCCTTAATAGACAAAGGTGCATTTTCCTGTGGAATTTCACAGTGAGTCTAAGCACATGCCAGGGCTTTCTTAATGCAGCCTCTGATTCATTGCCTGGGTCACCACATATGTGACCTGTGCTGTAACAGTAATAAAATTTGTGACAGGGTGCTTCTTCCATATAGCTCTCCTGTGAGGAGGGTCACCTTGCTTTAGCGGGAATTTTTCTGAATCCACATAGAATTTGGTTCAGCAGATCTGTTCCTAAGAGCCCTACTGTGAATCCAGTCAGGTTGCTGGAGAGACCACTACATGTGTATTTGTGCTTAATGCTTTTCATGAGGGGAAAAAAAAAAAGGCACAATGTTTTAAAGTTAATTCTGTGTGAATTGAGCTATACTTCAGGAATTCAGTCACTGTGGAAATTTGCTCACGTTTTCTATTCATGAGATAATTTCTAGCAAATGAGACATGTTATAACAGTATCCATTATATCATAATCTGTTCATTGCATCTCATAAAAATCTGCATGTTTACATTGTTTCATATTGTTGCCAGTTAATTGTGTTTTCTATCCATGTTTGATTTGCATTCATTAACTCATAGTTTGCTGGTAAGTGTGTTCTTTCTATACATATTCAAAGAAATTCTTTAATTCAATTTCTCTGTTTCTTCTCATACAGTCTCACAGCCAGATATGCAACTCAGTCTAATCACAGTGGAATTGCAACCAGTCAAAAAAAGGCTTCTAGGTCAGTTAAATATCTCTAATTTATTGCTTGTTAGTGATACTCAAGCAAGTATATGCCCATTGATATTTTATCCTTTGGACTTAAGCAGACACTAAACAATGTGTAATGTTTTTTCATGTGTGCAAGCTTTGCAATGGTGAGCTTTGCCACAGAAAACCTTGTATTAAGTGGCTTTTGGCCAGTTGGCTGATTTGTATCATATATTAGCAATATTTCTTGTTGTTATGTATCCTGCATCTTTATATTCTGCATGTAAAATGTTGGATGTGAAGGATTAGTTGGTGATTTTAGTGCTCTGTACTTTCTGGCTCAATTCCTGACTTCAGTCATGAGTGAAAAGAAGTTTGGGAGTCCACTCCAGTTCCCACTAGATGTTTTGCATATATAACAAACCCACCTGGAAGTTTGAGTTCAGAGAGTTGAGTTAATGCAGAAACAAAATAGAGCAGAAAAAAAGAATGACTTCCAAGACTTCTGCTCCGTCAAGAGTAGCCTGCACACAGTCCCCATCAATGAGAGGCTTTGTTATGGCAGTGAATTTGACAGAGCCGTGTGTAGGAGCTGGCTTGTTTCAGATTTTGTCAGTACTTTCAGTCTGTCATTTCCATGAGCACTAAAATCTACACACCAGATCGTAGAAGAAAGAAGCCGAGGTCTAAAGCTTACTCTTTTTTCTAGCTTTTCTAGCTTTCCTTGGTTTTTTTTTTTTTTTGGGTGGGGGGGGCAGGGAGGGATAATCAACATGTTCATTAATTATACCTTTGCTGTACAGTTCATTGGTGAGACCAATGAACTTTAAGCTGCAAAATCTACAATAAAGATTGCGTTTCGCAGCACAGAACACTAACACAATGTGAGTTGCTGGTGATAGCTTGAACTGAGCTATACCATGGTCCAGTTGCTTTGCACCTGCATTTATAGGTCTTCATTTTCCTTATTGCTGATGCTCTTGTCTTGTCCACATTCAACATGTCAAGGTTAACAGTCTTATTGTCTAATACTTTAAATCTGTGGCAGTGTTTCCGAAGCGTGTTCAGAGGTATGTGACTTGTCCCTTATTTGTTATACTCTTCTTTGCATTTCCTTAGCTGCTTAACATGATTCTGCAAGAGCAATTTCAAACCTGAATTCAATTAAGAAAGTCAGCAAATGAGGTAAACTGGAAAGTGTGTAGAGACGATGACCTCATGCATAATGTGCTCATTGTGGCAAGTTCTTGAATTCTGGCATACGGAATATATGCAGAACTATTTTGTATTTTAACAGAACAGATGAGTTTCTAGTGTTGCACATGCCTTTTCATTGCTTTTGTCATTACCTCTGACAAATGATCTCAGGGCTCTTACTGCCTTTCAAATTAGGGTAATGAGAAGGAGCAAATGGATATTTAAGTTTGTTTGAGTGCATTCTTCAGGGAACAGAAGATCACTCGAATTCATGGGTCACGGTAAAGGTTAGAATGCGTACAGCTGCAGAGCAGAGATAGTCTGCTCTGGGCTCAGCACAGAGACCAGCAGCGCAGGCTGGCGGCCAGAATGAGACATAAAAATAATCAGTGGATTAGTTCCCTGAGGTTTAAACTGGTAAAGAAAGAGAATATGGATCTGTTTACATATGTTTGCAAATGAAAATAAAATTATTTGAACATTTCTGTTATGCCAGTGTATTAAACAAACAAAAAAAAAAGTTTGGAAGAAATCAAATGTTTTGTACTTCTTTGCAATGTGATTTTGTATCTTCCTTCTGATGCTGCTCTTTCATAATATAGTGAAACTAACAGAATTTGATAACTCTGGTATAAGTTGCACTGCCATTATTCAAATCATTCCAATAAGCAAGAAACAAGAGAGATGCTCTTCTCCTATGGCAAAAGTCTATGATTGATTTGAGCAATTAATTTTGTCTAAGAAATAACAGAACTAGAAAGGATTGGGGGTGCCCACAGAAGTGCTTCAGAAAGTTTGAAGTAGGCACGTATTAAGGTGTTTTACAGCTCAACACAGATTACAAAAGATGCAGGCTTATACATGCCAGAAACAACAAGAATCTACATTTTTTTCCTTAGCATAGCCACACAGTAAGGTTCAGATGGTGGCAGCAAATACTAAGAAATGTGCTGTGTAGTCTGCATTATATACTTCCATCTGAAAGGTATAAATGCATCTTTATCATCTAGATAAAATGGTATTTTCAGTATTTTTCATTTAAAATAGTAAGGTGGAAGTATTTTAGCCAATAAACTTCTGAAAAATAACTGAAGAAGATAACTAAAAAGACAGCTTTTATGCTAAACACAACTGTGAAACATTTATTAGAGTAAGAGATACAAAATATTTCTCAACCATGTATTGTTGTGCTTTCTAATCTATCTTTTTAATACTTGCTCTCCAAAGAGACAGATTTTAATAAAGACTGATATTGCACTTTAATATTTATTAGGGTGAATCTGTTTTAGCAATGTTAACGGCAAATGCAAAGCATCTTCTTACATGTCCTGTGACTCTAGAAAGTATCTTTTCCCCTTTTGTGTGCATAAGGAGAAGCTTTTATTTTCATTTGTGGAGTCTAACAAATTTGAATCCTCCTGTCCATTGTTGCTTCCGATTCATTGGGTTTAGTTGGCATAAACTGTGATCTGATATTTGCATATTGTCTCCACTATATGTTTCATTACATAAAATGAACTGATTTCTCACTGTTTTCTGACTAATTTTCTCACCATTCCAGGCTTCCAGGACCCTCAAGGGTGCCGGCTGCAGGCAGCAGTACCAAGGTCCAGGGAGCTTCCAATTTAAATCGGAGAAGTCAGAGCTTTAACAGCATTGACAAAAACAAGCCTCCACAATATGCAAACGGAAATGAAAAAGGTAAGGGATTAAAGTGACTAAGTTTACTCTCCATAACACACAAGAAGGGTAAAACAAGCATACACAAAGAAGTGACTGTACCATTTAGACTTGGTAATGAAGACCTAGGGAAACTGGGGCCTGAATTCGGACTTGTGCTTCAATTGGGATTTAAGTTCAGATGTGAAAACTTTCAAGATGTTATAATTATATTTTATTCATCTTTGATGGAAGTATCACAGGGTGACTTCTACAAAGTAAAAGTTAATCCATACTGGATGCCTATAATCTTATTCCATATTCAAATCTACTTTTACCCAAAGGAATACTGACATCATTTTCAGGGGACTTTGCATCTTAGTCTCTGATGGAGAAGAATCAGAATACTATATCTCATCAAAATGTTACATGTATCTATTCTTTCAGAACCTTACCTACTATGTGTATAATACTGAATAAAGTGTTGAAAATTAAGTCAAGTGAAATGAAATTTTGCAGGGATTTGGAGCAGCCGTTACAACAATGAACTGAGTACCCTAGGTCCTTCTGTTTCTCTCACCCTGACTCTATTTTCCTGGAAAATGTGCCTCTTCAGGCTTTATCTCAAAAAGAATAATGCAAAAATGCAGCTTTCTGAGTTGTGTAACTAATCCATCCCCTTCCTCCCTTTCTTTCTCCCTTTGTGTAATGAACAGCATTTTATTCATATCTCTGGGTTAGAATCCAGTTGAAAATGATACAATATACATAGTACCCATTTGCATCCTTGGGGTCTGTGGGAGGAACAAGTATGCAGTGAATGTTCTTCATCCAAGCAACAGGCAGCTATCCAGATTTTTTTTGTAAAATTCTGATGAACACGCTTTGCCCCTAGCTGTATCTGAAGATATAAAACCATCCTTTCAATAGTTATTTCTTTATTTTTGCTATCAGGGTTGAATGTTTCACATAGTTCTATAGCGGGTTTTATTTTACCAAGGACTTGTTTGTGTCAAGACATCCAGACTAAAAGTAGAAAGAGATCAGAGTGAAAACTGAGCACACACTGTATAGTTCACAAATACGATAGTGAAGTAGATGTGGCTGCTTGAGTGAAGGTATGTACAGCAGTTTAGGTCTTAGAATTGCTTCATAATGTTGACAGGTTTTCTTCTGAAATACGTGAGAATGAAATGATTCAAGGTGAGACATGCTTGCAGATATTGATATGCTTAGCTCATTACTTGGAAACTGTCTTTTGACAGCTAAGGTTTGCATTGCCTTGTACATTTATGTGACTTTTTGCATGATGTTATTTCTTTGCTTCTCCATTTCTTTACAGCAGAGAATGAGAACCTTGATGAGGTTTTCAGTGAAGTCATCACTTGCAAGAGGATAAGGGGTGGCTTTTATTGTAAAGGCAATTCATTTCACAGAAAATATAAGATGTAATGTTGCATATCTATAGACTACTGTATTTGAGATGTTTCCATCTGTTTTTTTTTTTAAATATTAATATACATGATAATCAAAGATAAATACAAGGTTCTTTTAAGGTATAAAGTAGAAGTTCATTAGAGAAAATGACTTCTGTGAATGCAAGGATAGCAAAGTGATATTGTTTCATAATATCCTAATGAACACAAGAGCCTGTATTTGAGTGCACTATGCTGCTACTTTGTCTAAAGAGAAAATCAACTGTTGCTATATGTGAAATTTACTTATTATAGTGACTAATTTATGAATATTAAAATGAGATTTCCAGGTACTTTTTTGATATTTTTAAAAGTATTTTAGGATGTTCTGTAACCTGAGATTTTTGAAGAATTTGTTTAGAAACAAACTTCAACCCTTAAAACAGTAATAATATAAACCCCCTGTTTTTAAAAAATAGTGTCATCATACAGTAACAAGCTGATTTTTCCTTACAGTGCAGCACAAACATTAGACCTTATATGGTATTTTTTGCTTTTGATGCAGATGCTTGGAACAAGATAACTCTAACAGCTTTTTTTTTAATAAATGCACAGTCCATATACCCTAATTTCTGACACAAAGAAATTACTTGTGCTAGGTAAATAGCTGTTAGATGTTGGGACCTCCAAACCTCTTCAAGGGCAGACCACTCTTGTTACATTTTTCTCTTCTGTACACCTTCCTCTATGTGCTATAAGGAGACCTCAGAAAAAATAGACAGCATAAGATTTTTTTTTTTTTAATCCAGTTATAGGTAGTACTTGTAATCCATTCCTGCATAACACGGTCACTCAGTCACAGCAGGGAGTGGATATGAAGTCACAGAGTTAAAGGAGACCTGAAGGTCATCCAGAAGAAGATGTTATATCAGCCTCTTATTCAATATTCCATTATTTTGTCTTTCCTTGATATGATCTCCTTTGAGCATTGCTTAGAGAGTAGTTCAACACAGTGAGAAACCTGGCTCCCCTGAGCAAAGGCAGGTTTGCTCTTCATGAAGCAGAGCCCAGTATTCACTGACAGACCCGGTCCATTGTGTGACACAGGTGTATAGTGACAACCGTGTATAGCTCTCTGGCTAAGTCAGAAACACAGAATGCACCAAAACATTAAACAAGCCATAGCTGAAACTTGTTTGTAGAGCTTTAGAGTAATGCTTTTTTATTTTTGCAGGACTTTGCAGCTTACAGCTCGATTTCAAAGAACATGCATGCTTTTCAGACGTGTCAGATTGATCTGCCTCTGACTTAATTACATAAAGATAGATATAAAACTAGGAAAATTAATCTATTTGAATGAAGTAATTACTCAGATTGCTAATAAGGTGGAAAACCAGCGGATTTTGAGTACAGCAAAGAAATAATGTTCTATTTCATGCTACATTTTTAAAACAAATATTTAGCCCTTAGATCTGAGAAACAGTGTATTCGAACAGTAATAAAGGTCTCTATGTGTTGGAGTTTTATTGACAGCTTTCCCATATAATTTAATGACATAAGATGGTGTTTGTGTTTTCTCCAAACTCAGTTTTAAAAATATTTGGTTATTTTGCCCATACTAACTCTGAGAAACTCTGTCCTGGAAGTCAATTGTGTAATGATGCAAATTGTGATTCATCTCTGGCCAGTATGTACATCTCTAGCTAGTCTGTGTATGTTTCTTCTGGTGCCACTATTTTTCCAGGGGTCCTCTTGTGCTGCTAAAGGTAGCTATTTTCTCATGGACAGCTAGAAGGGGAGAGTTGAACAAGGTGAATTCTTTTAATCTTACTAGATAGACCTCCCATTCCTTCAAACATCCTTATAGCAACCCCTTACAATGTTTCCATTTTCTATTAACCTTTTTTATTGTGTGTGACTAAAAATGGATGATCTGCCTGCCTGGATATTTAGATTGTCATACCTAACTTTGCTGCAGTGGAGGAGCTGTTGTTACAGAGGCTGTCTTCTCCAGCAGTACAGAACACAATAAAGGTCACAGAACACAAAGGAGGTTGATTATGTACTGGGCCCAAGTTCAACTCTTCACATGCCCTTTATTTGTTCAACAGCCTATGAAAAGTGGATATGAAAATGTCCATTTGATCACTGTGGTCTTGCTGGGTTCTGGTAGAAATTTCCCTTTTTGCACGGAACACCTGGGGGTGTTGTGTTTCTGCTGTGCTTTTACAGCAGAGGTTGAGCTCTGAAGCACTGAGTTCTCAAGCAGAATGCAAAATTGTTCTTACCAGAAGCTGATTATGCATGTCAGGAATAAGGGGTTAAGCCTGAAACAGAAGACTGACTTCTTGTAAAATTTAGTTTATAGAAATAAGAAATCCCTGTCATAGATTGGGTTCACTCTGTCTCAAAATCACCACAAGGTGGGGACAGGTTTCATGTAATGAAAGCCAAGCCCAAATGAACATGCAGAAAGCAGTTAATTGTGTGCAGCTTCAAGTAATGCACTTATGCTGGAGGTGAGGGGGAAATAGATCTTTTAATTCTGTATTTTTAAACATATAGACAGGTTGTCAATATTTCTTGAGAGAATGCAGTTCACATTCCTTGCAGAAATATTAAGGATGCCCTTTTAATTGAAGATTAATGGCAAGCTAATATTCTCTGTAATTTTTTGTTGCTGTTTATGATTTGTGACGTAGGGATCAAATAAATACCAGTGGGTCCAGGAACCTGTATTTTTTGCTATATATGTAGCAGAACAAGCTGTTGATGAAACAGTAAATACTCTTCTTTTTAACATTTTTCCCCTCAATGAGCTTAATAATACACAGCTGGAAATATGGCAAGGCAGACATTCTTCTTTTTAATCAGAACACTTTTATTTTTTTTTTTTTGTAGTAAAACTAATAGCCTGAAGCCATAAATATGTAATATAACTAATAAAACAGAATGTAGTGGCATCCCGCTGTTCACAGATTGCTACATGTACTCTGCATTAGCATTGCATATTCTTATGGTGAATTGTTCTTCTGCAAAATTATTGGTTTAGCTTTAGATCCCAATCCTCCTGTGTATTTAGGGCTAGCTTAGTGCAAGACAAGACGTGTGCAAGTGCACACCCACTTCTGAGCTATCAGCCCTGTGGCTGATTCCTGGTATGAATTAAGAAAGCCTGAGGGCTGCAGTAATTTCCAACAGCTGTGGTTGGCCCCAGGCTCTCTTCCAGCATCTGAGGCTCACTAGACAAGAGCAGGGGCCCAGCCATAATTCCTGCCGTGGTCCCAAGGGATCAGCTGTACAGCTGCCCACCAAAGGAGCTCCATGGTGCAACCTGGAGCCTGGGGAATATTCTGTAATTTCACAAAGGATACTCTGAAGCAAGTGAATGTTTTCTTGCTTATAACAGGACTCGGTCGAACGTCTTGAAACCTTCTGTGGAGGTGGAATGAGCTCATTTACAGAATGACAAAACGGGTCAGGTTGGAAGGGACCACAGTGGGTCATCTGCTGCAACCCCCCTGCTCAAGCAGGGTCATCTCACAACACATGGAACATGGTTGCCTCCAGATGTTTTTTTAATATCTCGAGTGAAGGAGACTTCATAACCTCTCTGGGCAATCTGTTCCAGTTCTCAGTCACCCACACAGTAAAGAAGTTCTTCCACATATTTGGGTGGAACTTCACATGCATCAGGGTCTGCCTGTTGTCTCTTGTCCAGTTGCTGGCACCACTGAGGAAAGCCTGATTTGATACCATCCTTCCAGATTCTTGTGTACATTGATGAGGTCCCCTCTCAGTCATCTCTTCTGGAGGCTGAATAGGCCCAACTCTCCCAGTCTATTCTTGTAAGAATAACAGGCCCTTCATCCCCTTTGTTGCCCATCTAGCGCTGTGGCATTTGCATTCCAGGCTGAGGAGCACACAAAAAGACCTGGGCATATGGAATTATGTAGCATCTATTTAGGTGGAGGTGATTGGCTTAGTGGAACTAGTTGTTAATAGGGTTAAGCAAGTAAAAATGTTACATGTTGTCATGTTACTTTTACTCAGATTTTTTAAATATATCTTTAAACTAGTACTTCTTAATGCTATCCAGAGCAGTAAATTTTGCTATGTTTGCATTCTCTTTGTTAAAGGAAAACCAGCTTCCCTTGCAGTGTTCTCAAAATTCTGCCTTTCCTGAATGCATTAGCAGCCTTCAGACTTCCAGATGGGTAGTTGAATCTTTACTTGAGGTTTAGGACTGAGACTGCAAAAATGAAAATGATGCATTATTTCATGCTCTGTGCTGAAGGGACGAATGTCCTCAGCGTTCTCATCTACAATATGATTCAGACAGGGGAGCCCCAAGGTATGACATACTATATGTGTGTGCCAGGCATCAAGCACTCCTTTTGTCATTACACAAACTGTGTTTGCATAGCATGTTTCGTGGGCTTTTTGTAGTACAGAATTCAGCATACTATAGGAGGCTTACATCTAAATCCTTGACAGTCCCAATACTGAATGGCAAGACAAGATAGATCCACTAAAAGAAAATACATTAGCTGCTGAAATAGCTATGTACCACATTATTTGATTGCCGTCACCACTCCATTTCTCGTGCTCCAGGAGTGATGGTGTTTATATAATCAGATATGTCTTGGGAATCTGAACTTCATACAGAAGATCTTAACCCTTTCATGCATTGGTTTGTTTTCCTTAGTAAGGCTAGATAACTAAAATCACACCTATGAATTGGCATAGTTTGATTATAAAATCTTAAATTGGAAAGCTTGATTTTTATAATAAAATTGTTGTAACAAAGGTGTTTCTGAGGCTTTCTTAGGCTTGTGGCAGTATTAAACAACACCATGATCATGGAGGAAAGATAGGTGTTTTCTGTTAGCATTGTTCATGTTCCATGCACGTATAAATTTTATTTATTATAGATCACATGTACGTGTGTTTTAAATTCCAGGAGAGTAGGGTATCACCTTCAAGCAGGAGATGGGAGAGTAACTATACCATTGTGGGTTTTTTTCTGTTTTTTAAGCAGATTCACCAAAAGGCCCTCACCCCTCTGCAGGCATGAATGGAAATGTGCAGCATCCCACCAGCACCGGGCAGCAGCAGGTCTCTGCCATACCCTCTCCAAGTGCCAGCAAGCCTTGGCGCAGCAAATCCATGAATGTCAAACACAGTGCGACCTCCACCATGCTGTCCGTGAAGCAGCCCAGCCCCGCAACCTCCCCTACTCCAACCTCCGACAGGCTCAAGCCACCCCCTTCTGAAGGTGTTAAGCCCCCTTCATCTGGACAAAAATCTATGCTGGAAAAATTCAAGCTGGTTAATGCTAGGACTGCTCTGAGACCTCCTTTGTCACTGAGCTCAGGACCCAGTGACAGTGGGAGAGAGGATGACAACTTTTCAGAGTGTGGTGAAATGGATGTCTTAAGCGGTGGGGTGAACGGCAGCGGCTCCACAAGTAGCAGTCCCAAGGTATCACCGAAGTTAACCCCTCCGAAAGCTGGCAGCAAAAATCTCAGCAATAAAAAGTCTTTGCTACAGCCAAAGGACAAAGAGGAAAAGAACAGGGACAAAAACAAAGTTTGCACTGAGAAAGCAGTGAAGGAAGAGAAGGATCAGGTCACTGAATCATCTACAAAGAAGAGCTCAAAAATTGCAAGCTTAATCCCAAAGGGAAGCAAGACAACAGCAGCCAAGAAAGAAAGTTTAATATCATCTTCTAGTGGGATCCCAAAACCTGGATCGAAGGTGCCAACAGCAAAGCAGAGCACTTCCTCTGCATGTACAGGGAGTAAGGAGGTTGAAAAACTGAGGACTACAAAAGGAAACCAGTCCCAATCAGCACCAAAATCTCAGCTTAGTGAGAAGGTTTCTCCTTCCTCTGGTCTTGCTTCTTCTGAAGGGAAAGAACCAAGTGCTGCTCTGCCCCCAGGATCCTCTGCAGCTCTGTCAGCCTCGATGGCTGCAGGCAGTGGCCAAGGCACAGGAAATGGTGTAGTCCAGCTTCCTCAGCAACAGCAATACAGCCACCCCAACACCGCCACGGTAGCTCCTTTCATTTATAGGTAAGATCATGGAGGAAAATGGGGTTTGTGCTACCATTTAGGAAAGAGAGCTAAAAGGGATATTGGTGGATCACGCTGTTATCCACCAGCTTCTGTCACAGCATCGTGCCAATGTTTTCCTAATATTATTTTTTAATTAATATTACTGTATGAACAATTTCTTACAAGAACTCTGAGTCTTTACCTTGTAAAAAAGCAATCCACTGCAAATATTTGCCATTTAAAATTCAGGATGTTTTGATTAGAAATACAGATCATGAGGTACATTCTCTGTGCTGCTTCTGAAAGGTCAAGGCTGAGTCAGGTTTCTAGTGTGAATATTCTTGTTTACATTCTAAGAACCTCAACATTTATTTGCTGATATTTGATAATATTTGCTTAGAATTCACCATTCTCTTAAAAGAGCATAAAATAAACTCTTGATGTTTTCAGAATGTGTAACAGTACTGGTGGATATTTGAAGAAAAACCATACACAAACTTTTACAAGTATTCAAAGATATTTCAGCTGTTTGTGTATACAGAAAATGTTGGTGTTTGTGGTTCTTTTTCTGTTTAGTTTTCTACATGAATTAGGTGTAGATCAACTCCCTGGAGGAAGTTAATTTTTACAGGCAGTAGTAACTCTTCAGATGGCCAAGGCTCTGGAAAAGAACGAGCAGTTAAATGTATCAACATTTCTCTGAATCTGTTTTGCTATATGATAGAGCAGTTGAAGAGAAGCTGGGAAATTCATTGTTGTACAACTCAGAAGACAGAAAAAGTGTAGAAAGATTGACAGGCTGGTTTGAATAATGTTTTCAGATGTCAGATGTCAGCTGTTGGAGGGCTTTAGCTACAGTTGTGGGTAAATTTTACATCTGATAAAATGACACATACATTATTAAGCAAAATATACTGCCAGTTTTTGTTAGCGAGTAGTACTCTGGATAATCTTGGCTAAAGATTAAAGAGGTGATGAAGTAGGCTCTGAGGAAGTATATATATCGTTACACACAACTAAACATAGCTTCAAAACCAATCTGGATGACTGATAAGTTCAGGAAATCATATGGGAGGAATAAAAGGCTCGGTATGGGTTATATTTATTCTAATATGCAATGAAACCTCTTGAGCTTCAATTAGATGTATCACTGGATGCACTTAATATGCATGTAACTATCTGAAATAACCTGTGATACAGAGGATTTGTAGTGTGGTGCATGGGACAGCCTACATATATGTTAGGATGCATATATGAGGAGAGAAAAAGGAGCTATGCTTTGCCTTCAGATGTATGTGGTCTTTAATGGCTATTTTACTACATATTGATGCCATTTCATTGAGTGATGGAGATGTCTTAGTGTTGTTTTAAGCTTTGTCTGGAAGCAAAATGTATTCTGAATTTTAAAGGGTGATAGAATTAGGCATCTTCCAGTAAAATTTGTTACTCGTAATTGTCTCTTTGCTTCAAACAGCAAAGGAGATCATATTTGAAGTTAAATCTCACATGCAAATGAAATTCTCAGAGCCAGTGTCTGATCTCAAAATGCCACAAACCCAGAGTAAAAGACTGACTTTGATCGGGTTGCTTCAATATGTATCGAATGCAGAATTTGACTCAAAAATACACAGTAACTAAATTTCTTAAAAATCTCGAGGGCTTTGTAATACCACACAATTATTTCACAGAAAAGTATAAATATAGCCAAGGATAAAATATCCAAATTTTCAAAGTCAGCATATTTATTTCTATGGCTATATGGTAAGTGGAAATGAGCAAAAGCTGGGGTGCTATATATACATTTTCTGTTCTTCAACAAAATTGTTTTCAAAGCGGTTACCACAATTAATACACAGAATATTCAGGTGTGCTTTTTAACAGTTTTATATGAGCTAGTAAACAATGATTACCATTTAGACTAATACAGTTTTTTCCCAGCTACAAGGAATATCTAGGCTCTGTGAGTTTGTACTGCAGCCCTTGTAATAGATTTCAATAAAATTTAGTAAAAATACAGTGCTTTTTATCCAGAGTTCTTCAGAATCTTGTAATATACTTGTGTCATCTATTTAGACTGTTAGCACAAGCATAAGTAAGCTAGTGCTTTCTCTGATTTGCTGCTGCTACCTGTAGATACCATACTTTTGAAATATTTTTTTGTTAAACAAGAGGATAGATTTAAGGAAAAGGAAGTATTCCAATGAGTTTTTTGAGATTGCCATGTATTTTCCTTAAGTAAATAACTGTAATAGTTATTAATAGCCATGTTTTCAAGAAGTCTATATTTTTATTAATGGACAGTAGACAGAAAATACTGTTTTATTGGGAGGTTCTCAAGTGGCATATTGCACTATTCAGCTTTGCAGTCTTGGTGCTTTGTCCTGTCTGATATCACATTGTATTTTTTATTCCTCTTAAACACCTGACATCAAAATTCATATGGGATTATTACTTTTCTTCAAAGATTAGCAGCAACAGTCAGAGTTGCATTTGAGATAATCTAAATGGGTATAAGTTTAATTCTTCCATTCTGCCAGAAAGTGATTCTTTCTTTTCAAATGTGGTTGTGAATATATTATTTACAGTCCCATATATGTCCCTTCTGAAGTTGACTGCAGGGTCCAGCTGATATATGACTGAAGTAGATGTAATTTATTTGCCAGAAAGCTTGATAAGAGAGATACAGTAGGAAGGCATAAGAGACTGTATAATAGTTTAAAGTATACCAGCCACTACTTAAAATTACATGTTCTTCTACTTAGACAGAATTGTAGGAGGCTGAAAATTGTGCCATTTTCCCGAGTCTCTTAAATTTGTATTGAAATTTGCCTTAGAACTTAGCTGTCTTCCTAGTAGCGCTTAAATTTCCAATGGAGAAGAGTGACACAGAAGCTTAGTACTTAGTAGGCTACGGTGCAAATAGCAGGAAAAAGGTACATTAATGAAAACAAAAAAAAATCCTTCTGTATTTCAGTAAGGGAACATTTCATTGTAACTGGATGCATGTACTGCACTTCAGCTTTATTTTATTGACTCCTCCAGCAACCAGTGTAGGAGCTTAGTAGGTCTCTTTTCCATGGCTGAAATACAGAATCTGGAGCACTCAAATCCCAGGGGCTGTGGTGCTCAGGAATTGCTTACTGCCTGAAATACTGAAAGTATAGAAATCACTGCAGAGAATTAGTTGACCACTCATCATCCTGAGCTGCACTTCTATGTTCTGCATTGCTTAAATTTCCATTTTTCAGCTGAATTTTAGTTTGGTAATAACAACATCTGAAAGAAGTTCCAGCAGTGTCTGGTTTGCAGTCTTGCAGAGATGTTCTTTCAGTGTTAATGCTGGACTACAAACCCCAATTTGGCACTTTTTTTGTCTCTGCAGTGTAAGAAACTGGTACGTTATCTGCCTAATAGGTTGGTGTAGATAAGATGTTGCCAGTCTCTTCTCTGAAATGCAGGGTGAAAGGATAAGAGGTAATGGATTCAAGTTACAGCAGGGATATGCTAGTGGAAAGTTAGAAAAATATGGGTTTACCTTGAGGTTGGTGAAACACATGGTGCAGGCTGTGGAGCAAGGGTGTGGAATCTCTGTCGTTGGACATGTCCAAGATCCAACAAATCAAGGTTCTGAGCAACTTAATGTAACCAGATCTGCTTTAAGAAAGTCTTTGGACCAGTTGGCACTTAGAGCATCTTTCTGATCTGAATTACTTCATGATTCTGTGAGGACTAAAGTATTCAATAGCTATGGCAGAAAAAGGAAATACCAGTGTAATACATAAACATTTTACTGGTTACTAAAATTTTCCTCCCACTCCTTTATTACATGGTGATTAACACAATTCTTTTACTAGAATTCAAGGGTGTGCAGGAGGTTCAGAGCAGTGACAGATGGGAAGGAGGATATAATCTGGTTGTGTCTCTGGAAGCACAGTGAAATTCAGTTCCAGATGCCTGTTCAGGATGTTTTCATACAGGCTTAGGGAAAAAAGATTATACTACTCTTCAAGGATCCTGCAACCATAACATGTGCAGGGTTTCTTGAAGCCACATTTATGTCCATTTTTAATGACCAGAATTTACTTCTGTGTCACTGATTGTAGAGTTGAAACTAGGTTTGCATAAAAAACATTCTGTCAGTTAATTGTGTTTGTTAATAATAGATGATGCTGCTAAACATACTTTCTTCAATAAAGTGAGGACTCAAAGTCATACTGCAGTGCTTTATTGATTCCTGTTATTTACATTGCTGCTGTGAAAATAAAGCAACAGTAACTACCAAAATTTTGCAGTTGTAGGTAGCGCTAAACATTGCCACTCACCAGTTTTACTTGAAACAAATACATGGTCTTTAGAAAAATTCTCCCATTTTTCCATGATTGATTTTTAAGTAATTGTGCAAGTTTCCATTGTAGAGGTGTTAGTTTAAGAGACGGGGAGAAGCATAGTAAATGAAGAAATCATTATAAACACATATATGATTAATGCTGAGTTTAAAAATTAGCTTGATATATCACCTGTTTTCTGTTTATGGTCTGAAGTTGTTCTTTTAAATTGCCATACAGACAATGTGGCCTTATTCCTTTGGCTAAATAATCAGTAAAATTCAGGATGAAGGACCAAATGGAATATTCTGTTCAGGCTTCTGTAACTGGCAGCCCTACTAACCCTTTCATAAACCAACTAAATTTAAACTGGTTAATCCCCACTACTACAATGGGAAGGTACCTGCAGAAAGTAAAATTCAGGATGAAGGACCAAATGGAATATTCTGTTCAGGCTTCTGTAACTGGCAGCCCTACTAACCCTTTCATAAACCAACTAAATTTAAACTGGTTAATCCCCACTACTACAATGGGAAGGTACCTGCAGAAAGTAAAATTCAGGATGAAGGACCAAATGGAATATTCTGTTCAGGCTTCTGTAACTGGCAGCCCTACTAACCCTTTCATAAACCAACTAAATTTAAACTGGTTAATCCCCACTACTACAATGGGAAGGTACCTGCAGAAACTCACTCATAACATTTTTAGAAATTGTTTGCATCCTACATGATTAGATTGCATCCATTTATTACTTTGTTGATATTGTCCTTTGACTTCAAAAGGTGTTTCCCCTCTCTTTGATTGCTCTTTTTAAATATGTGAGGCAATAGTCCCATCCCTTTCCTTCTCTTCTGTGAGGCTGAACCAAATCAACTCTTTCTGGTTTTGTTTTTTGGTTTTGTTTTGTTTTTTTTTCCAGAAGGTTTTTTTCTTTCCCATGAGCATCCTAGTAGCCCTTCCTTGCATCTGTTCCCAATTTAACTCACAGTGCTTGAACATGGGTGATGGAACTGCTCCCATTGCAGACATGGTCCTGCCAGTCTGTTACACTGACAGCGGTACACATTCAAGACAGCTGCATCTCAGAGAGTTGTTGGAAAAACGCCATCATATTCATCCGGTGGCTTTTGGAATGTCAGCTGAAAAGCAAACAAATCTTTGATGTTATCTGTGTTTATCTAAGGTTGGCTATTTTGTTAGAGGCAGGAAATGACTGACTGTATTAGAGAACACTTATTAAGTAGTGTTTCAAATTCTGTTCTTAATTACCCTGTACAGGCTCGTTTTAATCAGAACAAACGAGCTTGTGCAGGTCTCATTGAAAAAATTATTTGTCCTATTAAGTGAATTTGATACTCTTACAAATAGGTAGCATGTAACTCAGTGGGTTTGGGATAAATATATTCTCTGATTGCCCTGAATAAAATAGAAAAAGGTTTTCCTGTTTTCAGAAATGTTTCCTAAATTAACCTGCACTGCACTGGAAGAAATATCACTGGGGCTGGCTTTAACTAAACTGAAATTCTTTTCCCTTTTCTTGATATCAAGAGAGATGCAAGAATTTAATAATTTTTAAGGTAGTGTGCTGTGAATAGATAGAGGATAAAGGATCATTTATTAAGGCCGGTGTGCAAGGTTAATGAGAAGATCACTTAATTTGTTGTTTACTTTCTTTGAGCTTAATCTGTGCTGCAGTCCTGCGGAGATCATTTGAGTTGTTCACAGGATTAATATGTCCCACAGAAAGGTGTTAAAGGCAGAAGCACAGGAGAAGTTGAACCTCACAATTTCATTTCCCACTTCTCAAAAATTGGAAGAAGCATTTTCATGCTTGGTCCAACATATCACAACCCATAACAGGCCCACAGCAACATAACTTGAAGGTTTAGGTGCCCAGTGTGCACCTGGGCCTCCTTGTTCCCCAAGACCCCCAAAATCATACATTATTTTACTCATAATTCTTTCCCCCCTAGGCTAATCTTTTGCCATTCTCAGTGCCTCTGGGCTAAACTGAGCTCCAGAGAAAATCAGGGTCTTGGCCAACATGCATGAAAAGGCTGGTCTGGTGTGGAAGTGCTGGCAGCCAGCAAGCCCCTGGAGACCCTGTGGAAAAAGAGCTTGTGAGAGACCTGTTCCCTGCTCCCTCCTTGGGGCATCTCCATCACAGCTGACCAAGGGCCAGTGCTTTCTAGTCCATCTGTGCCACAACAAACAACCAGGTTTCTCAAGTAAGCAGAACTTAGGTTGCTGCAAAATCCATAGTCCTCCATGAGATTTCTGCTGTTTCCTCGGACAATTAAAATTTTGAAGATTTAAAGACCTTTGGGAAAGCAAGCGGGACTGCAGAATTTCAGAGTGTGTTCACTGCAGAGGGATTGAATGAGCTTTTTTTTTTTTTTCACTTGAGACTCTCCTCTCAAGCATCAAATGTAAAACTACATTCAAGGTTGGCAGGACATAGTTAACCTTGCTACATGTGCTGAGCTTGTGTTTCCAGTGTGTGTGACAGACAAGAACCAAAAATAGTTTTTTATACAGCAGTTGCCTGTTTCCAGCATCTCAAAAGTACAAAAATTTATAAGAAAGACAATGCATCTGATCAGGCATAATTTTTATTTCTATTTCTGAGTTGAATGGTTCTAATCAATGGATTCCACCATGTCAGTACTTGTGCTGGTCTTTGTGCAGATATCTGGTCCCTCATCTACTGTCATTAATAAATGAACAAATCCATTCAGTAAGTAACTTTAAAGAAAATATTAACCGGAAATTTATTTCATAAAATAAGTTGCTATAAAATTATTTTGAGAGATAAGTACCTGTTTTTATGAGTTGTATTTCTAAAATACAGATTCATTGCAGTTAAATGTTTGTTTTCAGTTTAGTTAGTCACTGGAAACACTCTCTGGTAAATTTTAAAAATTGAACTATAAATGTCCCATTTTAAAATTAGGATATGAATATTTCAGCAGTCTTTTAATAAATCAGAGGAGGAACTGCTATTCATGTCAGGAAAGCTGGAAGAACTTAACCTCTAAGTGAAGATGTTTTAAAATTGTATTTCAAAAAGTGACTATTGTATCTTTAGATGCATTCTTTTACTGTATACATATGGTGGTACATGTTGCTATTTGATGACATCAGAGTTCAGTAGTTCCAGTGTAAACTAGATACAACAGCTATTCCTTAAGAAGAGGCAAAAAGCGTGTGAGATATTTTTAAATTTAATCAATGTGCTCATGTATTTCTTGCTATTTACCTTCATACAAGAGAAAGTAACTCTACTCAGCAAAACATTCCCATTATACTTTATCATTGATATTCAAAGAAAGATACCCTCAAAGAAAATTTGAGCTATTTGTTAGAAAGTTTATAGAAAAACTTGTATTATCCCATTCCCTGGAGTTATATAAGGGGCATTATCAACACAAGCTGCACACAGATTTAAATATCTGGGCCAAATTTCCATCAAGCCTTGCATAAGCTTTTTCCCACATGGTTTTTCTCACTTAATATTTCATCAATTACAAGTTTTTATTTCCTTTATCTATGTGCAGGGATGTGACTTAAGCAATGTAAATGGATTCTGACTAGATCTGGTTGACAAATCCTGAAAAAAAAATAAGTGGGGTAAAAATGGCTTCAAATTTCACAGCTACAAGTCACTCCTGCAGATAGAGAGAGAGAGAGAAACCCTAGCTGCTTGTACATTTGTGTAGCTGGACTTACACTAGCACAATAAGAATGTGACAAAAATGATATTTTCACCCTATAGTGATATGATTCTAGATGGAGCTGCAAGTAGCGCTTTTTTCTGTGAACGCATGAATGATAGATAATAATAATCAATCTTCTTGCTTGATTTCAGAGCTCTCTCAGAAAATGACAGTACCTCTTTACCACCTGCTGACTCCTGCACCAGTCCTACTAAAATGGATTTGTCGTTTAGTAAGACTGCCAAACAGTGCCTAGAGGAGATATCTGGTGAGTAACAGTAACTCAGGAGAAGACTGTGAACTTCTTTATTTATGGCTGTTCCTTACCAGGAGCTTTGTGATGGGTTGAAAAAATACTTCTAACATCTAATCATGAGTGGTATTAAATACACAGAAAATTTAGGTCATGCATATTTAGTGCTTCAGTTATCTATTTAAACTGGTTCCTTCTGTTCAAATACCCTCTTCGTCATTTTTCAGAAACTGGACTTTCACAAGCTAGGGTTTCATGTAATTGTTATTTTATTTAATCATACTGAATGTTCCAAGAAGAGCAGAGGAAAGTCAATTTAGAAAGTTTAACACTCTCATTTAATAACAACAAATTAAATCATTACATCAGAACTGAGGCAAAAATTACACAAGATACATGTTGCTTTTTATAAATTAATCTATACTGAGAAAGCAAGCAAGTCCTTACTATTGTACCTGATTTGTAAGCTGCTGCTAGAGCTAAGCTGCTAAAGATTGTGTTCTGGAATTCATTGTAAACATGGATTAAAGTCCTTACCAGGTTACAAAGGTGTAGGGATGGGGTATTTTAGTCATATTGGAATAATTCCTTTGAAGTCAAAAGAGCCATGCTGAGTTACATCAGCACAGGATCTGGCCATGACTCTGCTTATGAATGCAAAAAGCAGTGACTGAATTGCACTGCAGGCTTGTGTACAAGTTGTTTCAAAGTGACCCTTTGCAAGAGCTGTTACTTAGGGATTTCAGGATTTATTTTTGCTGTTGCTTTGTTTCGGTTTTCATTAGCATCCATACTCTTATAATTTCACAGAAGATGATATCCTATCCCACTGGTTCTACCTATAGTTTCACCCTTTTTACTCCAAACTTTTAACATTTTAATGGATTTGTAACGAGTCATGTGGTTCTTCTCACACAGGATATAACTCACTTAAAGCACTAATTTGACGCATCAGTCTAAACTTATCTCTCCACCAGAAGGGAAATCAGGTGCCCAAGCTTTATGGGGACTGTCTCAACATTTAGCTGACTCATACTGTAAAAGCTTTTGTCCTGGTTTGTCTCAGTCCTTTTGGAAGTTTTTAATATCCTTTATTTGCACAGCCAGCTTCTGTGATAAATATGTTACTCTGAAGCATGGTGTAATGTTCCTTGGAGGTGACGGATATCTGTTAAGAGTGTAAAATTATTTTTAATTACTCGAGAAATCAGACTCCCTTGTTTAACATTCCTAAAGAGTTTAATTGAAACACTTGCCACAAATCAAAAGATGTTTCAAGGAATCATCCAGAGAAATGCTAGAAAAACCCCAAACAATTCAATACCTGCTGAAATTATCAAACAGAATATTGTGTCTGATGACGTTTAACTTTTGAACAGAAATGGAACAACATCAAAAATAAAAAAAATACAGAAAGAAAATCAGACACCAGAGAAATTCCTAATTTGCTTATTTAGACTCTGGTCATTGATTAGCCGTTGATTGGCCTAACAGGCTGTAAAGCACTGGAAAAATGTGGTCAGTGATTTGCTGTGTACATAGGGAAACAGGTGTGTCACTCATACTTAATTGTTAGCAGCAAAAGGAATAAACAGATCAAGTACTATATTTGCTGAATAATTGATTGTCTGCATGGGTGAACTATCACCAAGTCATACGTGATGCTGTTATTGAATCTGCATGGATAAAAGCTCATGTGATAGTTGCTTAGATGAGTATTCCATGATGGATTAGCCATGAGAAGGGACAATTAAATTCTTTTACTTAAAAGCATCTTTATTCTGGTATGGTCAAGGGATTACACCAGTAGCAGGAAAGAGATAGGCAAGGTTAATTTTCATGGTCTGGTCACTTATTTTCAAGGTATTAAGCAATTAATCCAGTTTCTGTCATTTTGATATTACCTTTCCTAAAATCAACTGTTGCTATGGATGGGAATCATCTTTATATTACCTTCATCTTCTTTAGAAACTTGGTAGCCACTACACTAGCACAATATGTTTGTAAACAGTAAGGATCAGTAAGGATAATGCAAAAGAGTGAATATCTGTGGAAATCGCTAAACAGCTTGGAGGAGTGTGTTCATAAAGTGCTGCCCTACCAGTGGTATGTTCCTGCTTCACTAGTGATTATTATTTTTAAAGTCCCAAATATTTAGAATTAAGGCTGACATGCTCAGGACTAGAATATCTTAGCCAATATTGTTGTATAAACTGTTTCTCTGCTTTCTGAATATTTACACATTCCTGTTTGTTATTCCTTCTTGGCTGAAGATTACTGCTCCCATAACCAGCCAAGCTGATCATATCAGAACTCCTAATCCACTTTGGAGCAATATCAGCCAATTGAACCTAAACGAATGCTTTTAAGCATGTCTGGTTCAAGACTTCTCCATAATATAAGCAAAAGTTGGATGCAGAAAAAATAATCTTATAATTATGTAGGAGTGGTTGGCTAGACACCACTCCCTGTGTAGTTCAGGAACCAAACCCAAATTAATTTCCTTGCTGTAGTGGTAAAAAGTCATTGCTCTGCTTTCTGCATCCAGCAAGACAGTTCATATCCATTTGCTACTGTCTCAACAGTGGTGATGGGAAAGTAGAAAGTAAAGCAACAATAAGTAAAGGTAGTTTTCAGCTCTGCTCTGTCTTCCTCCTCCGAGGGAGCTGGTTACCTTTATAGCCTCTCTCTCCTGTCTTCCAACTCAGAGCTGGTGAAAGGTAAAGTCAGAGCTCAAGCTGCTTGTATCCTACTCACTGCTGTGCAAGCAGTTTCTCTGCACAGCCATGAGAACAGAATAGTGCTGGAAGGCAAGGGAGGTGGGGAGGCTGGTGTAGGCATGGTCTCAGACATGTGGCCCTGATAAACTGGACAGCCTCTTTATTTTTATGTTGTCACCAATAATCTGCTGCTCTTGGTGAATATATACATGTCTTATGCCTAACACAAATTCTACATCTTGGTAGAATTATTGTAAATATGTTGCTATGTCTCTGGTGGGATTTTGTTCTAGCTGTGATCTGAAATGCTTCAGACCTTTTCCTAGTTTATTTTTTCCCTTTTGAATATTCCACAGCTCATCCAGAGCAGCCCCAAATGTTTCCACAGTGCACATGCAGATCAGCTGTGGAGCACACGCAGAGCAGTTTTTAGGCTTCCTGCACACCTTGAATCTCCTCAGTGTGCACAGCACCAGTGACACATTGACTCCCACTGAATGAACCCCTTTTGTAGGCATGAGACCCCTATGGAGCAGTTCTGGTGTGTTCTGTGGATGGTAGGCTTGGGGCTCTCATGGCACACAGATGTGCAGTCTGGGAAATCTCAGAAGTCTGGGAAACCTAAATAAGGAACACTGCATTTAAAGTATGAACACAATTTCTTGCATGTGTTTTATGTACCATTTGTCTCAACAAGACTACTCAGTATCTATCCACTCGGTTTCTGCAAAACTGGAATATACCTTTATAAACAGGATTATAAAATGGGAATGAAAAGAAAGGATAATAAAATTATGCAGTTTGATTGTTGTTATTCATGATATGGCTGGGAATAAGTTGTTCAGACTTTCTTAACAAATATTTTTTCTTAAAGTAGCTGTGACATTTATAGCTTTCTGCAGCAAGTTTATTGGAGAAGGATGTCAGTAAGTTAATTAGTTAATAATCCATTGTAAACTCTACATGTTGGTAAAATATAAATTATTATTTTATTAAATCAGTTATAGCATTTGGCTTTAACAAGTGCTGGCATGTTTGAAGAGCTTAATGCAAAGTGTTTGATTAAGTAATTATTCATGAATTTATAAATATTGACTAATTATTAAAATCTGAGGGATGAAGCAGAAATGAAACAGTACTTTTAAAAGTTATAGGCCTATCTCAATGGCAGGATTAGCATAAAAACATTCAAATTTTAATATTTTATATTCATTGTGCTTATTTTTTTGCTCTCTGAAAGAAATAGCTAATTAATACATGCAGGAATAGTTTACATTTTTTTCAAGTAAGCTTAGTTGAAGAGATTCATAATCTCATGCATTTCCAGATATCTTACATAACTCATTTGTAGGGCTCTAAACTACCCACTGAGACTTCAAAGAAAGTCTTATCTGACAGCTAAATTTGCCCTCAGATTATTAGTTCTTAAAATAATTTGTATAATTCTTTTTATGAAAGAGACAGTAAATATAAAGTAATATGTTTCACTGACTGTGATGGCTTCAGGTAGCGCCCTAAGCTGTTCTTGATGTAAAACTATTCCTACTTGATGGGCTGAGAGCACACTGTTGCAAGGTAGTTGGGGAATAATGCTGTCATGACATCTGCTCTCCTCTAGTTTCCTATACTTTCTTCTTATCTTAGAAAGATGTATTTTTTTTTTTGTTGCTGTATTTCAACATTTTAAAATGGAGAGCTGAGCTTTAGGAAGTTATTTTTCAATAAATAAACCTGAGAATATTCCACATTGCAATTTTATGTTTTGTCAAATGACACCCTGTAATGAGATGTGGTAAAGTACAAGGATAAATTCAGTGCTCTTTCTGCTGAGCACTTGGTCCAAGATAAATAGGCATCTGTTGTATCTGAGGATGATCACAGTGGCCTGTCTATCAAGTGAGGCAATGCAATTAATGGGAGAAAAGTTCATATAACTTCATAATTAAGAGACGTAGTAAAATGTTCGTACACTGGAAGGCTGAATGCAGGTTGTGTGATTAGCCTGAGTACATCTGTATAAAAGCATTTGACTCATTGTGTTCTTAATGTATTTCAAAATGAGGCAGGTGAATGCTGCAGCTGCCAGCTACCCTCACGTGGCTCTTACACAGTCCAGGTGTCATTCCCTTTTCAGGATGATGGTCTGTGACCTGTGTGCTGCTGAAGCTGGGCAGCAATGAACAGCTCAGCTGGGAGGAGGAGCGGGTCAGCAGAGACACTGGGACCCACTGGGTTCCACTGGGTTGGCCAGGACACAGCTGTGCTGACCAGAGACCCATCCAGCCTGCAGTGGTGTGGCACCTACTGCCAGCACCGTATGTGAGGTTTGGTGTGCCTCATTGGGTGAACATTTTTCGTCCCCCCGCCTTTAATTCTTCTGTTCCCAGCTAGAAAGATGACTGACTATACCTGTCCAATTCTGGCAAGTCTTGTATCTGGTCTCTCGTGCTGGAGCTGAGCAGCCATGCCGTGCACTGCTTCCCTAGCAGAGCAATGCTGGGCACAGGGGGCATGCCCTGCCCTTGGGGCTTACTGAGGCCAGCTGCAGCTCTGCAGTACTGACTGCTGCATCGTCCCGTCAGGGAAGGGCTTCTCCAGGGGCCTCAGCAATTCCCCCAAGCGATGGCTGATATCAGCAAATGTAGCAGCTTCTCTGCTACAAGTGATAACAGCTCTGGTGATTCAGTTCTTTGTGAAATCACCCAAGGCAAACTCGGGGACAGAAAGATGAGGAGCTTCGTACAGCAGCTCCACAGGGTAGCTTTTATTGTCCAGCTACCCTTGTGAAGAGGAGGCCTGGGACAACACACTACTCCCTAAAGCCCCAAAGCCAAGGCAGGAGTTTTTTATGGGAAAGGCAAGGGGTGGGGTAGAAACCAATTAGGCAACAGGGTGCAAGGGATTACCATAGCGAGGCATGCTGGGGATGGTTCTTTTTGTCACCATAACCTCGAGAGTGGATTCTTATTTCTGAGTCCTTTTGCCCTGTGCTTACTTTTGGCCAAGGGGGTGAAGAGTACTGCTGAGCCAAGGGCTCCAAGTCCTCCGCACATGTGACCATGCACACTGGGAGCCTCGATGGAGGTAGAGCAGGTACACATCTGTGCACAGCTGACTGTGGCAACAGGTTGCTGCCTGCAGATTTTGGGGCATGAAAGAGGTGGTGGGGCATTTAGCCATTAATGGGTCTTGGAATATCAGGGAGAGATTCAGACTTGCTCTTCATGGTAGGGAAAGAGCCTGTTTCTTGATTCCAAGACAATCTCCAAGAGAACTTTGGCATCGCAGGGCCAAATCACAGCATCACAAAATAATCTTAGTTGGACCCAGAAGGATCATCGAATCCAGTTCTTAAGTGGATGGCCCATACAGAGATAGGATCCACAACCTTGGCATTATTAGCACTGTACTCTGACCAACTGAGCTAAAAATCACTATCCTTCCTGTTAATTCAAAACATAACAATTGAGAATACCGTACCAATTCGAGTATAAATTTAGGATACAAAACCAATTAATGTGAAAAGAGTGAGATTCCCTTCATTTTTCAAATTCTTTATTATCAATACATCTCTGTGAGGTCTTTCTAGCAACCACAGCTCAGTCAGGCATGCTGGACAGGCTGGGACAGCCACATGGCACTGTCAGTGCACACCAACACAGGAGTGTGCAGGCAGTGCTGGAGCTCTGGGACAGCACCAGCACCACACCAGCTCTGAGACAGCATCAGCACCCATAGCACATTCAGCTCTGCAGCAGGCAGCACCAGCACGTTCACAGAACCCTTCTGCTGCAAGTGGCAGACCCTGGCAGTAAACACAGCAGTCTCATCTTTTGTTTCCATGCTGAAAAAGTGACAGGTGCTTAATATTTGGGACAGTTTTGTACTCAGGCAGACAGATCATTCTTCTTGTCTTCTCTTTGACTGTGTGGGCTAGGTGGGGATGGGAGTGGTACCTCCTCTTGATGTGGAACATCTTTCTAGGAATTTGTCAGTGCTTTAATATGGAAAATCACCATTACTTCAGACTCCTGGTTTTTTTCTAGGCTGTTCTGTGTTTCTGAGAGTTATCAAGGAAGAAATGTACCTTTCCTTTAAAATTTCCAAGAATTTTCCCCTGTGTATCTTCAAAGATGATAAACTGAACCAGTGAAAAGCAAAAAAGTGCACTGAGGCTTCTGTTAACATCTGTTTATTCATACAGGAAATCTGTGAACAGCTTGTAATTCTTAGGGTGGCATTTTTAAAGGTTATTTGCCTGTCAAGGTTTCTCAGGTAGAGACTTGAGACGAGCATATTTTCACAGTGACAAAAGCAGTTTATTTTTATACAGCAATTTTATTATTTGCACATTTCTACATATTTTTGTGAAATTAATTTCCCCTAGATAAAAAGTTTGTATCTAAAAACATTATAATGAAATTCAGCTACTTCTTTGTTCATCTGTCCATTATTACTGGGACTAATATATTTTTCTTTGTGAGAAAAGGCATACATTTAAACCTAAGTCTTCTTTCTGTCTGGATAATGAATTTTAAAATAGCATCCAAATTGTTGGACTTAGTTCAGACACAATACCAAATTGCTTTATAAAAAAATTACTCTTCCATTAATAGGTTTTCTTCAGAATATTATGAAACAGTGATTTTTTTACAGTTTTTTAATTCTATACTAGCCTCTGAATCTCACAGAGGTGCAAACAGGGTAGCTTTCTAAGGAGAAAAAAATTAAATATTTGCTTTTATGAATCATCTTATCAGACAAATACTGTTCCATGTCTTATTATTTTAAATTATTTTTTTTAATTCAGGGCAGAAATTGCAAGAATGAAGGTCCTTTTGCATGTCTGCTTTTAGCTTCCTGCATGGGGAGTAACAGTGATATGGAAGAAATAGTTTTTCATCCTTACCTTTCGGGGAGAAAAATAGGATTTGACCATGAGCTAGATCTGTTACTGTAGCATCCCATTCAGGTGAAGCTGTGTCTTGAAACCTGTGGCACTGAAAACTGGGTAGAGGCTTCTGTGTCTCCGGTTTAATTCACCAGGATGTTTGCTGCCATGGCAGCCAGCAGCATTCACTGCAGTAGCAGAGAAGAGTCATATATCTGGTAATGCAGGTTGAATACTAAAATGTAAGGAGGCTTGTGCTTCAGTGGTTAATTTTGGCTCTTTATTGAGCTCTGACGTGGAGGCTGTACTTGCAGCTCTGTGTCAGCCCATCTAAAGTGAAGAGCTGTGCACTAGGATCCGTCATGAGCTGGTGAGAGGGAGGGAAAAGCCCGAGACAGTACTTGTGCCTACTTTGAATTTCAGAAGGCAGCAGCTGTAGAAAGAGATGCAGGCCCACCGCTCCGATGAGACTGGTGATTGGATGGAGAGGGGGAAACACGGTTGGCTTTTGGGATTACTTCTGTGCTGGAGCAGAGTGTTTGATCAACTCTCTTCTGCTTGAGAGAAATCTAAGTGAAAATGACTGTAAGTACTGCAGATTAATGTGACGGACGAGAAGTGGCTTAGCAGAGACAGCAGCGTGATTTTAAAGAAGATGACTGTGCCTGTCTAGTCCCTTACAGTACACAGAGTGCATGTTTGAGCTGTGCTTTCACTGCAAGTATGTGCTACCTGGGGTGGGCAGCGTGTGGTGATGCAGGCAGCACTGCCTGGACTTTTCAGGGGAATTGAGCTGCTGTCCATCTCAGAAATATGAAATCTAACTGAGGTGAAGCCCCTGCCAGAAAGATGCAGCGATCTGCTGAATTGTCAGTGTTTAAAGGCACGGAGGTTAGAAGAGGGTGTGTTCGTCTTCAGAAGCAGAAGTCTCTAACCAATCTGACGCTCATCAGTGAAGGGGAGAAGAGGCGATACTCGTACAGGGAGAACTGGTTTGGAAACGCCTCCAAGTCCAGCCAGAGTTACCAACAGCGGGAGGCAGAAGCCGGGTGCAGAGGCTCCCTCTCCAAGGCATTCTCGCAGTCCGTGCACTCTCTGTGCCACTCCAGCCTGACCACACCCCAAGCATTTCAGGGGATACCACCTGCTGGAAGCAGGACATCCAGGAGGTCAGGAGGCCGGAGTACAGGTGAAGGCTTTCAGATTGACAATGAGGAGAGCAAAAAATCAGACGATGAAAACGCACCCTGCGCATCCCATTTCCCCAGCAGGACCTGGGCAGAGGAGGAGGAGGAAGGGTGCTTGCGTGAAGGGACTGCTCATCTGGATGAAGATGTCATAATAACAATGCTGGGTGACCTAGAACAGGTCCTTTATACTGATATTTTAGGTAAGTTAACTTTGGCTTGACATCAGGAAGGGCAGGAAGAGTCCCAAGTGTTAGCACATATCTGTACAGAGCAGATTTTTTGATCCTAACAGTGATTTCCTGGGACAGAACTGGGTTTATATGCAGTAGTATGCAAAAACAGGGTCTGGCCATTTCTTCTTTGCTTACTATGACCTCTTAAGACTGTATGAAATGAAGACAAATATCTAAATTGCTTTTGATGGGTGCAGGGGCAGCAATAGCCTGTGAATAACTGAGCATAGTTTGCTTAGCTTTTTGAAAAGTAAGGTGACATATTTAAGTGCTAGTAGTTTATTCTTAAATAATTTTATTTTAATGACATTTTTTCTCATTAATTTGAAATTGATATCTTGAATCCAGGGTTTGGCTGGGATAAAAAATGTCTCGGCTTTCCTAAAAACTCCAGTATTTCTTTTCCCTTCCCTAGCTCCCCTGCAGATAATTTCCCTCCTACATGTAGAATTGTGAATTCCAGGGTTTCAGTTCAGCTTAAATAGCCCATTTTGTTATATCTGTGCATGCCAGCGAGTATTTGAAGTCCATGGCCAGAGGTGCTTCAAAGGCTTCTGTGTAACTGGCTTTACTTTTCATCTCTCAGCCCTTTATAAGAGTGCTCAAAGTGCTCATTTCCAAAGCTTTGTTCTTCAGCCAGTCAAATGGCTGAAGTAGCTGCTTGCTTTTTGTAGGTTATGTGCTGTGTGTCCAGCCTGGAGCTTCTTGCTGGTAGATATGTTAGACTTGATAGTGTTTAAACATTAAGGACAAAATTTTTGCTGTGTGTGTAGTGTAAAAAGCTGTCATCTCAAACCAAGAAAGAAACAAGAATTCTCTTTGTATGCATCTCTTGTATTATTCGACTGTACCAATAGGTTAAAAGGGCTTCTGCTAGAGATCAGAGGCTTGCTGGCACAGGAGACTGAGCTCTAACCTGGCTCTGCTCCTCTTCAGCTGTTTGTCACTCACAAATCCCTGCTCTCTTGTAAGCCTCAGTTTCCCCACTTGCAGAGTAAAACTGGTGCTTTCCTTTCTGAATTGAGTTATTATCAAAGAGTGGACAGTTCTCTGCAGAGATGCTTATTATTTGTAAATCCTTTGATGCAAATCAGACAACTGATGGAATTGTTATGCTCCCATTTGCTTTGGGCTGTGATTACAGGTGCAGAAGAACAGAAATGGTTATGAACAGTATTATTGAATGTGAAACGATGGGTGAGCCTCAGAAATGTGAATGTGAAAGTCTAACCCAGGTATCCAGTAGTTTCTGTAAAATGTCTATTTTGACTTCCTGTGAATGTATCTCACACAGTGGAAGAAATGAACGTGTTTTCCAGAAATTTATTGAGGGAATAATAGTTCACTGTTTATAGGCAAAAATTTGGGGACAGTCTTTTGGAATATTCACTTAAGATTAATGAGGAAATTTCAAATGATTGGAGCAAATGGCCTTTCTTGTAAGAGGAACAGAATTTTGACAGAAAGTTTCAGGGTACCCTGGTTTTAGTCTTATCCTAACCTCCACATGTGTGAAACAGAATGGGGTTTTTTAGTGTACAAACTCGACTCACTTGAGATAACAAGACAGGGAGCATTTCTGATATGTTAGGTCATGCAAATGCAGCCAGACTATAATGGCAGTGCACCATAATATAAGAAACAGGGTACCCAGAGAAGTGTGGGATCCCTTTGAACCCAGTCCTGATGCAATAAGCTCTATAGTGTCTCCTCTAGCAGGCATGGTGTAGTTAGTTTTCAGAAAAAGAAACATATTCATCATCTCTATGGTCCTCTTTACAGAATGAGGCTTGATGTGGATGGGGAGTCAGTGCTGTCGTGAAAATGTAGGAACTTGTACTCAGTGAAGAAAATTTCTTCACTGTCATGTTCAACTATTTATACTTTCTGACTTGTTCATCCATGGCACAGCAGGATTCTGGTGATATGGCCTTTAGAGAAGGATGAAAAGAAAAAAGAAAACTTCCTTTTAAACCACTCTAACAATTAGAGTGAGGATTTTTTTATATAGTACTATGTAGTGTTTTAATATAATAAAACTTCCATTTTAGCTTTTTTTTAGTAAACCTTGTGGAAATGTTTTGAAATTACCCTCTATGTCTCTGAGAGATCAAAATAGATTAGATCTCAAACTTTTCACCTCTGCAGGAGACAATAACACCAATTTTATGGTATAATTTGTCTGAAAGTGAAATATTCTTCACTGTGAAAATCTATATTGGCAGCTTGCCATATATGTACCTTTTTGTTTAATGTATTGCAATTATACCTCAAGGCTTTGTTATGCCATTTCCTGTGCAATACATATTTAAAAAGACAGTTGCTGTCATTTTTACTGCAAGAATTTGTAGTGTTAACATACAGCAAAGGACAACTGACAAGGATAAACAAGGAAGGAAAGGGGCAAGGTCACTGTAAAATATCAGTTGTATTCAGTTCCTCAAATAAATATAAAGGTAAAGTATTGTTTTGCCTTTAATTCTGCCTGCATAGACCCTGGAATTGGTCTTTCTGTTTAAATAGAGAATTTTCTTATGCCAACAAGCTACTCTTTCACCTCTGGTTCAAGGCAGGGCAGGTGACAGTTCCTGGACCTTCCCTATATAGGTATGGCAGGAATATAACGTGCTCGTGGAAGTCAATTTGAATGCATTTGGCAGGGCAGGGAAGGCAAAGGGCAGTGACAGTGAGGAGCTGAGTGCACCACAGACAACTGCCTGGAGGAAGGCATGGACAGCATGCCTGGAAATTGTCTGGGCTTTAAAAAGCAGTCTCAGTCTAACAGGAAGTAAATGTCTTCAGCTTAGCCTGGGCATGAGCCCTTTTGCCTCACAGGAATCTCCAGGGTGGTGCAGAAACTTCTGCAAAGATTTCATGGGATCCATGGGTACATTGATTGCTAGTGCTTTATCAAGCACATCTAGCTTGAAACACAGGAACAGCTGTGATTTCAGTGACTGTGAACATTTGCTTCCTGCAAGGTACTACATGTAAAAATGTACACATGTGGTTTATTTTATGTAACTAAATATTGTGAACAGACATGGCCTTGGGGTGTGGCTTGAGAAGAGAGAGTTTGGCAGCAGTGCAGGGCCTGTATCCCCATCCTGCCCAGGTGATGATCCCACTGTCAGTTCCTTGGTGCCAACACAGTCGTTTACAGACATTAATGCACTGAAGAATGTTTTTTTGAGAGATAAAATAGGCAAACATAATTTCCCAAAGGAGTGTTTGGCCATAGCAAAGAGCACAGAAGACACAACCAGGGCAGAGTAAATGGGAAAACTTCAAACTGGCATTGCTGTGAAAGCTAGCTTGACATTGAAACACAGCTGCAGGGTATGTTGGCTAGTACAATGCATCATTTGCCTATTGAGGAAGAATTAAAGCTTATATGGAATATATATGAAATAATTTATTTCCATTTAATGTCAGGAGTTAAGATTTTTCTTAACAGCCTATGGCATGTTCGGACAATAGGACCTGACTCTAGAAGGTCTGTGAGGTATGATTTGAAATTTGTAATTAATAGAGTCAAAAAGAATTATTTGCACTTCAAGATCAGCATTTTTACATGTAACTCTAATACTGATGCTTCTTTCCAACCTTCTCACAAGCAACAGATACAGGACATGATCAGCAGTAGAACACTAGCTTTGAACAAATCAGCAATTTTTGTTACAGAATTTCTTTTGAAATTCTCTTATTGTTCAAAAGTAAAATGAATTAAACTATGAATTTGCTAGGAAACCTGCATTACTGTTTCTTTGTGTATGACTACTGGAGGTTTCTTTGAGGCTTATTATGTTTCTCTTTTGTAACATATCATATATATCTTCTCTCCTTTTTCAAATTTATTTTTAATTGTATGGAGTTAATATTGTTCAGGATGTTCCAGGTGAAGTTCTGAAAGCATCTATATCTGAAATATGAGACCAGCTTTTCTCAATGGATCCTGAAGGCTGTTGAAACCTGTAATAGTATAAATGATAGTATAAATGATGCATGTGTGTAGTGTGATCAGATTTGTATCCCAAGAAAATGATTTTATTTTATCCCATATGAAGAATAATGTCCCTCTTCAGGAAAGCATTATAGTCCCAGAAGGATGCTTTATTAAGTGCCTTACTTGAGGAGTACTTTGAAATAGCCTTGATGTTAAGTGAATATTGAAGAGTTGTTCTAAGAGTCATCCCAGTTCTTTCCAGACTTTCCATTTACTGTGGCTTTTTTTCCTACCGAGTTATGTAATATATCAAGGACTAAAAAGGGACTTTATAATGTATCAAGTGGTCTGGGGCTGCATCATGCCTTGATTACAGAGGATAAAAATTCCAACACTCTAAATCAGAATTTCATTAATAGATTTGGGCCTTAACAGGGATACTTTGGTTGGCCTTTTTACACACCACATGTTATTTGTAAGCATATATGTGTTTTATTAATGGAAGGATGAAGTTTTATTTTTTAAAATATTTAAGGGACAGCCCTATTTACAATCACATGTGTGCACTCTATTCAACCTTATAAACTCATGTTAAAGTGTATGTGGGTTTTACTGTTTTCTTCCAGGGGAAGACCCTGAAACAAGAAGAATGAGAACTGTAAAGAACATAGCAGATTTGAGACAGAATTTGGAAGAAACCATGTCCAGCCTCAGAGGGACCCAGATAAGCCACAGGTATACTGGACCACGGGAGAGTATGACTAATTGCTGAGTGACTGAGAGACTTGCAAGGGAAAATTACCTGTGACACTAAACAGCCTTAGAAACTTACATGTGATTTTAATATACTATACAGTCAAAGTTTCTTATTCAGTCCTTCACAGTGATAGTTATTGTTTCATAAACGTCTGCTTAGAAGCCTGTAAAATTTATTTCAGGTCATTTTATAAGTAGATGTTGGGGACGAGATCAAATGCAAGGAAATATCTAAATGTAAAAAATAAATGTTTGCTATGGAAAAAACACACACTGGTGTAGCGTTGTAGTTTTGAGCTCTCCAGGTGTTGTTTTTTCCCTCTCCTTCATTTATCTTTGCATGTGAGCTCCCCTTAATTTTAATTTTGTTACAGATAAACCATGACCTTCTGATTGGTCCCTAGGGTCTCTGCTAATTTCATTACACACAAAACATGTCTCAAGCATTCCATGCATGTGATTGTTCCCAATCACACTAAGTCACACACTCATATGGTGGATTTTCCACCAAAAAAGTTTTCCTGCAGCACCTTCAATCACATGCACAGATTAGCAGAGCCTCTAGGGTCAATATTCTCTTGTTCTAGTCTTGGTTAAGATGCTAGGTGTTTGGCACCACTCCCACAAGTAGAGGTTAAAGAATCATAGAATCATAAAATTGTTTAGGTTGGAAAAGACCTATAAGATCACCAAGTCCAGCCATTAGCCCAGCACTGCCAAGTCCACCAATAAACCCTGTTCCACAGTGTCACATCTACATGTCTTTTAGATACTTCCAGTAATAGTGACTCCACAACTTCCCTGAACAGCCTGTTCCAGTGCTTGACAAGCCCATCCATGGAGAAATTTTTCCTCATATCTAAACCTCCCCTGTCACAACTTGAGGCCACCTCGTCTTGTCCTATTATGTGTTATCTAGGGCAAGAGGCCAACCCCCATCTGACTGCAAACTTCTTTTAGGTAGCTGTAGAGAGAGATAAGGTCTCCCCTGAGCCTCCTTTTCTCCAGGTGAAACTCAGCTGAGCCTCCTATTCTCCAGCTCCCTCAGCTGCTCCTCACCAGACTTGTTCTCCAGACTCCATCATCTCTGTTGCCCTTCTCTGGACCTGCTCCAGCACCTCAATGTCTCTCTTGTACTGAGGAGCCCAGAACTGGACACAGGACTCCAGGTGTGGCCTCATCAGTGCCAAATACAGGGGGATAACAATTTCCCTGCTTCTGCAGGCTACACTATTGCTGACACAGGCCAGGATGCCATTGGCCTTCTTGGCCACCTGGGCACACACTGGATCATGTTCACCCACTGTCACCAGCACCCCCAGCCCCTTTTCTGCAGGGCTGCTTTCCAGCCACTGTGTCCCCAGGCCTGTAGTGCTGCATGGGGTTGCTGTGACCCAAGTGTAGGACCCAGCACTTAGCTTTGTTGACCCTCATACAATCGGCCTTGGGCCATTGATCCAGCCTGTCCAGATCCCTCTGCAGAGCCTTCCTGCCCTTCAGCAGATCAGCACTCCTGCCCAACTTGCTGTCATTTGCAAAGTGACTGAGGGGGCACTCAGTCCCTTCACCCAGGTCATTGATAAAGATATTAAATAAGACCAGCCTCAGTACTGCGGGCATATGCAAGCACATGTGTACATATGGAGAAAGCACACACACACATGGAGAATTTTTAGAAACAAATGTACTTACCTCCAGCCTTCACTTTTCCTGATTCCTCAGGAACAGAGAAAGCACAGCTCACTGACTTCTCCATTCCGTTTGGCAGCACATTGGAGACAACCTTTGACAGCACTGTGACAACTGAAGTGAATGGGAGAAGCATACCAAGCCTATCCAGCCGATCGACCCCTGTGACTTGGAGGCTGGGGCAGGCCAGTCCTCGGCTGCAGGCAGGAGATGCTCCATCCTTGGGTGCTGGCTATCCTCGCAGCAGTGCAGGTCGCTTCATACACACAGACCCTTCCCGGTTCATGTACACCACCCCGCTTCGCCGAGCAGCTGTTTCTCGCCTTGGAAATATCTCCCAGATTGACATGAGTGAGAAGGGAAGCGGTGATTTGGACATATCCTCTGAAGCTGACGTTGGTGGCTACATGAGTGATGGGGACATTCTTGGGAAAAGCCTGAGGACTGATGACATCAATAGTGGGTAAGCAGCACTTTTTCTCCATTTGAACTGATGCATGATTGGTAGGTTTAGAAGGACTTCTCTAAAAATTTTGGCACACAACTAGAAGGTGCATTATAGTAGCAATATTTAAAAATATGTATAAAAAAACAAACCTCTAATCTGCCAGTGATACTCTCAGCTGCCTTCAAATTCTGTTCTTCTTCTTTAACATTAAAATGACTTTACTGTGAAGTTTGAGATCCAATAATATTACTTACTGTAATTTCTTTGTTGTCTGGTGACCCATCATTTTGTGTTGTTTTCCCAGGAATAGGTCTTCTTTTGGTATTTTTATGTTTTGTTTGAGATGGCAGGTATGGCATTGGATGCATCTGATGAAAAGCAGTTGTTTACACCACTGACTTTGTCTGTTTCCGCTTCAGATATCGTCTAGTACAGTCAGTGTAATAGACCTTTCTTGAAGATTTTCAACTGTGCATATCATTTGAGCAGTGGCAGTATCTTTTCATAAAAGACTAGACCAGTTACTCTCTTAGTATATCCAGGAGGAAGAATCACAATTTTTATTTTTGTTTGCTCAATCAGTTGATTGACTTTGAGGTACTGCATTCCCTGTGTTTCAAATCATTGTTCAACCATTCTTATATCAATCCAGGAACACAAGTCAGTTTAGTCCTGTGTATATTAGAACTCGTAGGACATAATTAAGAAAGAAAAACTATGTTACAGTTTAACTAATAGTTAAATTACTATTCAGTGATGCTGTTAGCATCTCAAGGCTGCTTGCTGACTGACGTAACACTATGTTGAATAGAAGCTCCATAGAGTACGTGGTCATGTCACACCACACTGCTTCACTCTATAATTTTAGAATTCTTGCTGTCAATCTAATCTCTTAGTTTGAAGTACAGCTGTGATTAGAGAATAGTGGGTGAAGAAATTGAGTGTGATACATTCCTAAAGACAAATCTAAGTCTGTGATCAAAGCTCTCTGTAGTGTAGTGTCTCATCACAAGCACCAGCCAAAGATAGATCTCTAGAAAAAGCATCACTATAAAGAAAGCATATTCTTATATCTCCCTGGTCTGCTGTCTCAGGGATTTGTGCATGGAGCACTGTTGACGAAAACGTCCACAAAACAGCATTAATGACTGTCATGTAGGATGCCATACTTATATGTGCTAGAAAAGAAAAAATACATATGGAAAATATGATACTTTAATGTCTGAGGACCTCTTATCATAAAGGAAATATTAATGCTGCCTTTGACAGATGCATGGTTTTATTCCAATTTTTTTTTAAACAGGAGTCCTTTGCAGTGCCTCATGAGTTGTATTAATTAGCTTATCACATTAAAGGATGAATAAAGTCATCTAATGTGACTTTTCTTTGCATCTCTAATAAGAATAACTCAATAGATATTAAGTTGCTCTGTGCTCAGTTAACATTTTTAGGTGCAGTAAATGTTAAAAACAAGTTGATAAGCTCTGAAATTTCAAGAGTCACTGAGGCATGTAAAGTCTTATCTCCTCTATGCCTTTTCCATTATCAGTTTAATTACTTTAAACACTTGGGGACAAGAAAGCAGCAGTAATTAGAAATTAGTGTGAGGAAGGCCTGTTGCACTTATTGTCTCTCCATTCAGCCCTTACTTATACAGGAAAAAATAAAATCCATATAGCCTGGATTGCATTCAAGCCATAGCTAAATTTCATATGCAATTCTAGAACTGTGGAATCTACTGGATAATTCAAGGCTAGCAAAATTATCTGTCCAAAAAGTCTGAATTTTGTCTTTAATAAAAACATGAATATAGTATGTAAATGTGACTGTTAATTTACCTTTGAAAACAAACGTGAAGTTACCTTCTCTAAATTCCAGATACCAAGGTTTCAGAAATCCTTTGCTAAATTGTAGGCCAACTCTTACCCATGCATTAAATGCCTCGGAGTTTTGTTAAAAATAATCAAAGGAACCCTTTGTGTTTTAATGCACTTGAGGTTGCCTTCATCCATATTGCCACCCAGGACACGATGCCTTCTCAAACTGGAGCTACCACTCTGGCTCCACTGCTGCATCTTTGGTCTCAAGGCCTGCCCCTGTTCACTCACCCTGAACCATGGAGATGGAGGAAGAGGAAGATGCTCCCAGACTGCTGTATTAGCCCTCAGGTCTCTGTCACAGGCTGATTTCAATTAAATCCGATCCCAGAAGGAACCACAGGGAGAGGGCTGACAGAACAGCCCGCAGCTGGAGTAGCAGCAGTGTGTGTGCCTTGGTTTGTGCTTGGGATTCTATGTGGTTACTAAAGTTAAATGTTTGTGTGTTTGAACTGAAAGGTGGGTTTGTGTGGCACCATTTTGTGGCTCAAGGAGAGATTGTGTTAAAGATTGAATTTATACAATTTGATGATTGTTAAAGTGAATAAACTCTGGGAAATCACTTTAGCCATCAACCTGACATTAGGACTATGCCCAGTACAGTAAGTCTGTATTTTATTTTGAGTAGGTTCAATGAGGTATAGAAGTTTTTTTCTGAATATGTACACTTTTATGTTCAGGGCCATACATATGCATGGTCCTTGGTCCTTCAAAAATAAATTTATGTTAACTTCGTCGCTACATTAAAGTTATCAAAAATACAAAAGGGAAACATAAAGAACCAGAGCCTAAGAGGGAAGACAGTTTGATGAAAGATCCTTTGGGAGCATGATGGACAGGTGTTGAGAGTAAGACAGGCTTGTGATGCGGCTCTGTTATTAGTGCCATGACTTCTCATAGAGACAATTAAACTGTAGGTAGACATTCCAGAAATTATTGCTGATCCCTTCAATTCACAAACTTTTAGTGGTTCTCTAGTGAATAAACAGCACTGTACTCACAGTTTCATTTATTAGACATTCATTATAATGTGAAGTGATGGGAATCAAGCAAAAGGAACGCCCATTCTTAAATATCATTGTAAGGTCGTCAGTAGATATCTCTCTCATATCTGAAAAATTGCATTCCAGCAGGGACTATGAATTTGGGCTGCCAATTTCTGTTCCCACTTGGAAAAATGCTGATAATTTTTTTTTCCCTTTTTTTTTCTTTTTTTTTTTTTTTTTGCTGGAGTGATGCTTCTTGCACCTGGTGCTATTTTTTGGCAAAACCACAGTATTTAACATGTGCTTTTGAAGGTACTTGAGGGATTCAGTCTAAAAATATTTTAGTAAGAGAGTTTGGCCTGTAAGCCATCACAGACAAAGGCAAATGATCCCAGAAAACAGGCAGATACCCAATCTCCCTGTGCTTTGTACACAAATTGGGAATGTTTAATATAAGTCTACCATCTAGTAAGACAACCTGTACCTTAAACATTTGAATTTCACAGACCATTAACTTTAGAGTGAAACACAGTTGCCAGATGGCTGCGTTCCCCACTGATTGACCACAAATTTATTTTCAGGTACATGACAGATGGAGGACTCAACCTATATACAAGAAGTCTGAACCGAATACCAGACCTCACTGCCTCTCGAGACGTCATCCAGAGAGGGGTTCATGACGTGACTGTGGATGCTGACAGGTAACAGTGCTTTGCTAAGTAAAAACCTATTTGAGCTTTATAAATACTTCACATCCTTCATACTTGCTAAAGTATCACATTAGGAATAGGAAGAGAAAGCAAGCTTCTGAAGCTGCAAGGTTTCCGGGCACCCAAAACAGCAAATACCACAATGAGTAGGAGAAAAAAGGCAAATTCCTCACATGGGAAGGAAACTTAGGAGGAACCTTTTGTTGAAGATGTAAGAGAAAATATTAAGAAGCTCAGACCATATTTGCAGTCTTGAAGTTCTGAAATGGGACATGATTTTTACAGGTTGCCTTATCAATTGAAAAGCAAAGGGAAAATTCTCATGGTCTCTAGGCAGCAGACAGTGTCCCTGGTGACATGGTTTAAAACATGCATTTGGATTTGGCTGGAACTAGAACTGTAGTCTTGTCCACCTGTTTTGCCCTTTGCAGGGATCAGAGGGCAGCAGTACTGGCAAGTAGTGAGAAGTGAGAATTTGGGTTCTATCCCATTGTCTGTGCAGTGTGAAAAAAGAAACAATTCCATCCTGCCCTTATGGGATAAGGGAGCATAAAAACATGCTCCCACTAGTATGTCTGTTTCTTTTCCTTAAGCTTAAAGTAGATTCCTATTCGTGGCTTCTATCCACATCTGAGAAATAAAAATTCATAACCCAGCTTTTGCAGAACTTGGAGCTGTCAGCTCTGAGGTTTTGGTCAGACCATCACAGAGATAAGGAACAGCTGTGAAATTTGGCAGTCTAGAATTTTATGGAGTTGATTTGAGTGCCCTCTTTTTCAAATTAAGTTTCTTTTAGGGAAAAAAAATGTATTTAATCACAAAGGGAGAAAAGGTTCATGGAGTGGTTCTGGTTTTATAAACCCAGCAAATTAGTTGAAGAAGTTGTAAGATATTTACCTAGGTAAGGTATAATTTTCACTTATCACATTTTCTGATGAAAATATGCCTCTGACATAAGTCAGAAATAGTCTGCATTGGTCAAACAGTGCAAGCAGTGCCTCAGGATAAAGGACATAATTTTCTTCTAGCAAACCAGCTACTTAAAAAAGAAGGTTGCTTTCTCATCAACATCAGAGCATTTGTTGACCTTGCAGAAAAACCCTATTTTAGATGGAAATCCAAATGAACACAGCTAGGTTCTTTGGAATGCAGGCACTGATGTGATGCAAAGACCAGAGAACACGTACAGTAGGCGTTTAAGGAAATAATTTGGATAGAGCTCAGGCAGTAACAGAAGGAGAAATGAGAAATGAGATGTGGGCAGGAGGGACTTTTGTGGAGATCTGAATGTGAGAACAGGAACCTTACATTCAAAGTGAGAGAGAGGGTGGAAAATTTAGAGGCTAGCAGTCATGTAATTAGAGAATGCTGCTGGTGCCCACATTTTCTTATGTCTCTCCCATTTTTTCCACTGGGAGTGAAGTTATTACAGCTCTTCCCACCACATGATATTCACACCCAGGTTTCAAACTATGCAGATTTCCCCTGAGAAAGGGGAAAAAAAAAAAAGGTCCAAAATAAGGGATTTTTTACTTTTTCTTAGTATTCCTCAAGTTCTAGATGCCACTCAAACACTGGATGCTTATTTGTGTTAATGTAGATGTTTGTTCTGTACAGTGTGCAGGTACATACGTATTTTGCAGGGTCTATCATCTACAAATGAGAAGTAGAACTTACTTCAAGTAAGGACTGCTTTTCCTTACACAGAGAAAGAACACTGGATTCCTGTGTTCTTCCAGACCCTCTAAATGAGGTTTTATGGGATGTCAATATTTAATTAAAAGGTTTGCCATAATGCAAAGGCATGAGGTATGTAAATTACTGCTATTCAGACAATTCTGGTGTTCCCTGGCCTTTCAATACTTTGTTTTTACAAACTTAATCATTCTTCAGGGACATAGGGTGGGGTTTTTTACGTGTAAGTGTGTGTTATTTCTTGAAAAAGCAGAAGTTTTTTTAGGAAGTGTAAAATATAAGTATTTTTATGAGTTCTAATGATAATAAAATGCATGCTAACAAAAACTGGCTGCAAAAAAACCTGTGGTAGGTAGAAAAAAAATTGTTTATGATGATCTTCAACAATGTGTGCCACATTTGATATGTAATCAGGTAGAAAAAGCAGTAGAGATTGCTGAGACATTGGCAGGGTAAGTTTTGGTCCTTCACAACAGTGTAGGTACCTAAGATTTCATCTAGTCTCACATAGACTTTTACAGCTTTTTTTTTTCTACCCTGAACAAAAAATAATAGGGTTTGTGTCGCAGCTTCAAGGTATGCCTTGCCACTGGTATGATGAACTTCTGTGAAACAGGATTATTCTCCTCACTGTCATCCCTGTAGATATGTGAAGGACACACACGTTTTCTCTGTGGTATTGTTAGTATAGAACTTCTTCATAATTGGCATGATCTGCCCTTGCCTTTCTGCTGTAAAGGACTCTGCTGGCATCTCTTTTCAGGCAGAAAGTAAATGATATGCTGCAAACATCTGATTTACATTAGCAAGCAGGAGGGAATTTTTGTGTTTTGTCCATTACTAGAGGCAGCATCTTTTGCTGACAGCAATCCCATATTCATGAAAACTCAACCTGGGTTTTCTCTGACAATTTAAATTGTAGCTTCTGCTTATATTTTAAAACTTTTTATGAGCTGGCAGTGCAATATTCTTTAGAGATGTGGGCTGATATCTCTAAGGGTAATGCCATTTCTGGTAAATTTATACTTTCAAAGTGATTCTCATTTCATGGATAACGTAAAAAGACAAGCAGGTCCCCATTTTGATGACACTCTAAGTTGGTACAGGTAGCACGCGCAATCTCCACATCTTGCTAAAATAGCAAAGGATTGAAGGATCTCCATGTGGAAACCTAGCCTGAGAGAGCTCATCCCAATAATAACATTAAATTGCTCTTTGAACAATTTCATAAAAAGTTAAATTCATTAATTCAACATAAATCAAGGGTGAAGCTTTGCTTGCATAATGCTCTGTAAAGCACATTGGCGCAGAAAGTACTGCAGCAAACTTTCTTGGGCTGGGGAAGGAATTATAAAGGCTGAAGGAACACTGGCAGCATCGGATGTCAACAGTTGTTTCTTTTTTTTTTTAATTTGGACTCCTTTTTTTTTTTTTTTTTTTTTTTTTTTTTGATAAGTGGTTATTCCTTCCAATTTACCTTGCTTCGGTTACCATGATAAATTAATCTGAGAGCAAGATGGATTTTCTGCGTCTGGTATAACGTGGAATATGGCTAAGAGAATTCTCAGTGGTATGATATGATATTTCATTTATTGCCCTGTCTGCTTCCTCTACACTCTAGCATTTGCCTCCTGGGACTTTTAGAGGGAGTAATTGAGGAACATTCTTGGAGTTCAAAACCTTTTTCAAAGTAAGATGAGCCAAAAGAGATTAGATATAAGCATACAAAATAAATGATGTTCTTCAGAAGAATAGGGTTTTTTGCAAAGTAAGTTGTAATGTTTCCAAACCACCCTGTGATGTTCATGAAAACTGTTAGGGAAGATCAAAGTAAGCCCTATTAGAAGGAAATACAGCTCCATGAAGTTCAGACATTCTCCTTCCACTCCCTGTACCTGCAGAATTTAGTGCAGTGTGTTGTCATATGCCACAGTTTTCTTCACCTTCTTCAGTTAAGCACATATTGTACAACCACTTTCCCCCCACATGTTGTACAACCACTTTCCCCTCACATCCCTTGAATGCAGAATTCCTCTTTCACCTTTTCTTTGGATGAAACCCAAAGCTTTAAAGTTTATGCTACTTAGTGTGCTTCTATCATGACCCACTTGAGCGACTTTGCTCTTGCGTTGAATCTGAGCCCCAGAAACAGAGAGTTCTTACGCATAAAGAGTCTCTCAAATGCTTCCACCATCTGTCACATGTGCAGAAGATTTGGCACTTATCTCAGACTAGCTCAGGCTGGCCTGTTTGTTCTCAACCAAACCATAATCACCATAATACATTATTAATTATAATAAAATCATTCCAGATTTTGCCTGTAGTTTATTAACTAACTTCCTGCATGAATGGTTATAAGTCTTCTTCTGGTGTTTGTCTGAGTAGATGAGCCTTGAGTTGGAATACTGTGCTTTTGAAAAAGGAACTTTTCCAGGGTTCACATAGGCATTGAACTGGGAGCTCTGTTTCGTAGGGTTGGCCATATTAGAAAAGGCAGAGACATCATGGACAGTAACTTAAAATCCAAATGGAATACAATGCCGGTGGTCATACCATACGTTTCTAGAAGCACGCTGAAATTTCTGGTGTCATTTGGAATTTACCCCACTGGGATGTTGCTAAATGGAGGGGCATACTTTACATTTTGCCTTTCTATCTGGATGATCCTGTGTAATGTGTATTTCATCACTGTACTAATACTGTGCTTTCTGCTACTTGTCTCTGCAGTTTGGTATTGATGTGACCGTTGTTCTGCCAAGTTGCAACTACTACCTGTTCAGTTTACTCCTTCTGGTTGCAGAGCGGGATTTACTATGGGTAAAGGAAATGCATGCGCCACAGTATTGAACCATTCACTGTGCACAGGCATTCAGCCCTCTACCCTTTGCCAACATTTCAGGTCTCTCCAACACTGGGGAGCTGTGTCTGTGCTAATAAATACAAATAGCCATCCAGTAATATGAATATATAAATAATAAAACATAAAAGCAGATATACTTTCTTCTTGCTGTTCAAGACTTTCTTGGGAAAAACTGAGTTTTGCTATAAAACTGCACTGTATATGGGGGTTTCCAGTATCTTTGCATCTGCCTTCACCACTCAGTATGCCTGTGACACAATCTAAAAAAGTCATTGTAGACCTGAAAGCCAGCATAGTTCATACAGTTGTGTGATCTGCTATCATTGCTTGTTTTGATTTTACTTTACTAGCAAGTTCTTAGTATACTGAAATAATTTTAAATATCTATACCTCTCTGTTTTTGAGGTTACTATTCAAATACCTACAGAGTCTGTAATTATAGAATCTCTCTTGTGAAGCAATTTAAATTTCAAAGTGCTTTTACTATTTTATTGTTCTCTCCCATACTTTTAATCTTCTGTAATTTCTTTTCACAGCTGTTGCTGCTAACGTTTCCCACCATTTACATTTTTATTATTCTCAAATGGTCCTGCATTTTCATAGTCTCTGGTGTAAATCTTTCCTCATCTTGGCATCTGCTAGGCTATCAAGGAAGTTACTAGTTAGAAGTATCTATTTCAATGTGTATCTCGGCTTTTATTGTTTCTGCAAAGTATGGATGCTAAATTTAAGTACCTAAAGCATAAATATGTGTGTATCCATGCATGAAGGGCAGAATAATTGTGTCAAAAGGAGCACTCCTGGTGTTTTGGCTCATTATGTTGTAAAGTATTCAGAATTCTTTGAGGATGAATTCCTTATTTTCAAAAGCATAATGAGAAATAAATTTTTCAGTAATATGAATTTGTACAGCATTATTAATTTAGAAAGAATGTTATTTGAATTAGTAAAATTTGTTTCTGGTCATGCTTTTAAAAGTCAGGATGTGGACAACATGAAATAAGCAAAGAAACTGGACTTGGATCTCATTTTGTGAAGTTCACCCTTCCTTACTTGCTTTAAACATCTACTGTAATTGCCCATAGAACCACAAACCAAAACATGGAAACATTTACCAGCTGTGTGGTTTTAGGTTCAGATACTACATTAATATCAGTGACATAAAGAAACTGCAGTGTTACCATGCTGTATTAGTATGTTAAACTGTCGTGATCCTGCAACATCATGTCTGCAGACTCATTTTTTTTGCACCCAGCTTACATAAAAAATTTAACTCAGAAAAGGCAAATGTGAATGGCAGATGTTTACCTTAAAACAAGATCAGGCTGCATGTCAAATTAATTTGTCTCTTTTTAAAATTTTTATTAAGTGGCAGAAAGAGGGACAACTAGTTTTCAGTTTGGGTTAAAGAGGAATTAATAGAAATAAGTTTTTAAAGTTTTGCAGGAATACAAGCCAATTACATTCCCACACAATGCAAAAGGAGCAGAGTATATAGTTTGCTGTAGGTTCATTGAACCTAAGGCTGGCTCTTTACAGATGACACATATAATACTCTCATAAATGTACTTTTTAAAAGTGGATGGTATGGAGATAGACATTAATGCCATGCAGTCTGTTGGCATTCATTACATCTTATTTCAAAATTTGGTTCAATACTGTAAAATTACTTGAAGTGAGGCAGGTTTCTAATTCTAGTAACAGATTTCTAATACTCCACCTCAGGCAAAATGTAGGCGATTTATTTTGATTGCAATCTTCTTCTGAAAACAGTATCAAGGTATTTAATAAATGCTTTCCAAGATTTGGCTTACAGTTTCAGCAGCAGCAAGATTTTGGTCCACCACTGTACTTCATTGTTACCAGCAAAGGCTACTGTACTGCCTCTTTGTGTTAGAACAAAATATCAGTAGCAAGATTTAAATCATTAACCAAAACACCCCAGGCTCAAATATAAAATTAAAGAACTTGAATCTCCCATGTGATACATATTTGAGTCCCAAAGTCAAGAAACAAATTAATTTCTTTAAAATGTCTTGATTCGTTTGATGGCTGGAGGAAACAAATCTTGTAATGTTATTCTCCTGCATGGCTATTTTTAAAAAGTCATATTGAAACTTGTAATAAAATATGTGCAATTGATATTACAGTTCTAACATTAACAAGCATGTGGTATTTTAGACAGAAGCCTCATAAAAGTGCATATAAAAATACTGATTTTGATGATTTATTACTGGAGATAAAGCAGCTCATGATTGCTAAGCTGTCATTTGTTCTAAGTTGCCTCAGGGATACCTCTTTCTTAGTTAAGTAATTTTTTAAAGAACTGTTTTATAATAGCTGCATTCCAGACTGAGGTAGTTGCATACTTGTCAAACTAAACATATGAATTATAAGAACATTCCAACTAACCCTTTCATGGAAAGTGATAATTTTTTAGCACTATAAAAATCCTTTGCCTTGGATATATTAGGTAAAAGTTTCCTTTAAATACAATATGGATTTGGCAGCTTCAGCAGACCTCTAGAATAAGGAGAAATAAGTAAAAATTGAGAGCCCCATCATGATGCACATTTTATATTCATGAGGTATTATGAGAAACATGTTACATTAACTGTTCAATCAGCTAGTTGTTGTTGTTTTGTACAGGTGTAAAAAATAGGAAAGTGAAAAGAAGAATAATTTTAAGTTAAGCTAAACATCTGGAGTGCGGGTGCACTTTGCTGCTCAGGGTGTAGGGCTGCTTACAGTGCAAGGGAGGAAAATTGAAAGGCTTTGACTCTTTCCTTTGCCATGTGCTGCTCTTGGAGCAAAACAGTGCTACTCTGTCCTGAGCCTCCAGGAAAACAGTGATTTTCAATACATTTTTGAACTGAAGTTGCATTGCAAGGTAACTTTATCATTAGTGTTTAAAAAAGAGGGCTGGAATCCAGATGAAACCTGGTCATGTGTTATCTATGATTAATAAAAGGAGCATATATCTGAAGCTGTGCAGGTTGAAAAACATGGGAGCCTTTTCTTTTCCTTGAAAAAGAAATAGACTTTGAACTCTGAAGGCTGGCTAAAGACCGTGTTCAAAGAGAGAGAGAGCATGAAGGGAAAGCTGGGAGGAACACCACGTGGCTGAAAACCTGCCAGCCAGTGCACAGAGTACCCTGTGCTGCAGGCTGCCTGCTGTGGAGCACAACGTGTGCTAATCTTTCCTTTTGGGGGAAAAAAAAAGTCCCTCCATTTGCTTGTACCAACATTTTACTTATAAATCTTAACTGTGTCACCTCTGAGTCTGCTTTTGATGGAGAGAGGAAAAGACAAGCCTCCCTCATCAATCTGTTCTCCAAGCACTACTGCCCCTCCTGAGCCCCTTATGACAGCCTCAGCTCCACACAGGGAAATGTTTGGAGCAGCAATATGCTAGGAGTTTGTTTTCTTTTGAAGTTACAGCACTAATCTCATCTGTATCTAATTGTTGAAATATTAAGTCTTCAAAGATTTCCTTTGTAAACAAAAAGACTGTCATAACAATCTAAGCAGGATCAGATGTGTAAATTTAAAGAGTGCAACCCTCAATGAATTCTACAGAAGTTTTTTTTTGTAAAATGATACAATATATTTATAATTCAAACCTGCTTAGCTGCCTGAGTAATCTAAGATAATCGAAAATACATTATTTGAATGGGATTTTAAAAACAGATTTACCTAATTTACCTTAATAAAAAACCTTTTAATCTCTTACCTATGTGCATTAACTTTAATTTATGTACTAAACTTTCTCTTTTACTCCTTTTGAATGCATTGTGCTCTAGTATGTTTCATACTGCAGAATAGAATGCAAAATGGCTGCTAACCCTATCATCTGCTGTGTATGTAAATTCATAAAAGCAAAAATTGCTTTACTGCAGTTTAAATACATGTCTAGTGTTGGGAATAATTACATTGCCCTGGGAAGTGCAATAACTGTTAGAACAGGTGTTTGTCATTCCTCAAAGTGTTTTTTTCTAGAAACAAATTTTACTGATGTAAGCTAGTGTCTTTTGTATTTAAATAACCAACAATTTTTGATCAGACACTAGGTACAGTGATTTAAAAGTGAAATTAGGGTATTTCAAATGGGTAGGATTTCAATCAGTTTCTGGAAAAGAAACTTCAGAGTCAGAAAACACTGAGTTATGTCTTGCATATCCTCTGAGAGTTTATCAATGAACAGACTCATATTGATAGCCAGGACCTAAAACCTGAAAATTTTTTGATTGAAACTAGAAATGCACACACAATTTTAATAGCGTTGTGAACTTTAGGAACAAGATATGAGAAATAAATGTACTTCATGTTTTAAAATCAAGCCTAGATCTTTCTCTAAGATATTTATTTACAGATTAAATACTGAAGTAAACAAAATTTAATGCATGCTCTGTGTCTGGGGTGACTGGAGGACATGTAAAGCTTTCTGAGAAGCCAGAGATCAGTGAAGGTGTTTAATCCTCATGACTCATGAACCACCATCTGGAGGCCCTTTTCTCTATCAACTATACTAGGAACATTGCTAGACATCCAGCTTTTGGGTTATTTTAAGATGAAACATAACTGTTTCAAAGAATTAAAAGAAAAAAAAAGCTGATGTATTTTTCTTTTAATTTTAAATAAAATAAATTCGAGTAGAGCATTGCAGTGAAGTGACAGCCTGTCAGCTGGGGATAGTTCCTTAGTGGAAGGACTTGTCTTGCAAGGGTTTTTAGAATGGTTTTCCTAAAATTGAGTCTTTCTCTGTACATCAAAGTTATTGAAAGAGAAATCAGCATGGATTTTAAGGCTGAATAATGATTCTTTTTCCTCTTTGAGTTAAAATCATTCCCCTTCATGAAAAGAGTTGACTCAGTATGTCACTTATGACTCAAATCTTCTGATGCATAGTAAATAACTGAAGTTGCACTATTTTGCAAGTCTTTTCCCTTAGTTCAGTACATATGGTCCCCTCTTTTGTAGATCTTTCTTTATTTCTAATAATTTAAATTAATGACACCAGCCACATTCTTGAGAAATGGATTAATATCAAGTGGATAAACTTAATGCAAAATTATGTAGGAAAAATAATTTTCTATGTATTAAAAATAATATATGTTGACAAAGATAATTTAGAGCCTTCCAGATAAATTTTGAAACTTAATACCCTAACTAGCTTTTCAACAGCTTTTCCTAAACAGCTATTTTCAATAAAATTATCTGCATATTTTCTTTTGAAATGTATCTGTTGGATTGTAATTGTTGGAAATTTTAAGATGACAGGGCTTGTGTGAATGTGTGTCATTCCAGGAAGCCACTGAATTGTTGAGCAGTGGTAAGTGAACCCCAATAACTTTCAATCAATTTCTGTAGCTTTTCAGTGTGGGCAGTAGGAACAGCCTACATCACAGAAAATTTATGATATATAGTTTATTAATTTTGGATTGCTGCCTTGGTGGTGTTTTGTCAGATTCTTGGACTTGCTGCAGCTATTTGGTCCAAGTCAGCACAAAGGCAATAAATCCTGAAGGTAGCTGGTCAGCAATGCCACATGTAATTTTGGTCCTCAGTGTGATGTGGGTTTGACTAATGCTTATTGAGGTAACCATTGCAATCTCCTTGGCAAGAGCTCCTTTGCTTTCGCTAGCTGTGACTCTGCTACAGGGGACAACTGAATAATTTGGTATTTGCTCTCTTAAAGCTGCAAGAATCTTCTTTAGCACACCTCACTCTGAAAACATTACCTGTTTTTCTTTCTCCATAAAAGTAGCAGTGAATCCCAAAAACAGGGTTCATTTGACTAAGTATTGAATTGCTAAATAAATAATTTTTTAAAGGAATAAGTTTTTTGAGCTCCTCTCAAGGTAACTGTCTACTTCTGGGTTCAATGTTGTAGCCCTGCTGTAGATGACTATTAGGATATCAAACTGCCATCAACACTTCAACTTTTTAAAATTAAAGAAAAAGATAAAAAATAGTTTATTTTTCAGTAGATCAAAGGTTTTGGAAGAAATTTCAGTCTTCATGATATATGCTAAGTAACATTAAGGATTGATCACAAGCTACAGCTTCTTATAAATGTATTCTAACTAGAGGAAGCTCAGAGGTTTTTTTGTGAATGATTCTTCCAGAAAATGAATACGCCTTATAAAGTTGTCTTTGAAAGGTGTCTTCTGCTTTCCAACCTCCTGCTCTGTACAGGAAGGTACAACAAGATGTGAAGTCCTTTTTTCCCCTCTCTGGCAGCTGTGATGTTTTAGACCAAATGTCTTAAAAAAAGAGAATCAATTGCCAGTGCTATGCTAAGCATCATTTGTGTAAGAGCAGAAAACAAAGGAGGGTGTTGTCGTTTTTATGTTGTCGTTTTTGTGTTTTTTATGTTCATATATTTGGAAGGAGTCTAATCAAGGTTCCCAGTTAATTTCTTAGGAAATTCTCCTGTCTCTGCTACCAGTTTCTGAAAAACCACCTTCTCTTGTTGGAGTAGCAGTTTTGTATGTTCTGTTCCTGGTATTTCAGTTGTGTTTTGCAAGGGAGTTAGGATAAAAGCCTGAGATAAATCCTAAGAAGACTAATCCTACTTAAGTATCTCACACCTGGTTTTGTAGGATTTTTATTTGAAAACCTGAGCCTGGTTATCAAGAAATAATTCCCTTCTATAAAAATAGGAAAATTTAGGCAAAGTAAATAAGAATATTTTGTTTTAAAAAAAAAGAGAATTTTAAGTAATCTAATAATTTCATGATGGCTTGCACTATGAAGGTTGAAAAGCTATAGATAAAAATAGATTTTCAGAAGACAGTGTTAAATCTTTACATGTTTACTATTCATCTTTCAGGCAAACAGAAATGCTCCTGAGTGAACTTCAAACCACTGAATCTTCCCCAGTTAGTTTTCTTCTATTTTACCTTTGACTGTTTTTCCAAAATACTGTTTCCAAAAGCATGCCATAATGTAGCAATTATGCTGAACATGTCGTCAGGTCTTTCTGAACGGCACATAATCAGATTCAAGAGCTGGATGCTTAAGCTGTAGATTTAGCAAATTACTTTCTCTTTTTATTTGACCCTGGAGAATTTCCTCAAGAGAAATTTGTATTTTAATCTATGTGTCATAGAAAGCCACAGCTCTTTAAGGAAACTCGGTTAGACATGAATGTTGCTCTTCTTCCCCGTCTTTTTCTCTTTCTGATAGATAAATAAACCCCATTATGTTGAACAACTACGATTTTAGAAGATGAGGAAGAGTCTCATGAGAATATTGTGGGTCTCTAATATATTTGAACAGCCTAACTTTTGCTGTATTCATTTTACTATTCATTCCCAATGAAGAAAGATTAAACAACTCCTACACTTCCTCTCCAGTCCATACCCTACATGCAATGCTGTATTTGCCATTCAGATCTTCCCCAAAAGGATTTTATTAGAATACTCTAAATATTCTTTACAGTTCACCAAAATGAGTTAGTACTTTCCTGAGCAGTTCTTCAAGAGGAGTATATGTAAAAAGGGCAGTCAGAAAGTGACCTGCTGGCTGGGCTGAACCCAGAGCAGGAAGCTTCCAGAGAGACAGCAGGGAAGGGACTTCATCATGAAGAAGATGCAGACTGTGTTAGTAATTATGTATCAAAGCAGAATTATAATACAGCTCAAAACACCTGAAGCTCTTCTAAAGAGACTGCTGAAATTGTGCATAAAAGATATCAAAAGGGTACTGAGGAGACTGCTGCTCTGGACAGTGTTTTTACCATGACAAGCACAGTGTGCATGCCTGTGTGGCTGCCCTTCTGCTCTGGTTAGTATGCCAGCAAAATTAGACCACACAGTATTGTCATTCAACTCAACTGGGATTGTTTTATAAGATGTTGACTTAAAAAAAAAGCAAATATTTCTTTTTTGTCTGGCTTTAGCATGGATGCATTGACTTCTCTTAGAGAAACATGATAGTTGTTTTGTTGCAGAGGATGTTGGCCAGGTGCAGAGAGAACCCTAAGCATCCCTGCAATGCTGCTGGCAGCTCAGAGGGGCCAAAGAGCTCAGCAGAGGTGGTGTGGTTCCCTGAGCTTCCTGCCTCAGCACTTGCCAGTTGCTGTCTGTAGCCAAATAATCGCACAAGAACCCTTTGTGATACTTTCAATTATAAAAAACATTTCATTAATTGCAGTTATCCCCAGATTGTGGAAATGCAGACGTGGCCTGGAGGCATCAATATATTCTGTGTGCAGTTGGGATGGAACAGGGAATTCAACCTGCAGTAGCTGACTATGTAAAACTCAAATAAAGTACATGAGGAAAATTGTATTAAGTCTAAATAAATCACTGCTTATTGTGTCAGGAATAGAAAGACATTTGTCACAATAGTGCTTCAGAGTAATATCCTATAGTGGCAAAAAAAAATATGCACTATTTTTCTTTGTGCTATAGTTTCAAAGTTCTTTGATACCTATTCAGCTGCCAGTTTGTAATAAAGGCCGTGTGTCATTTCCATCAGGACTTCGTGAAAGCCCTAAGAATCAGCCAGCTTCATATTCTAATCAGAGCAAGATCTCATGAAGCTACTATCAGAGCATCTATAAAATGTATGGCAGCAACAGTTTTTAAGAAAAAATATATAATTGAACGTGTGGTGTGTACCAAGTTGCAGTCTTTATATGTCAATTCACTTTAATGCTCAAGTTGCTTTAATTTTCCATTAGTTAAACAAGGGAAAGTCTGTTTTGCTTTCCCAGTATATTTTCATTTTTGTGTTGTTAAATGACTTATTTTTGAGTCATTTAACAAATGACAAAAATAATTTGTTGGACAAGAACATATAGAATCATTAATGCATTTCCTGAAAGCCAGTAATAATGCTTCTCTATGAAGCTCTTGTATCTGCTATTTTTTCTGTAAATTCCAAGAGAAATCTTAGAAATGTTTTTTAAAAATTGTCACTGGTAAGGCAAGCATTTCTTAAGAACAAACTTTTGTCATAGTTTTATTTTTTTCCTGTAGGAGATGGATTTTTTTTAAAACAAGCAGCTACCTCAGTTGTTTCTGAGTCACCACTAATTTAAAGTTAGACCTCCTTCCTTAATGGGTTTCTCTTCCTAGTGCTAGTTTTCTCCTCTGATATTTTTATGAAAGCCGTCTGGATTCCCATTTGGACAGCATTACTTCACAATGCTTCTTCTCTGGCGTTATCTCTTGCCTGCAAGCCTTGTCTGAAGCCTTATTACTAATTGGTTTCCTGCCCCGTTTTCTTTTACAAGAAAGGCCTTTTTTAACCTTCGAACTTTTAACTCACTCTGGTTATTTTTTGATCCTTGTATTTTTCTTCTGAAGCAGTTTTGAATTCCATTACACCTCCTGGGGTGTCTTTTAAGTTTGACCAGTTTTCCTCTATTCCAGTAGTTGTGTTCTTTGTGTTTGGGGTTTTTTTCCACATTTCCAGCTAGTTTCATTCTTATACTCAACATCTTTTGGTTTGGTTTACTTGTTTGTTTGACCAAAATAAAATCTTTCCTCTGGTTGCACCTTTCTAGGATAGACAATAAATCAAAATAGACTCTGATTCTCCTTTTAATAGGTGTCTGATTCTGTTAGTTACTCAGCAGTTAGCTATAGGCCTTTCTGTAGTGATCCCTTCTATTAAATTTATTGCCACAGTGTATTTGGTGGTGAGATTGTAGCTCACTGATGGTTCCATTTTGAAATTGCACTATTTTTTCTGTCCCTTTCTGTCTCTTCAGTAAATATGAGAACCTATTTTTGCTGTCCAGTTACGTTAATGAGCATGATTGCTATTCCTTTTCCAGACTGGCTTTGTGGTCTCATATTTTTTTCCAGTGTACCAATTTTCAGTAGCTCTGTCTTTTTCCGTCTTGTCTTTCAATCTGTTCTAGTATCTCAGTAAACTTGAGTGATAAGCGCTGGCTGGATTTTTGGGAGAGAGGAACAGTAGTCAGGAATGAGAAAAAACTGCAAAAGGCTGTTGTCAGTATTCAATTTGGAAAAAAGTCTTTGACATACTGCTGCTGATGTAAAACATTCAAAGAATTTTTTCAGCTTTGTAAGGTGGGTGGTAACAAACATGACAGCCAAGAAGTCTGGAGTGTGAGAGGACAAAGTTTCCCAAGATGGCAGAGACTTAATTAATTGCTACAGACTTTAAATGTTTTTGCTGTCTGCAGCTATATTTTTATTTCATCTCTCACCTGCTAGCCTGCTCTCCAACTTGAATGTTACAGCTATTAATGTAGGAAATGGGGAAAGTATTTCACTGTAATGGGGAGCTTTTGAGTTGGGTTTTTCCCCTTATATAGTGAAGACATTTATAGCCACCTTCCATCTTTGTTAGTGACTCACCTCTGAACCATAGTAGTCTAACTGGAGTAATTAATAGGCTAAAAGAGATGTGTTATATTGCTGCTATGTCTTCCTCAAGATATCTAGCTGATAAGGGGTTTTATAAATTTGTTTTGGGCTTGGGGTGGTTATTTTTGTATGTGTGCACAGCCAAGCAGTAGCCCTGCTTTTTTTTTTTTTTCTTTTTTTTTTTTGTCTTTTCTGGCTTTAACTCAAGATGAAATTTATGGGAAATGAGAGAGCTTCAGGATGCTGGGGTGAGATCCTGGGTGATTGGCTGCTGTTTGGCAGTGATTTACTAAAGCAGCTTGCCTTATCTCCCTGACTGTGATCCTGGTACATTCACTGCTCTAAACACTGATAGCCAGAGGTCGCATTACCTTCTCAGCAAAAGTTTGTTGTGTCATTGACTTTGTTGTTCAAGTTCTAAGCCTAAGAGTTATTTAATTTTTAGTATGAAACATTGATAAATTCCAACTAAGCTGTGGAAGCAATCAGCCATTTTGGATGCATATTGACGCTTCCAGAATTTAAATGCAAAGTCTGCTTTGCTTTCTCAGACAAAATAGCATATGTTTTGTAGAATTTTTGGAAAAGGATGAGCACGCTCTGGGTTTCAGCCAGACTTTTATTCTTATGTGCAGGTGCTTTGGGGCTTTAATAATTAGAGGATCTAATAAAAGAATCAGAGGTTAAGGCAGGAAAATTACTACAACGTGTGTTTTCTCTGCCCTTACAAAAACCAATCTTTCCTGTTTCACCTAATACAAAATTGGAAACTTACAACTGTATCTCAGCCCATAATTACAGCAAACACATAACAGAATTGATGAAATCATTAAATCATTATTAAGTGTCCTCTATTTCAAGCTCCCTGGATTGGATTGCTTTAGCTTGAAAAATAAACACCAAAATCCCAAACGAAATAGTAAGCTCTAATTGAACAGGTGAGCAGGGCAAAGGTCTGATGTTCCTGGGTTAATCCTGTGTCACTTACTGGTTTTAAATTGTCGTAGTACAGTAAATCCACATGGAGTGTCTCTTTTTCCCTAGACTGACTGAAGAAATGGGTATGCTTTTGGTAGCAGGCAACATTTCAGAAGGCAAAATGGTGACATTTTTCTTTACCATGTCCACCCCTAAGCCACACAAGATTTGAAAAAACTCGAAGTGTTGCTTTGTGTTCCGCAGAAAACCCATCAGTGCAAATCAGCAATCAGCACATTCTGTTTTTATCAGCATATCTATGCCTGCATGAGCCCTGCCTGCAGGTGCTCATCCCTGTGGTGTGAGCACACACTGTTGCTACACACCCATAAGTCACTGTCTCTCTCTGCACGTGTCCAGTGAGTGATCAGGTTCTTAGTGCAGGAAGAAATGGTGTTTACAAGATGCACTGCCTCTTCATGCTGTCACCATCTGTGTTGGCTCTTTGCCTCAAAGCTGGTTGACTTTGAATGTCACTCTGAAAACTGATGGGGGTTAAAAACTGAGAGGTTGTGACTTTAAGTGGTTAGCAATGACACAGCATGATGAGTTTTTAGCTCTTGAGGGATAAAATGTAAGGCTTGTTTTAGGAAGGTAACAGGTAAATAATGACATTATGAGTCAAGGAGAGAAAAAGGCAGTGAAAATCTTCTCCTAGTGATTATAGATGTGTTCTACAACTGATGACAGATAGAGTAAAATTATTCATCAAAGAATTTTGCAAAGATGCATTAGGTTCCAGGAGCTATTTTGGCTCTTACAGTCCAATGAACTAGATAATTAAAAATTTACTCTGACAGTGTCATTTGGAACTGCTAATTATTTACCTTTTTTTGCTTGACAGCATAGTGCTGTATATTAGACCTAATTTACATTATCTCTTACTGTATATTTCAGAAGTAGAAATGAGCAAGCATCTCATGCTGATATTTTCCTTTTCTTACAACTACAAAGGACGAAAATTCTATTATCACTCTGTCATCTCACTCACTGGTCTTGGGAAGTATTTAGTATTTAATATTTTTGTCTTCCTGTGCAACCATTCACTAAAATTCTAAACATCCCAGTGCTGGGTATTTTCCTTGTTTTAAAATTAGGGAACTAGAAGACAAAGAGATACTTTTGTCTCAAAAATTTAAGTACTAAGTCTGCTGGTTTTGTAAACTGGCTAACAACCCTTTTAATCCTCCAGGGTTAAGTTTTCAGAAGTTATATACCCATTTTTCCTGAAAAGCATCCATACATTAGCTGTGGTTTATTTCTGCACTGAAAGAATGTATTATTTTTATTAACTGACGTAGATCTGCTCTTTACGCCCTTTCTTCTCATGTTATTGATTAGGCAAACAACTTCTGTCTGGTTTCTTCATCTGCTTCTTTGCTCAGTTTTGAATGTGGTCCCTACAGATTCTTCTATGCTTATGCTTGCTGTTTTCTTATCCTGTCATGTCCTAAATATTTCCTATATGAAAATTATAAATATTCCGGAGCAAATATTTTACTTGCATGTTGCTCCAGTGTGCAGGGAATATATTCAACTAATATGTTTGAGTATTATTTCTAGAGGATACCATAATACATCTTATGGTAACCATTAGCAAAGATCATCCAAAACAGCCCTTACAAAATTAGCTTTACAGTCATTATTCAAATTCAGTCAAAAACATCACCTTATGTTATTCCTTAATGATTCAATCATGCTTTTCTTTCAGAGTATTGGGCGTTGTTCTTTTTCAGCAAAATTCTTCTGTGTAATAGCATGCCTAAAATAGATGGAATATAACTGTTCATGAAAAGATTAATTTTGGGTATTTAGTATTGTGATAGCAGAGCTGTGAAATTAGAGATTTGGATTGGAAAACCCCTTTGTTTCACCATATAGTCTAATTCAGAACTGTTGCTAAATAATGATATTTAGCTGTTCTCACTGGAATAGTCTATTTCTCATAGTAAAAATTTTATGTTATGCCCAGAGCATTTCATTAAATTGACTCTTCTCACTGGTCTAGATTTTTATATAGGTTTTCTCAAATGCAGTAATGTAAAGTACTAAAATAAAAATTAGCAGTAAATACTAGAAGGCAAGAAATTGAAAGGAATATCTGTGAGAGAGCTGTCAGAAAAAAAAGTCAGTTCATAAAAGAGAAAGACCCAAAGGAAAATAATACTAGAGCCAGGAGTCAATAATATAAAGATCACAATTGAATAAGTAATGGATTTCATAATCTTACTAACAGTGAATTAGAAAAGAGGCTCTTTTCAGATAGTAAGTTTGTGTCCATTTTTATAAAGCATTTACTGATTTTTCTGCAGGGCAGTGGTTGATTATAAAGGTACAGTTAGCACTTACTAACAACAATGGAGAGAAATGTTCCCTGATAACTCTATAATCTGATGTATCTGGACAAAAAGAATCCTAGTATTTTGAAAGTAAAAGCCAGGAAACACTTTAAAATGATGCTCCATGAATTCTTGTAGGCAGGAAATTTGTATTAGCTAATCTGAGAAAATAAATGCAGAACCACACAATGGGAATATGACCCACAGGGAATCAAGAAGCCATTGTTTAGTAATGCTGATGCTTTATGCAATAAACTCAAGTCTACATCATTTGCATAATCCTCACATGTGAAGGAGGCCATGCTATATTTGACAAACAGACACAGTGTGGTGAAAGAGAAAATGCCAAGCATATTGCTGCTTTCTGTAGTGCTGCTCCCTTGCATTTGCTATCGATTTTTGGAAAAAACCTATTTTACAAAGCTTTCAATACCCCCATCTCACTGATAGTTGATTTCTGCTATAAAATAACAGAGGCCTCCCAGACCTGCTACATGAGAACTCAGAAAGAACTCATTTTCTAATCAAGGAGAGTAATCTCCTGACTCACTTTGTGGTGTTATATAACTGTGTGCACACTGTAGGTGGTCTACCTATTAAATGATAACCCCCAGAGCAGATCGTAATAAACATTTTGCTAGACAAAATGGTAAACCAAAATGAGATTTAGCAATTACAAAACTCTTTTTGGTACATAAACCATGGAGAAACAATGGAATTACAAGTTATCACAGTGATTTTTGTCATTGGAGACATTTTTAATATTCATTGCACTGTTAATGTATCACTAAGTTAATAGAAATACTCATAGAATTATGAAAAAATAATCTCTATAGTAGCAGAAAAAATGGTTAAGGAAGTTCTCATCCATCAAATATCTTTATATCAAATTAAATTAGAGCAATTCACAGTAAACTGGCTAGAAAACAGAGAGAATGAAGTTAGGTAAAATAATTCAACCTAGATCAAAATAAGATAATTTTTCCAGAATGCTGTTTTCAGATTCCATTTTTCTACAGGCAACTTCTTGAAAATAACTGCAGCCACTTCTTTAAAATCTTTTCTTTTAATCAATATTTTTTACAGCAGTTGAGATTAGGTTATTCATTGTAGTGACAACAATGTCGATGAACTCATTTGGCTTTAATGATTTGATTCTGGCAGCAGCTACTAATTCTGCTTACCACAATACCTAAGGTATTTGTACAAAGGTTAAAGATGGAAGAGGCTCCTGGGATGGCTGACAGGGTGGATTAGTGCTGCTGAGCCCTGCAGGAAAAGGTCACCACTGCAGTACACAAAGGAGGGTTGTCACTGGGGGAGGTGAAGTCACAGCTAGCCTATAAAGAGAGCTTTGGGTTTGGGTAACTTAGGCATTGGCAGGGATAAGTAGGATTTGGTTGTTCTCTCCTGCATATCTTTGCCTTTTTCTGTCAACACGGCTTCTAATCTTCACTGCCAGGCAGCCGTCATGTCAATGGGACTGTCAGCAATTCTCCTTCCTTCTCTCTCCTCCCAATTTTATTTGTGTTGTTTCCAAACAGGACTGACTTCCAAGCCAGCACAGCACTGCCGGGTGAGCAAGGGGAAATACTCTTCTACTGGCAGAGGTTTTTAAGCTATGGAAAGTTCCTCTTGGGTTATAATTTATTTTTGAAGTTGCACACAGTATTCTGCTCTTATCTGTGTCTCACTGAGAATTCATGTTCAATCCTAATAACTTCTGTGTCCCACTTACAGTAAGGGAGTAGCTGAAGATCTCATTACTTAGGACTTCACATGATTAGTCATTGGGGTGCAGGTTCTTGACAGATTCATAGAACTGTGCAGCGTGTCATGGCCTTAGGAGACAATTTCTCAGTTGCACAAGGTAATATTGGCTATGAAATATGGCTTGTTAGGAAAACGATGGCTCAGCAGTTCACCCTGAAATGTCACACCATTTCAAAGGCTTATCTTTCACAGTGCTGCATGTTGTGAGCTTACTAGGCTGTACATTGAGAAGGTACACAGTGAGAATATTATCCATAAATGGTAGTGCATGGGAAAGTGGCAGTTTGCGAAATGATGCCTGAATTATAAGAAATAAGAAGTGATTGTCAGCTCTAGATTTGCATTTAATGGTACCAAGCTGCAGTGGGATGAAGGCTGCTATCTGAATTTGGTGAATTGATGCTCTGGTCTTGCTTAAGAGGACTAATTTTTTTCAATATTGGATTTCTCCATCTGGGAGGTGGGGAATTTTTTCTTAGACCAGCTCTATGCTATGCTCTCTCATCAGTCATTCAGAGTGGCCAGACTTTGGGGTTTTTTACTGGCCCCGTATACTCCAGTTATATTGCAGTATGCTGCAATGTAAAAGTTAATGTTCTTATTGTTAGGGGAGCAATTGCAAATCACAAAGTATGTTCCTTCCCAATCCCAAAAAGTAAACTTCAGTGTGGAGGGTAACCTGTTAAAAGACATGTGTCACAAACTTCCACTGATTTTGATGACATTGCAAAGAGAAGATGTAATCTTGAAAATGCAGTTTAGTGCTTCTAGTTGTCAGTTGTCACCCAGTCTTTTGCAAAAAGCACTTAGGACACATTACAAAAGGCAGAGGAAACCAAAAGGCTAGTTTGTAAGCCCATGAATTTAGGTTTGGAATATGAATATTCATCAGATCTTACTCCCTAATAATAGTAAAAATAATCAACACAACCTTTCTTTAGTAAAAGCTGTCGAGTTTGATGTACCATGCATTCAGGAAATTATTAACTTTCAAATTGAAGGATCCTTTCAAGCAGCATTAAACAGGGCATTTTAGCAGTTTCTCATTAAACTTTCTTCAGTATTTGTAAAGTTCACTGATTTCAGAGAAATAAAAAGCATCAGTGTAAAAAGATGACTTAGTATTCAAGAGTAAACCAACTCCTCCCCCTTCAAATTTTAAAAATAAAATGAGTCTAACAAAATAATTCAGATAATTTAAAGTGACGAAATAATCTGTCTCATATCTTGGAGTAATAGATAGAAACAAAGAAGTAATAGGAGACCTTTCTGCTTTTCCTTTTCAGAGGCAGTATTTGCTATAATTTTAAGTGAATTTCCTCCCAACAGACTGAAGGGAGTGCAATAGCTGGGGAAATCAGGCCATGTTACTGTGTCCTTAACTGCTTAAGTGTCACAGTTTTAGACAACTATGGTTGAGAATTTTGATCTCTATCTAAATCCTAGGTGTCATAAAGAAAAATGATGTTACATAATATCAAGAAACTTGTGTTTTGAATCACTCACAAGTGCTGAAAATCCCCTAAGTTACAGTTTAATAACAAAGGCAATCTCCGTTCTCTAAGGAAAGTCTTAGGAAAATGCTAATCCTGAGGGAAGGATACTTAGGGATCATTTATACCTTAGAACATAAAGGGGCTTTTATTTTCACTGTAATGTTAAAAATGTATATTTGCATTATCCTTATGAATTTCTAATTCCTTTAAAAAGGCTAGCTAGGATCAGGTATTTAATTGTGCTCTGCTTTAAGAAATATATTTCATTGTTTCCAGTTATTGTTTTTAAAAATTTGTCAAATTGGTTTATATCTCAGTTTGTTTCATTTCTTCCCCAAGAGACTTCTGCTTTTGTGAGTATTTCAAGTAAGGGATTTTAAAAGAAATTACTTTTAGCAATCACTCTATAAATAAAATAGTGAAAAATTCCTTCAGGCAAATTCTGGTAAAAGGTTTTGTACCATGAAAAGCAAGCAAAAAAAAAAAGGAAAAAAATGTTAGAAAAACCTAACCTGAAGAATTTGATAAGACAAAAGGCGAATAAACAGAAAATCAAGTATCAGTGGATGTCAGAAATTTTATTATTAAAAAAGAAATGTCTTGCCTTCTAGTGACAGACTATTTTGATAGTAGAAAAGAAGAACGTTATAACGAGATGGACTCATGTGCTGCACAATCTATGGGAGAGCCCTTAATAGCTTGTTTATTTTCCAAGGATGCACACTTCAGCTTTCCCAAGTGTAAGCCATCACATTTGACAGATTTGAGAATGACCATAGGCCTGAACCAGCAGCTTGCCATGATCAGCTCTGCCAAATGCCTTTAACAGCAGCATAACAGCAAAAAAAAAAATGGCGACTGAGTGCCTTGTCAATCTTGGGAGACTCATAGGTTTTGTTGTGTTGCAGTCAGACCATGCCTCACTCACACCTAAATTTTACAAAATTTACAAATTTTCAAAGAAAAACCTGAGTAAGTGAATGAAAATCAATGGAATCTTCCTGTTTGTCATAAGAAGTAATCCTGTGATGTTTTCTGTAATTTTCTGTAACAACCAGATTTTCTTTTCTTTATGTGGGAGCACCTGCCAAGAGCTGGTCAAGCCAAGTCTGTTTGCAGACGACTGGAAGTGGCTTCCAACTTCAACCTTTATTTGGCACTCTTGTTTTTGCTCTTCACCAGCATTATGGCATTTTGGCTTGATGCCTAGATTTCTGTAGAATGAATCTAAAGGCCAAAATGTGTGCTTAAGCCAGTAAATGTATCAGGAGCCTGGGCAGGGAAAGAGAAGTAACACCAAGGGAGGGGAAGGCCACACGCAGAGCTTCAACGCTGAATGTAGAGCACCCTGTGGCCACTTGGCTTTTGAACTATGCATATATATTATTTCCAACATCCACTCTTCATATGGTTGTTAAAAGTGAATCTTTAACCCATTTAACTGTCACACAACAGTCATCTGAATTTAAGTGTCTCACGATCAGAGCATTAGAATGGTATTACTTGAATACAACATGAAATTCACATAAATTTCTCTTAGATGCAATGGCAATGGTAGGGGTGCCAATTGAAAAGCAGAGATTTGAATGAAGAATAAGAGAGCGAGCATCTTTGTTAAGGCAGTGAGTTAGCAAAAAGTGAAGCAAGGTCAGAGGTCTTCTGACTGTTCTCTCTGGTATTCCCCTCCTCTGGAAAAAGCCACAACAGGCAGCAAGGCAACTGAAGAATTGCCTCTGTGATACTGCTGCTCCTTTGCCTTTGCAGCAACTGAAGCAATACAGTCAAGAAAAGGGAGTGGTGTTTTTTGCAGGATTTTCTTCTGTGCTACTGCAAAAGAAAATGGTAGTCATCATTCATTTTCCTAGCAATTTAATACTGAAATAATTGTTGCTTCTCTCAGAGTTGGTCCTATCTGTCACATTTTAGCACAACTATCTTAATTGTTACCCAGAATAATGTAGGTACCCCTTTACACAACTTTTAGTTCTTCGAAAACCATTTTAAGACATTTTGTGTTTTGCATTTATGCCAGTAATTCTGTATCTTTCCTGGAAATTGAAATTTGGGGGGGATTGCTTATGGAAACTGAGACTTTTTGTAAGGAAGAAAGCTGCATGTTATAAGCACTGATTATTTGTAGAAGAGCTATGATATCAGTAATAGTACATATTGTATGTGCTGGGGATTTTAAGAGGTAAATTTACAGGAGAGTTTTCAGCCTGCCATCAACTGTTCTCACTACTGCAATACCCTCTGCCCTTCAATTTCCACCACTTCTGATAATTTTATGTGGTCTGCCAGAGAGCAAAAATTATCTGAATTTTAGGTTAAATGGGGGAGAACAGGGCAATTTCAGGTGAAAAGTAAGTAAACAAAGTACTTGACTAATGTAAAGACAGCATATTTTGTCTGCTGGACCTGCATGGGAGGAATTTTGCTGCTGGCCCTGTGCTGCTGTCTATAGTGCCCTTTGTCTGGCTGTGTGTGTCTAGGGTAGAGACAATGCAGCAATTCAAATCTCCCAACTCTACTCCCTGCTAATGTCTAGAGCTCTGACCTTTCTAGGTGGCATTCACCCTTTTTTCATGCAGGATTTGAGCTTGGTGTCCCTCTCTGCTGCAATCCATCATATTTCCACGGTCTCTTGCTGTCTAGTCTTTTGTTGCCTTTGTTGCATCCTAATTCTTTCTCTGCAACATTGCAGATGAGAATTTTAATTCTCACTTCTCCTAGCAGGCAGTAAAGAGGATCCTACTCCTTTCTGTTCTCTTTTCAGCAGAACTACAGGCTTCATGCCTACCCTTTATGGTATTTTTTTTTTTCATGTAGAAAAGCTGAACTGAAAAAACAGTGGGCAAGCCTTCTTTCTTTTTCTTTTCTCCATTATTTTAGATCCAGTTCCACACTTTCACAGCTTTCCTGGGGTTGGGTTTTTTTGGATTGTAGCAATAAATACTGAACTTACTCTTTATATTAGTAAAGTTAATGAAAAATTCACACAGCTGCAAGGATAACTTGCACTTAAAATATGTCTTGCTTGCAAGCCCAATAGAATCATCATCATTTTGGAGAGATGTTTAAACTGGCTCTGGGATGAGATGCCCCATGCAGTAAAGTGAGCTGCCTGGAGAGATTCTGCTCCTGGTGCCCAGCAGGATGCAGTGGAACTGACAGAGCACATATGCCTTGACATTAAAGGCCCACCAAGTGACAAAATCTGCTCCCCTACAGTCTCTGTCTGCTGCTACCATTCCTCAAACACTTGTGTGTGGCCATGCTGGGCTCGGGAGGACCAACCAGAGGACTTTCGTCACTTGCATTCACCATTTCTTTGGTCATGTCACAAAATTCTTTTTCTGCCCCTTGGTGTTGACCTCAGGGCACTTCCCGATCTTCCAGATTCCATGAGAAACAGCCAGAACTGAATTCCTTACATTTTTGACAGATCTTGATATGTTAGGGTAGTAAATCCACTTGGTCAATTATTTGCATGTCTACAGGGAGATCAGGCATTATTTTTCTCCTGTTGAAAATGCTTCCAGGCAGAAAAGTGTCCCCTTTTTAAAACCTGCCATTCACACCACACTGACAAGCTGTGTCAAAAGTGTCATGAATCCATGAGCACCATTTTTCTCTTTCAGTCAATCTGGCAAAAATAGTAATTTCAGTACTTTCATCCCCTGGAAAGAGAGAACTCATAGTGGGATACATTAGTGCTGACACCTTTTTAGCCAATAGGGGTTCTTTTAATGTACTGTTCCTCTGAAATTTGAGCTTAAAATAGCCAAGGGAATTATTCTGTTATCAGAAGAAGGACTGCAATTTTCTAAAGGGTTTTGGGTGCTTCATTTTTGAAGAAAATTGTTTACAAAACAGGAGGTAGCAATACCTCCAAGAAATATCTGTCACTGAACTAGGAAGAATACCAAAATGTTTAGTATGCATAAAAATTGGTTATTGTTTTTAGTTGTGTATCTTTAGAGATTTGTTCAAACTATGTCATTTCTTTTTAAAGGAATTTCTCATATTTTGACTCTGGGTTTGCATTCATATTTGAGGTTTTTTTTTTTTTTTTTTAGTTTGTTACAAGAGAAATTCAAATATGTTTCAACCAGGTAAAAGGAAATGATCTTTTAAAATTTTGGTTTCCATTTTATGCTATCCTTTATTATTTTATTATAGATACATTTTTTCATATGACTAGTATAGGTTATGATATTTCATTGGAGATCCTTCAGTTTAGTAAAAAGTAGTTTTGTTCAATGTTAAATCATTTCCTCAATGATTTGAAATATCAAATGAATAAATTGAACCATCTGAAAGCTAGGATACAAAAAGAACATTTTTAGGGTCCTATTTAACCTGTTTTCTCAGTGCGAGAAAGTTATTTCTGATTTTAATATGACTAAGTATAGATTGACTGAAATTTAAAAATTATTTCTTAAGGTATTCAATTTTTTTGAGAAAATATTTTGGTTTTTTAAATTTTTCAAGATGTTTCATTTTCCATTTTTTAAAAAATAGTGTATTGTCAACTATATTTCATTTGAAAATTTCCACCTAGCTTTAAATGCACACAGCTCCATAATAATTTACCCTTTCATAGTCCAGAAACCTGGGCAATTTATCTGGCCTATAACTTACTCCTAAACCCCTGCCTCGTCCAGACTATTAAAAATTGGATAAGGATTAGGCTGAAACCTCAGGTAACAGTTCCATAAGTGAACTGATACCCTCATTGCCAAGATGATAAACACATGGCACAGGGACTTTTTCAGAGATTATGAGACCCACAAGGATTGGCTACCACTGGCATATGGAATAAGAAATATGTTTGAAATCTTCTGGTGATAGAGTCAATGACAGCTGTTGTCTCTGAGCACAGTTAAATTACTATTACTGCCAATAATTGCTGTTAAAGGCCGTGTGAAAAGCTGTCATGTAACATAAGGTTATATGAATAAATAGCATTTAGATTTGCTGCAAAAGCTTGGCACAAGTCAGGACTAAAGAAAATATTAAACCCTTCAAACAGAATTAATCTTAAACTAACTAGTGTCAATAATGTAAATTCCAAGATAGCCCTTTAACACAGAGCAAGAAAATCTTGAACATATGAGATATTCAAAGAAATATAAAATATCAAATAAATGCTTGGATGGCTAAACCTCTGTAGGTAAGTTAGCTTCTGAATTTCTAAACTCAGCACCCTGGCCTTAACGGACAAAAAGGCTACAGGGTATTAAAAATGAGAAAATCTCCAAATCACAAACCTGAATAAAAATGTTCCATGAACCTATTTATTAAAAAGAGAATAAAGATATACCTGAACTGCAGTAAGCTTTGGTTTTGCTAATTTATAAGCAGTCTGATTTTATGTGTAGAATCTTGGATGTCCGATGTATTAATTCATATTTCACATTTCCTCTCAGAAATACTTCTGCCTTGCCTCTGTCTTCATATGGCTTTGTATTTGCTTGAGAGTTAAGAAATATATTTTTTTGACCTTTATGTTTTCAGCAAAGTTTTATTAAAATCATCCAGAAGTTTTGCCCAGGCAGCAGTGGTGAGCAGGACCCCAAAGGCCAGATGTGCAGGGAGAATGACCATTGAAGCCTTTACTCCTTACTGATGCTAAAAATCAGGTCCTGCAGGTGCAGGAGGAAGTCCCTTCTTACTTTCTGCTGAAGCTGTAAACTGGGTCGTTAGTCAGCAAAATTTGGGAAAGAAGAAAGAGGTTTGAAAGGCAATCCTGGCAAACCAAACCAAGAAAAGAAGGATCCTTGTGTTCTGCTTAACTTGTCCTTTGCCAGATGGGTTGTCATGATGCTGGCTGCAGTGAAGTAATCCTATTAGGCTTCAGGAAATAGGCTTACCTTGTTATCTGAAAACATTTGGGTGGATCAAGCTCTCAAGGAGATTCAAGAGGGAAGGTTTTTATTAAGAAGCTCTTGAGGCTTGAACTAGCACCTTTTCCCATAGACACAACTTACTGCTAAATGCAACAAACCAACGCCTCCTCTTGAGACCTGCAGGGGAAAAATCCTCTGCACGAGGCTATGCATGAGGAAGCCTATTGCCTCCCAGACTAAACTCATTTTGCACATTTAGAGGGACTGCTTTTCCAGCAGTGTTCATGCATTCAGGGATGCGTCCCACAGCCAGAATGCTCCTTGGATGGCAGTGCAAGGCTGCCAACTCTGGGACCATGTTATTCCATGTCATGGTAAGAAGGTTATTAGGGAGTGCTGCAGTGAATTGACAGGGATAGGAGGCATCCAACTCTATGTTGTTACTGTCAGCCTACAATTGTAAAGGATGATTTTAAAAAACCCAGTGAAATTACAAATTAAGTATTTTGGTTTAGTCTCTGTCTGCCATATCTTTCCATTTTAAGCAAATGACAGTGTGGGGTAACAAATATTCCTCACAAGCCAAAGCCACTCCAAACCTTGCTGTACTGCAGCAGCAAAGCTGTGTAAAACTGCTGGATTTAAGACTTGCTATATCGTGGAGATTTATAGGATTAGTAGATCATGACCAGAATGAAGAGAGATTTACTTATCATTCTGCCAACAAAGTTATGTACACTGTTTTTTTTCAGATTGAGTTTAATCAGGTGAAGACTGGAAAAATAAGTACTTGCTTCTGCTCATAAGCAGAGGAGGGTACCAGTAAATCAGGACTTTGACACTGGGCAAATAATTACTAGGAATAGTTCTCCTCTGAACAATTATCAGGAGGACCTGTTTAGTTTCTTAATATACTGTAGAAACAAGTTTGAGTAAAGAGCTTTGATATTTCAACACCTCCCTCCCCTCTGAAGCAGCTGACTGGCAGTTTGCAAAGGGGAATGGCAGATTCTGCTTATCTCAGGGTGTTTAAGGAGCTGGTTTCAGTATGTTTTTGTTTTTTTTTTTTTTACTATAAATGCAGATACCATGAAATACTTCTTTATGTTTGAGGCATCTCATTTACCTTTTCAGTTTTGGGGATGGGAATTGGCCATAGAGAAAGTGAAGAATGAAATTTTTACTTTGTAAAGTGACAAGAAGTAGTAGGGCTTTATATTGCTTTCTATCTTGTGAAGAACAGTATAAGAACTTTGTATTTTGTTTATTTATGTCCATTCAACTGATGTTAATTAACTTGTCCGAATCTGCATTTGAAAAATTTAAACATCTCTTGCATCCAGTGTGTAGAAAACTTAACAAACAGCAGCAGGAAAATAATTCTATCAAAAGATTTTCTCCCATGACTTGTTGTGATATTGTCAACATCTCTTGATGGAATTTCTTCCTTATATCTTGCTTCAGCCCATCTATTAATGTTTTCCAAAGATTGCTCAAAATATAATTAAAAATGGATGCTGTTTATCTGCCTCACATGAAAAAAACACCCAACCCTGTACATTCCAAAAATAAAATGTCTTCCTGGTTGGGTATTTATTGTTTTATTCAAGGAACACTTGCCTAAATTTCATTTTGCAAAATTCCTTTTTCTGATTGTTGATATATTCTGTTATGAATTTAGAGCTAAGTAATGACTTTCTGCTGTCCCTATCAAGTCAGATTAAGTGTTGTATTCAGAAATAAGTGGAAACCAGAAGGGATTCTGGCAAAGACTTATTCAGATCCTGTGGTGTAGGTATGCAGGTTTTGCAAGGTCTGTATAATTATCTCAAGGAATGTAAATCTTCCATCAATTCTTCTTTTTTTTCCCTGCTGGCTCTAAAACCAAATTATTTCTTAAGGCACTTATTAAATGCTTGGAAGAATATGGAAATTAACTGACCTTGCAAAAAAGCATTTTTCTCTAATTGTGCTCTTGGGCTAGCTGTATTTTCTGTAGTAGGATATAATTTTCTAATTGGATCTTCTTATACAATAAATTTCTAATATGAAATAAAAAAATCCTTGCAAAGTGATACTGCATGAAAGCAGGCGCATAAATGCATTCCTATTCTTTTAAACTCTAAACAATTTTCCTTCAAATATGCTGAGTGCATCCATTCTGAAATGTACATGGCATGATTTTCTCCCTGTGTCCTCAAAGTAATTCAGGATTAAGGCTACAGTAGTCGACTTGTTTCAGTATGGCAGGTAATGCATTACACTTGCTGAGGAAAAAGTGGTGAAGTACGAGTCCAACTGGCTACATTTTTATTTAGCTATGAGCATAGCATAGCTGCAGGGAAATTTATGGCTCCTGCAAGTTTCCAGTTTGATTCAGGGCCTGGGCTTTGGCTCTCACAGTCTGTGGAATGAAGGAAAGTATTGATTTTACAAACTCTGTGCCCTCTTGAATCTGTCTGTGAAGGGTCAGCGTAGCTGTTTCATGAATAATGAGCAGCTGAGATCACAGTAGAAGATTTAAAAAGGGATTAATTCATGTTGAATTGAACTTTGAAGGAGAAATTTTGCCAGCTGATATATTGGCATGTTAGTGAGGAGTTGCTTTAAGTAAAACTGTCCAATTATTTTCTTATCTTTTCCTCTTAATGAGCTAAGAGATCATTTCTGTTCTCAAAAGTCAATTATGGAAGTAGCTATAAAATCTTTATATTCAGCTGAATCCTGCCTTACTGTGCTGGAACATGACCTGAAATATGGGTGTCGGAGAAGAGAGTTCATGGCAGCAGCCCAGAATGCCTGTTAATATTCACTTCACTGGTGGACTGTAGAGAAGCAATGACCACCTCCATGGAGTGTGTTGTGGAGGCTGATTTTTGCATTTTGTTCCATTTTATGGATTTTATATGTAGAGAAGTAGCTTAAACACTATTTTCCACTTGCTTAACTTGTGTGAGTAAAGTAAAGGTGCACTAAATTCAAACTTTCTTCTGTTGGCATATAGTTTAAATCCTTTTCTTTGTTGTTATCTCTCCAGTCTTTCCTGCTTACCCTTTGAATGTACCTGCCTTTGTCTGTTGACTACTTAGGGGACTAAATGCTAACCTTTTATTTCCTAACCCACATTTAATACAGATGCCTTGCACATCACTGACACAAATTGTCTTACCCCCCAGGTAACTGTCCACCTCATAGGCACCTAAACCTAGGGATTTTATATTTTCAGAACACTGTAATTTAAATGACTATCAAATGTAACTGGTCCCAGTCCTATCCACTGTAGTAGACTACTGTACTAGCATCAGTAGTCTAGCATCTTATTTGGCAAACATGGAAGTATGCTATACTGATCAAATAAACTCCTGGTGTTTCTCATACTTGTACTGTTTGAATGAAAAATTGTGTAGTGACATGCAGAGGCTCTAAGGGAGACCTGCATCATCTATGGATTCATTGACATAAAACAACAAGCTGTATGCAGGCAGAGAGAAGGCTAACACCTTAGTGCTCACCATTGACCTGCTCTCAGTATGGATTTGTAGATCCTCACACATTCAGAAGTGAAGTTCCTGTTTAGCTCTGAGTGCTACTCTTGTTTCATGATCTCAATTGTATTATTTGTCCTCTAAGACCATTCTCCCCAGCAGGAGAAAGACACTTGGACACTACCGTGCCTGTACCTGCCATGGCAATGAAAGGCTTAGAAGTGTTTAAAAGGGCTTCACAATTTGAAAGCTCAAAGTTGCTATAAAGAGCAAATAAAGGTTGTTTTCCCAAATGTGTTCACATTCCTTGAATCACAAATCCATACAAAAGTCCCTGGGGATGTGTGAGTTCCATTGGCATTAGCAAGAATGTGACTAAGGATTTCTCATTCCTAATCAAGTTTGTGTGCCTGTTGCTGTGGTCTAAAGCGCTTCACGTGCAGAACAAAGCATGTGACAAATACAGTCCTGTTTTCATTTAGTTACAAATGTCCCCAGACAGATCAGGTATTCTGATTAAATTAATACTTTAAGACAAAAGGTTTTGGTTTTGTTTTCTAGAGCTGTATTTTTGAAAACTTCTGCTTGCAAAAATGGGTAATGAACAAAAGAAAACAATGTCAGAAACTTGTCAAACTATGCCAGGGGCTGGATACATTGAAGGAACCGTAATTTTCTGGTGTTCTTGATAGCACATGGATTGGAGTCTTGCTGTGTCTGATGATCTTGTGAACAGCTTTTTTATTTGCATACTTAGGGAGTTTGGCTGGAGGTGCTCTCAAAAATTAATGAAGTATGCCAATGTTGGAACAAATTTCAGGCACCAACCCAGCTTATTAGTCTGGTGAACTTTAATAAGCTGGCAAGTTTAAGGGCTTGTAGGAGAATGATGAAAGTAGAAACAGGAAGAGTGGATGAGAATGATCACATCTATGTGCTCTGCCATGTCTTATCTGCAACTAGACTGCTTTGATTTTCTGAAACAAGTACTTTGAAAGGAGAATATTTTAAGTATCAATGGACCAAAGACAGATTGACAGAACACCACTTCCTCTTGTCACATACCACCAGGATTCATCACTCTCCTCATCCAGTGCATTTTTACTTTCAGACATCATGCAAAAATCTGGAAAAATACATTGCATATTTTCTGCAGGTCCTCATTATGTAGGCTACAATCAAATTGCATCTTTGGACTAAAGCTCTATTGCTTGCCTGCCTGCGTGTGAAATAATGTCTTATTTTGTATAAAAATATTTCTCATTTTGTTCATATACTTCAGTGTGTGAATTCAACCCCCCCCCACTCCCCCAGATACTTGTGGAAAGCAAACAAAAAAATTTCCTTAATGAGAAGATTACGGCTTGCTGAATATAAAGGTTCTTCTCTGGATCCTCTCAGGATCCAGGGGTTTCTCAAAGAAAAAGTTGCCACTTTTCTCTTAGCCTCAGTCTCCCAGGTAGCTGAAGACCATTTGCTGAGGTTTTCTTTCAAAGAAATCAGCCTGAGTCTGACACCAAGAAAAAATAAAACAAGCAAATTTTGTCAATATTATAAGTAGCTAAAACGTGATTTTTAACAGCAAAGTGGTGTCAGGCATTAATGAGCAGCAGTATTAACCTGATCTGTCATAGACTCTGTAGAATGTGTAAAAAAGAGAAAAGTAAATGAAAAATAAAAATGAAAGATGAATCATAGCCAATATATTAAAATATAAGTGAATATTGTTTTGATGAAGGGTAGGAGGAACAATAACTAAAACTAGAGTTTGCTGTAGACTCCCACTAATGGGTTTTCAATCTCAAAGTGATGCACAATAATTTTCTCAGATAGTTCTGTCATGAGTTTACTAGTTTGAAGGATACACTATTATGAATCATCAAGAACTTTTTTTCCAAATTATAAACAAGGCATTTTCATTATCAAAAACATATTTACTTGTCTGATAGCAACTCTACTATCTAGATTTTGGGAAACAGATCTATAAAAGTAGAAAGAGTAAATACTGAAATATAAAAATGTAGCTGCATGAGCAAGTTAAAACAACTTTTGATAATACATTAAAATAAGTAAAACCAGCAATCTTCCTTGCCAAAAGTGTGAATGATGTGGTCTGTTCTGTTGGAGTTTTCAGGTTTTACCATGTCTTTTCAAAAGGCTGGTAAAAAACATTGTGACAAGTTGGAATTAATTTCTCTAACAGTCCTTAGAATATGCCAGAAAGAATGTGGGTTTCGATATTTCTGGTTTTTATAGGCATACTGAATATTGTCAGAAATTTTGGTGCATGAAACCCCCAAATTTATAAAACATCTCAAGCACCTATCATAGGAGAAAGAAAAAAATCCAGACAATACAGTGATGACTCTGAAAGGTCAGTAGTGGAGATGTCAGAATAATCCTCTATGCAGCTTACAGGGTAGCCATGAGTGTTCCCTGAACCCACAAATAATCCACCAGTGAGTGAGGTGTGATGAGTGTGAAACACCATAGAGAAGCCATACTAGAAAGGAGGAAGGGGCATAGTAATTTTTGCCTGAAAACTTCGGCTGTAGAGAACATAGTTATAGTTATATCTTGTGAATCTGCTGAACCATTTCAGAATTTAGAAAATGTGAATTTTCTTACAAAGAAAAAGGAGCACAAAATGAAGTATGAAAAATTAAAATACAATAGAATAACAAAGAGACATGGGAAAGCAGGATGAAATTTGTTCCTCAGGGTCTTAGGTAGACTCAGAAAAATGATGGTCAAATATTATTTGACATGAATGTCATACATTAGAAGCTCATGTTGCTTCTGGAAGTATCTAATATGTATCATTTTGGATCTGGTTTATGATTTCTTTTTCTTTTTCAAAAAGCAGCTTTTAATGAGGTAATACTATCTTTTCTACAACCTAATCACATTCATTATTATTTATGTTTTTACCCATCCTTAAGGATCTCAGCCTTAACACTGTTCTAAAGGAATATTCCCATGTGTTACACAGCATATTAATAATGACTTTTTAGCATCTGTGAAATTATGCATCACATTTGACAGTGAAAAAAACCAGAAAGCCTAAATGACTAGTGCTTCAGAGATGGCTTTTAGATGAAAGTCAACAGCCTAAAATGTGTATGGTATTATAATTTCATTATTAAATGACTTGTGTGTTTATTACCTGGAAATGTAGCAGAAGACGTATTTATTTGTAGTCATTGTACTCAGCTGTGGAAAGTGCAGCACTGTAATAAACTCTTGCCCTCTGAAATATGTTTATCTTGTCACTGAGCTGGCTTACTAATGTGATTTTCTACCTTTTGCAAAAGGAAGGTAATGCTTGCTGCAGTTGCTATGATACAAGACTGGTGCACTGAACTTTCTGGTGCATGAGCACACATTTTGTTCCATGCAGTTCCCTGTCACTGCTGCTGTCTCCCAAAACTCCAAATGTAAAATAAGGATTCACAGATATTTTTCTTTTTTGCTCTGAATGACCAGTAGCAATGGTACTGAGCCTTAATTTGACTGGGAGATTGAATTTAACTTATTTTTCTAAGAAGTGGCTCATGAGGCTACAGCAAAACAAGGATAAAATGCTTTGCAAAACAAGGATTAAAGTGTTTTGCACTTTATCAGCACATATAAACAGCTAGGTTTGTCTTTCCAGGAGTTACATATCTGGAAGATGCTTTCTCAACCCTCTCCTCTCTAGGAGAGGAAAAGTCAAAAAGAGGGACTTTCAGTGGACAGTTTATCCCAAAAGCCTGAGACATTTTGAGCCAGGATGAATTACCTCCTGGAGGAGGCTGCTTTTAGTGCTGGTTAGAGAGGACACCTAGATAATTTAAATGAGATACCTAACTCTTATATACCTAAAACTATAGATGAATCCCACTGGAAGTGATAAGGTGTATTTTTTTTTCAAATTTTGGCCTGCGAATAATCTAAAATGAGATTAACAGGTGGAGGAGACATAGCAAAACTGGGAGTATAATGTTGTATATGGCAATAAGATAAAAGTCAAAGTGTAATGCCAGAGAGAAACAATTCTGGAGAAAAATCTGAGAAGCACAGATCAACTTCCCTTCGGTGCCAAAGCAAGGCTTTTGTGAGATTTGGTAATTACATTGCTGTAAGAGCAGCCTTTCTCTCATTTGCATCCTTTGCCTCAATCTCCCAAAGCAAAACAGTTGACAGACTGTGTTTCTTCAGAGATGTATAACATGTTCTCTGTCAGGTCCAGTGACTGTATTCTCAGGGATTCCTATTTTGATGACATTGCCTCAGCTAGACAGAGATTGAAGACAAGAAAATAAAACTTCTGAAAATACTAGCTTCTTGCTGACAGTGGATTAGGCTGCAGAAAAAAATATTCCTTTTATTTTTATGTAGCCTGGAAATTCATCAGGTGTTCTCCAAGATATTAATAATGTTTTGGTTAGCAATATCAGGTAGGCTTAATGGATTTCCCTGCCAGTGTAGTGAATGTGATTGCAGTGAAACATGAAACAAACTGTTTTAATGACTTACACTTAGACCTGATGTTAATTTTTTAAGGACACCTGCATCTTTCATTAATTGAACAAGCAACCACTTGACTGTGAGTGAATAATTAATTTAAAAGTCTGAACAATAATATTCATTGTACCTTGGAAAATATTACTGAAAAGTTTCTGGTAAATCACTTGAAAAATAAGTAATCGCATCTATTGATTTTGAGATGCTTTTTGCCTGTTGAGACACTGTATGTAAAGTAGATGTGCTCCTTTCTCTGCAGCTGGGATGACAGCAGTTCAGTTAGCAGTGGCCTCAGTGACACTCTTGACAACATCAGCACAGATGATTTGAATACCCCCTCATCTGTCAGTTCTTATTCCAACATAACAGCCTCCTCAAGGAAGAACACTCATGCCCAGGTAAGTAGCTTTGCACTGCCATTTGTTGCAACACCCCCCAAGCATGCAGGATAACAAAAGAAAAAGTTTGGTATCAGTGCCTCTAAACAAATGAAATATTCATATTTTACAAAATCTTCTATTACACCTGAATGTAAGAAGCCATACACCCCACCTACCCAACCTTCAGCTGTGAGCTGACATCCCAAATTCCCTGCTCCCAGGGCACACTTCACAGCTGAAGGTGCTAGCTGGTGAGATCCAGCTCTGCCCATCCTGGGGGAGCCCCCACTCTTCCCAGCCCCTGCTGCACCCTAACACAAAACAAACACAATATGACTGGAGCTGTGATGGGTGGATTTCTACTCAATTCAGCTCGTTTGGAGCATCTCTTTCAATGGATAACACAATAAAAATAATATATCTTTTGTCTTTTATGAGTTGAAACATATTAGGGAAGAAATATACAGGCTGTACTGTCCTTTCAAATGGCAGAAATTCTCTTCTCCCTGCTTAGGTCCAGGGATGAAACTGTCAACGCAAGGTGAAAATTCATAGTGTCAAAATAGAGTTCTTAATAGCATACAGCCACAAACTATATATATAATACATGTATGAGTGTGTGTGTCTGTGTCTGTGTATGTAAAGCTCTTGTGTCAGGTATCCAAGCATTTCTTCCCAGCTCCCCTCAAAATTGCAAGTGACAGAAAAGTCAGTACAGAATCCTCGCAGAACTTGGTTCCTCCCAAAAAAGAAATAAAACCAGAAAAGTTTGTCTCAATAGGAAAGTATTCTCTGCCATCTTGTCATCTCCTGTTTACTAGCACAGAACTTCAAGACTGAAAGCTCAGCATAGGGGAAGAGTGGTTGCCTCCAGTGATTTGATGTCAAGTGCTCAGGACAAAAGGTTGACACTTCTGATTCCATTTAGACTCCTGCAATGCAGCCAGTGTCTGCAATTCAGAGGTCTGTTTTGTAGATGTACATTGCAGCAGACTCTGTGAGTTGGGGAAAAACATGTATTGGTCATTTACCCCAAACAATAGGGAAATATAGTCACTTTTGGAATGAAAATTACTTAAATCTCCAACAGGACAGGTATCAGAAGAGTGCTGTACTCATGCAAAGACTTTCACACTAATGCAGGTATTCTTCAGCCCTTACTATTGCCTTTCTCGCTCCATCAGGGACTTCTGGGGTTGCTAACTGGAGATCAACCTCTTCCCTTTCACATCAACAGTGATGGCCAGCTAGTTCTGTCTTATTTCTTCCACTGCATAGTTATCAGGATTGGAAAATCTCAGGCTGACTATTTAACTCATTGTGGTTTTGTTTTCATTTGGATTATCTCATGTTCTAGCTGCTGGATAATAAGCCTCTGTTTTATTTGCAAACTGTTCAGGGATAGACAGAGATGCAGTGCATGTTCAAGTTTTGCTTTCATTCCAGAGTTTCTTTACATTACAAAGACTGGGAGCAGGCCTGTATCAGGTATGCCTTTACCAGGCAGATTAAGCAGAACTCACTGTATTCCATGCTAGGTGGCAATCTCAGTCAGAAGCTGAGATGAACAGAATGCATTTTGCCAGGTGTTTTCCAGGTCTTAGATATACTGCAACACAGAGACCCCTTTCTCAGTCTTTTTAAGTGATTGGAGTAGGAAGGCTATAGAGTGAGACAGAAATTGCATATTTTGTTGTCATTTTCCTATTAAAAGCATGATAATGATGAAGAGAAGCTTTTAGCAAGTATTGTACTACTCTTTTTTTTTTTGAAATTATGCAGTTTGCTTTAAAAATGTGTAACTCTATATTTACAGTCATTCGTTTATGGGAAAACATCTGAAAGCATTTTGTAACAATAACTTTAATAAAAACTCTCTTCTGAAGGACCCTGCAATATTTTTGTAGATATTTACTTGGGCTTTTTTCCCATTAATCCTTACCCATAATCTGTGCTAGCATGTCCAAAGAACATATGTAATTATGGAAATGCAGAGAGCTTTTGCATTGTGTACGCCTCAGCTGACAAATATGTAAACAGGAACTGATTATTCTGTCCGTCATCTAATCAGTATTAATCCTTCTTATGACAGCAGTGCCTAGGAAACAGCCACAGAGGGGTCTCTGTGGTGAAGGAGCTGTGACAGGACAGAATAATAAATAGCCTGTCCCTCCATGTGTTCCATTTTGCAGCCCCTCTTAGGCTGGTGATACCTGAGGGCAGTACCATAGTTTTGCTGCTAAAGAGGGGCAGAGGCAAGCAGGAGTGGTGAGAGCATGATGTGCAAATGAGGCTTCAGACTGAGGTCAGGAGGCTGCAGAAAAACACAGAAGGAAGAGTTACACCAAACAGCCTGTCAGCACAAAGAGCACCAGTCTTGTCAAACACAGAGGGTAGGGACAGTCTCTCTTTCTATTTAAGCCATTTTCACAGCTTCTGCATTGTCTTGTTGGGCTGCTCCTTGCAGCACTCCCTTCGCAGCATGCCTCAGGGAAGGCAGATGCCACAGGGGGTTAGGTCCTCACTGCTGCATCCTCCACATGGGTCTGAGTTTCAGGCAGAGCGTGAGTCCAGCTGCTCGCCTTCCCACCACGGGTGAGTAGCGCTGGCATGGGCCTCTCTCCTGCTCTGCTAGTTGGTATAGATAGAGAGAGTCTTGTTGGAAACCATTCATTTCTGTGGAGACAGGGCAGTAGAAAAACCATCAGCTGTAACACGAATATTTTTGTGGAAGATGCTATTCTTGCTCACTGGTGGCACAGCATACTCTGTTCTGCAGGAGCCGTATTCCAAATCCAGTCTCTGCAAGTCTTGGGTCGGAAAAGTCAAGAAGCCAGACTGAGGTGATTTTAGTAGTATGTTTAGGAATTCATTTACCCAAGCTTTTAGTAAAACCTCTCAGCACAGTGATTCACTTCTGAAATTCAGATGGAGTTGAGGAAAAATAGGATGTCACCACTGAGGATGAGAGTAAGTTACACTTCATTATGAAATCTTTTGAAAATAAAAAAAGATGAATGTCATCCCCAAATGTGTATGTTCTGTATGTTTTCAAACTTTTGGAATCAGGATACTAGTGTTTTAGAAGGAAAGTTTCTGTGGCCCTTGCTGCAAATTCTCCTCCCCTACTAAAAAATCAGCAAATAATGGAGATGCTGGGACTGACCATTTCTCATGCAAATCTCTTGTAGCTGAAGACAGACTCAGAGAAGCGCTCAGTCACAGACAGTGAAAATTGGGGCAGCACTGAAGAACTGAAGAAACAAGAGGAAGACTTTGACAGCAGTGTAGACAGCAGTGGCAAGTGGAAAGGCCTTCCCTCAGGGCTGTCTGAAGAGTCAGAGAAGGGAGGGCAGAAAACATCTCTCTCTGTATCACAGACCGGATCTTGGAGGAGAGGCATGACTGCACAAGTAGGAACAACTCAGTCCAGGCACAAAGCAGGAACAAGTGCACTCAAGACCCCAGGTAGGAAACTTCTGTAGTTCAGATTACAGTGGTCTTAAAATAATTGATGGGTACTCATACATATATACATATATACTCTATGCATATTTTTCTCTCCTCTCATAAATGATTTCAAGTCCAGATAGTAATATTATATTAACTTTTTCATTTCTATAACTGTTAGTTTGCTACATATATAATAATAATTTATTAAGTACACGTGGGTGCATCCGTAACAAAACTGTGATTGCATTTTGTTGTACTACCATTTGTGTATGTCAGCGTCTATTAAGGAACTCTTAGAAGTATTTTCAGACTCATCTGTGCCTTACCCTTATTCTCTAGAAAACCTTACCTTTGATAATTCAACATATGCATAGGAATGGCCAAACATTAGAAGCTGAGTCAAAAAGATTGAATATTCAAGGGAGGGTACTCAAAATTCTATTTATAGTTATATCTGAACTAAAGTTGAATTATCACATTCCACAGACTATGGGTGTTTGACAGACCACTGTTAAGCAATAAAAAAATGTAAACCAATGTCTTTTTACACATTTTCCGTGCTTAATGCCCTCTTACCTAATTTTGGAAGGCTTCTTAGAAGTAGCAACCACTTCTGCAATCTAATTTTTAAGCAAAAAACCCAAAGCTGGTGAAAGAGATAATTATTAAGACCATCTAATCCTAATCTATCATTTTACTAAGGAAATGTGAATTCTCAGTAGGACATTTTCTGGAGCTTCATCATGTCCTGACAAAATAGTGCATGAGCATGTGTCAACCCCCAGTTGTAAAGGCAACTAACAATGATCTCCTCAGAAATACCCTTTGTGAACCCCTTTTGTTTCTTTGCAATTTGGAACTGCTAAACATTGGTCAGTCTCTGGTCTGTGAGATCCCCGAGGAGCACTGCCGTGGTGATCAGATGGATACAGAAACTATACCCCTCTAAGAGGAATTGAAAATGGAGACACTAAAAGATTTGCTGCACACCAAGCTAAGCTTCCCAGATCTGTTTTGCTGAAGGTGATCAGGCAGCCACTGTGCAGCACAGAGCTGAGGCCTTAACTACTAATGATCTGTATGTTTGCTAGTTCAGAGGCTGGTCTGTGTCATGGCATGTGCATCTGTGTAGCATAAAATGTGTACTGGGTAAAAACATAAGTGGGTTTAATTCTGCTTTGCAGGTGTTGCTCTTTATTACATTTTTGTTTCTTAAGAGAACTTAGGTCGTCCACCTCCAAAGCTTTCATAATCACTTGACAAGTAAATTAAACGCTTTGGTACGTTTTAGGAGTTATGGAGTATACCATATATATTATATAGTATACAAATAGATAGTATACAAACACTTAGAGTGAAAGTAGAATTGAAATGGCAATTTTTATCTATTTGTGAAATAGGAAGAAGGTACTTTCTGTTATAACAGAACACCTTATTTCAACCTTTCTGCATGCTACAATAAAATTTTAGAAGAACTGGAAGAAACATAGAAATATAGGTTATACAGTCATAAGCCTACACAGGAATGAAGAAAACCTCTCAAAAAATCAAAAATCTTGACAAGACATCAAGGATACGACAGAGACTAATTAACTTCTGTAATTGATATAGTTACAGATCAAGACGATTCATTCCATAACATAATCTCTCCCTGATAATTTTGTGTAACTAAAACCAGAACAAACTTAGTCATAAGCTAAAATGATGTAATCAGTGACAAGGAAAGAATTCTATAACTACCATTAATTTCTACATGCATAATTAATGTCATACTCCAGGAGAAGTTTATTACATGTAATGTTTTATAGTTCTTTCAAGAGAATTTTCTACAACTATATTTTCCACCTATATATGAAACTGGAAGTCCTCAGAGGAATTTCAAGCTCTTAATGTTGACCTGAAATGTCTCATATATAGCTAATGGGAGACTAAAGACCAAGCTGCTCTGTTTCCTTAGGGGAATTCTTCTATTTGTGTGTTTTTTCATTTTGACATTGTAATCATATAGTGTTGAAATTAGATATTAAGGCATTGCAGCTTAAACACAAGTGACATTTTCAAATATACTTTGACGTAGGAAAAACTGATGATGCAAAAGCTTCAGAGAAAGTGAAAACCCCCCTGAAAGGAGCCTCCATACAGCGATCTCCATCAGATGCAGGAAAAAGCAGCGGTGATGAAGGGAAAAAACCTCCTTCTGGCATTGGGAGATCAACTGCTACAGGGTCATTTGGATTCAAGAAGTCTGGGTTGGGATCTTCCACCATGATCACCACAAGTGGAGCAACCATCACAAGCGGGTCAGCAACGCTAGGAAAAATGCCAAAATCCTCAGCCATCGGTGGGAAGTCCAACGCAGGGAGGAAGACGAGCTTAGATGGTTCCCAAAACCAGGATGACGGCGTCCTGCATGTGAGCTCAAAGACAACTCTGCAGTATCGGAGTCTGCCTCGCCCGTCCAAATCCAGCGGCAGCGGGATCCCCGGTAGGGGCGGGCACCGCTCCAGCACCAGCAGCATCGACTCCAACGTGAGCAGCAAGTCTGTGGGTGCTGCTGCCACCAAGCTGCGAGAGCCAAGCAAGATCGGGTCCGGCAGGTCCAGCCCTGTCACCATCAACCAGACGGACAAGGAAAAAGAGAAAGTGGCGGTGTCAGATTCTGAAAGCGTCTCCCTGTCCAGTTCCCCTAAATCCAGCCCGACTTCGGCAAGTGCCTCTGGCACACCGGGACTTAGACAGCCAGGATCCAAATACCCAGATATTGCTTCCCCCACGTTTCGAAGGTTAGTGCATTTCTATGATTCCCTGAAGTTGAAATATATAAAGCAGGCATTTTCAATGTGTTGAACTACAGTGCAAAAGCCTTTTCAGGGAATATTTTGCCACAAACAAATCAAGCACAGGAAAATAAAAGGGCAATACTTTTTTCATACAACACAATTATTTCCTTAAGATTTAAAGACCTTCCCAGACCTGAAATGGCTGCTCCTTGAGCTTTAAGCATTTTAGGTACATCTCCATAACAATTTAAAGCTTATAAGGTGGACTCAATGATCCTTATGGGTCCCCTCCTATTCAAGATGTTCTATGATTCTAAGTTCAGCCACATGTGAAGTTTCTTCTCGATACTGTGGTAAACCCCCAAAAGGAGGAAGGACACTGTGTTCAGGCACATTCTGTTAATGGAACAGGCTTTGCCATATTCTGGATGGAGAACTGAAGAGCTGTTTAAATTATAAAGATTTCGATTTGCTTTCACATCATTGGCAGCTCCAGCTACAAACGCTTGATTATCTTAGCAGCTTCGTTACATTTTTCTGCACAAACATTGGCAAGGCTAAATTTCAATTGTAAATGCTCAATTGTAACATTTCTGGAAGTATAAATACGGATGAAGTGTAAATTGGGATGGAGTACTTGCACTGCTGGAGGGAAAGCCAATAGTGCCCTCTTGTGCCTACTTACCAAAACAGCATCTCCAGGCAGCTGGGGAGCTGCAGATTAGTTTCGTGGGCTTGGTAATATGTAAAACAGATTCTTATGTTAGTAGACATGCTTACTTTACATCATGATAAGTTTTGTGTTTATTTACCTTTAACTTGTGAGCTGTATATTAACTACAGCTTAAAATATTTCCAGAAATACATTAATACATCACATGACCTTTTAGTTCAAATTTTAGAGGACTTGCAGTTTATTTTTTCATCATCACTGTAGAATTTTCACATCTAGAATTGCTGGAAGACGTTATGTGAAATACATTTTTTTCAGTCCTGCCCTTGGAGACAAACTGAGCCCATTTAGCCATGGTGCAGTTTATTTTGTCTGAGTGGTTACTACATGACTGATGACCCCATGACCATTTGTGCAAAAAAACAAGAGGGAAATTTTGCACAAATACTCAGATGTTTGTTAAGGCTTGAAGGTTTTTGCAAGTGTTTGTTGCAATCATTTAAGCAGATTTGAGAAATGAGTAGTTTAAAAGCTAATGAGTTGGGAACACTTAATTACTGAATGAATTTGGGTGAAAGTGTAATCTGTTTATGAGCTAATAAGAGAAAAATGTGATTATTCTACCTCGCTCTGGGAAGGTGACTGTGCAAAGAGCACCTCTAAATAGGAGTGAATAAGAGCTGTTTCTAAAGAAACAAACCATGATTATTGTGATATGGTTAAGTGAATTTAAATTTGCGCTGCGACTGATCAACTAGGTCGGCATGATTTTAGTAGCAGTAATTAAAAATGTGTAGTTTGGCTCTTAGGATGTTGCGCCATGAATGTTTAATGTGGCTATCAGTTTCTCTAAAGCTATTTGTTTTACATTTAGGTTGTTTGGTGCCAAGGCAAGTGGTAAAGCTGCCTCTGCACCCAGTACTGAAGGTGTGAAACCCACATCGGCAATGCCCAGCCCTAGTACCACATTGGCACGGCAAGGCAGCCTGGAATCGCCGTCCTCGGGCACAGGCAGCATGGGCAGTGCAGGTGGGCAAAGTGGTAGCAGCAGCCCCCTCTTCAGTAAACCTTCGGACTTAAATGCAGATGTTGTAAGCTTAAGTCACTCCTTGGCTTCCAGTCCTGCCTCAGTGCACTCTTTCACATCAGGTGGTCTTGTGTGGGCTGCAAACCTGAGCAGCTCTTCAGCGGGCAGTAAGGACACACCAAGTTACCAGTCCATGACTAGCCTTCACACCAGTTCCGAGTCTATTGACCTTCCTCTTAGCCATCATGGCTCTCTCTCTGGACTGACAACAAGCACTCAGGAGGTTCAGAGCCTGCTCATGAGGACTGGAAGCGTCAGATCTACTCTTTCGGAAAGGTGAGCTTGCCTATAGATACAGTGACCACAAAATAAGTGAGAGGCAAAAGGACAGGAGCCGAAAAAACAAACCCTCCACCTCTTTTGCTAAAGGGACACTGTTTAATTAGCAGCTTGTCCTTTATGTGAAAAAGGAAGGAAGAAAAGAAAGCTGAAAGGCATCACAATGTGGAATCAACTGCCTTTTAAGGTTTTACAAGCACTTTTTCTATCTTGAGAAATTTTTTTGGTTCCCTTGTTCTGGAGACAATGAGAGAAAAGGGGGAAATTGTCTAATTGAAGGCAAGCGTAAATAGCCAACAGGCACATTCCTGCATGGTGGATCCACCTGCTGTCAGCTGCATTTGGCAGCTCCAAAGCAAGCAAACCTCCAGCTGTGGCACCCCAGATTTTCTCTTCCCATCCCATTAGTTCAAAGCACAGGCAGAGCTGGCCTTCAGCTGATCAGTCTTACCTTAAAATACTCAGTCCTGACATGTTGCTTCTTACGTGGTAATTGTTACACAGATCCTTACTGAAGTGCAGTTTCACTGGCAGGGAGACACTTCACTAGATGTGATCCTTGCTATGTGGTCAGTCCTGGCAAGTGTCTGGAACAAAGCAATGCAAGAAAAGGTTTTTCTGTTTGCTCTGTTAAAGAATCTTTTGACATGCAGGTGTTTTACCATTTAAGTTACATTAGAAGAAGGTGCAACCAGCCTGGCACAGTTGAACCAAGACTTTTTCTTTCTTTCTTTTTTTTTTCTTCTTCTTTTTCTTTCCTTTTTTTTTTTTNNNTTTTTTTTTTTTTTTTCCTTTTTTTTTTTTTTTTTTTTTTTTTGGTGGACTTTTGCAGAAGAGAAAAAAAATGATCTTTGCTAGGCACTAAGCAACTTTTGCTTCCCATTAAAATTTTCAGGATTTGACAGTGAAACTCCTATCTCACATGGGGACTGCAAGATCAATATTAAATATTTCATTAGCCTTTGATTCAAAAAGGAAAATTATACCAAATCAGTCAGGAAATATTTTAAACTTAATCAGTTGTTTAACAACACAAACATTTTAAGGAAAAAAGATCCTTAATAATCAATGTCAAGATATTTTTTGCTCTTTATATAAACTCAGAGATCTTTCAATACCCGTCCATTCCATAGAAGGAATTCACTTTCAGTCAACCAGCATTAAAAAAACCCTCACAATTAAAACTTTGAGAAATCCAGATGGAAACTATACACAGGTTTTATTTTCTTATGTTACATGCAGAAGTATTACTATATCAGCTAAAAATCACACCTCTTACTAATATAATTGCAAACTATATTACTGTTATATACTAATATATTATTTATTTTAATAATTATAAAACATGAATGTGTACCAATATAATGCACAATAACAATACATAGTATTGTCAAAAATGCAGTAGTTAAAAATACACTGATACATGAACAATTTGTAGTTTGCACTGTGCCTTTAATTTTTAAATAGGAATTTGCATTTGTGTACTATGAACTATGAATGTGACAATATGTCTTAAAAGGTCAATTATTAATACTAAGCTTACAAAATCCTTCTCTGCTACATATATGGATGGTGAGGTCAATAGAATGATATGGAAGAGTATGAATTTATGCCAAAAATTATATTTATACACAGGACCTTAAACATCACATTTCAAATATTAATGGCTTGGCATAAGCTCCTGAGAAACCCCCACTACTAATACTTTATGTATTTTTTCAGTGACTCAATTTCAGTGGTTCCAAATACTTTGCCATTGGCAATATTTTTGAGTTTCATATTTGTCCATATGGGGATATTATGATTGAGTGCAGAGAGAACCATTGTTCACATTGATCTGGCCTCAAAACAAATACATGTAGCTAGAGTAAACGGTGTCATTCCTTGAATTATAGTCCCAACAGGGTTTTTGCAGCTCGATATTTCTGAAAGGTCTGAGACAAGTGCTGAGTTTCTAAACTCTTTTATACATTAAAATTTACACGTAGCAAAGTATTTTTTTACAAAAAAAGCATTGATTTGCAATGTTGGAGACAGATATGCTTGGCAGCAGATTGTGTCCTTTTTCCTTTGTAAACTCAGATTATATTTGAAATATCTTTGGCAATAGTAATTATAGCATGGCATAGCATTAAAAATTACCTGCAAGGAGGTTTTTGCTTTTTCTTCAGTCACCCTGGGGCTTGAAAAACACTGAATCAGCAGTCTTTAAAATCAGATATACTAATATAAGGTGGAGACAAAAATCAGAAAGACCAAAGTGCACAATGAGGTACAACTAGTGAGTGATGTTAAGTCTATGCAAGTAAGTGTAGGAAAAACTGAAAGAGAGAGCTAATGATAGATGATAAAAAATATGTGGTTTTTTTCATTGAAGCATTAGCTGTAATTTTATGGATAAATATCAGTAATGGCAAGCATACTAAGAGGAAATGAAAAGGTTAAAAATATCTTCAATTTACTGTCCTGATGAACTTTTCATTTCCCTGCTTCAGGCACAGCCTGAAAATCCTGAAGTCATTAGAACTGGAGAAGAGTTTTCAAAGGGTCTGTGCTGAGGAAGGAGTGAGGAGCAGAGCTGGGATGGAGGGCAAGGAGATTACAAGAAGGCCACTTTGCCTGGAAAGATAGAGAAGATATTAAATAAAATAGGTTAAGTAACAGATAACATGGGATTAGACATTAATAGCCTTTTAAGTAAGACTAATTTATTAATTTTCAGGAAAAAAGTTGTCTGAATAGAGGAAAAATAGTAAATGCAATAAAAATCCTGAACTTACTAAAGCTTTAAGTGCTATTCCTAATAACAGTCTTATAAGAGAATGGGGAAAATAAAGGTGCTTGAATAGTTGGTAAAGTGTTACTGCAGATGAGTAATCAAAGTCTTGTTAGTCTGAAGAGATGTAACAGAGCAGGATACATTTGCATAGATACAAAATGGAAAATAGTGAGGCTATTTTGCAAAACATGTATACTGAGTTGTAGTGCCGTTGGGACAAAGCATTTTGAAAATGAAAATATTCCATGTAAGTCTTAGAAAGTTGCTATCCCATTCTACTTTTTCACATTAAGGCTTTAACTTGAGACTTTGGGACATCAAGTTTGAGAAAGATTAATGCAGCTGGAAAGAGCACAGAAAATGAGAACAAAATCTCAGGGTAGATCTATGTTTTCTGTGAAGAAAAGTAGCCCTTGACTGCCTCCAAAAAGAGTCACCTTTCATGGACACAGCAAACCTGCAAGGTTTCTGCTATATTTGCCCACCTGTCCCTCCAGGGTTGATCAGATGTTCCCCAGTTTTCAGGCTACCCACTGGGCGATGGTACAGCAGCGGCACAGAGCTGCCTGGCAGCTCCTGGAGTGAAGTGTCGAAGTTTGCTCCCACCAACTTTTGCATCATTCAATGAAATTCTATTGCATTGTAACAGCCAGGAAACAGGCTGTTTTCTTTTTATTTTCTTTTTCAGAAAGAAAGCGGATTTTGCATCTTTCTCAGGCCTTTTGCTGGTTTTGCACTAGCAATATTTAGAAAAGTCTAATTCTACTGTCATATCAATGTAGCTCCCTATGTGGGAGAACACTTGTATTTTACATTACAACAGCTTAGAGGGATTGAAATAAAATGCAGGTACTTATACCCTAAAATAAAAACATCTTCTGGGGTTAATTTGTAAAATTTTCCAGGTGGACACATCACCAGAAGTTCTTTCAAACCCTTAATTGCTGTTGGGCATTGCAAATTTGTGACTACTGCTTGATCTGAATGACACAACAAGGAAGGCATAAAAATGCATAAATATAGAAATAAACACTGGTCTGATCAGCAGCAATAGCTGCATTTTAAGATTAGCAGAGTGGAAGTGGTTTCTAGTTACATGACTGGCTTGCACCAGTTTGATTTATAAGAATGTTTTGAGTGCTGTGAAAGTGCATTGAAATCCACTTAGGCCCTTCAAGACTTTCAATTATTTTAAATTATCATCATAATCGATGGTTGTGATTTTAAGGTATGAAACAGTGAATCATGTATCAGATTTTCTTATATGCCTAGCCTTTTTTAGAAACTAATTTGTAAGACCCATATCAACTTCACCCAGCCTGTCATGGAGCTCTCTAGTTGTTTCTTAGCTTGCAATAATTTGTTTTATTCCCTAACAGCTCTGAAAGAGTTAGATGTAGCTCAAGGATTTGCTATTATGGCCCTTTCCCAAGGCAACCTCGTCACCAAGGGCAGGTGGGAAAATGAGGAATGTAAGGCTTCCTGTAATTTCCCTTCTAGAAGTTGCAGTCAGTTTCAGCAGTGCAAAATAAACAGAAGAGAATGAAATACAGTGGGCTTCATAACTTCAGCCTACATCTTTATTCATCTCTCTGCAAGATTCCTTTTTCCAATTTACATGGCAAAAGAAAATATCAGAATACTATGATATTCTCATCCTCACTTTATATTGGTATTTGTCCATGTGTGCATTGCTTCTTTCAGGAAAGGATTGTCTTTACTATTGTTATGAACTTTACAGATCTGAGGTAAATTCAATTCTATTTTCCAAAAGTCCAGTTTCTGAGGAAGCAATGAACCCAGCTTTTGGTGGATGAATGATTTCAGATATTAAAAAGATAAGGCCAGTTATTGGTCTGAAGCAAGAGTTACGTGAGACCGTGCTTAATGGTTTCATACAATTATCTGAAATCTAGGAGCATCTCTGTAAACTTTAGTATTTTAAAAACACAGGCATTTGTTACATTCACTTTAATGCAGTTGCAATAACTCCATGCTTATGTTGATGAATATTCATCCCTATTTAATTTGATCATCTAAATTCAAAAGATTTTCAACAAATCCTATGGTCACTCTTAGCCTACTTATACAACTGGCATAACTTTTGGCTTGTGGATTGCTTTAAAGGAGCACTGATTCCTCTATTTTTAGATAATGTGCTATAGATTACTTTGAAATACATATATCTCCAAGTTACAGTAATATTGGAAAATACATTGTTCATTCAGATTCTTAAGTGTTTGCATAAGAAACTGGTGTTGTGATCATGTTTATTCATCTTGAAATTTAGAGGTGCATAAAAGTACATAAAAAAACATCATGGCCCCATTTTTCTCTCTGAAGTAAAAAAAAAAAGAATCATTCATTCAAATTTATGTTGTCTTTTTGCCAGCCTTTCCAGGTCCTGTTAGTTATGTTGGGAGCAAAATGCTGAAAATACAGCAATCTGTCTGACATGGGACTACTCTCACATGGACCATGATAATTGGGCCTGTGCTGAAATCCTGCTAATTTTCGCCTTCCATTTGCTTTCTCCACATGCAGAACAAGCCCTTTATTAAACTAGTAAAATTGTCTATAAAACTTCCTGATGGTAAGAGTAGTTTGCTTCCATTAGCCCAAGCCCTGATAGTAATGTATTGTCCTTGCCAACAGTGTTTTCACTGCCTTTATCTGCTTGGATCAAGGATATGTGACTGTAGGACTCCCATCACCCCCAACACGATAGGAAACACCTTTAATAAGGGTATTTCTTGGATAGCGAGGGTCCTAAGTTACTGCTGCTCTCAGAGGTGTGATTATGATATGTAATACAGAAGCTTTCAAAAGCCACTTTGTCATTTAATCCATATGGTGACACTAAATTATGTACTAAAGGGAGAAATTTTTGCAATATTTACTTGATGATAGCCAGTTCAACTCACACCAGTCAGAGACTGATTTACCAAGACTTTATGGTGAAATGCCCAAGTAACACTTGGAAGGAAGGCTAGTGGGTGCCATTCTAGTGATGGAGTTTAAATAAGGAAAACTCCAGCCATAGTTTTTGGGTAATCAGCCACTCTGACACTGTGTGTGCAAGATTACAGAACAACATTGCTCTGGTGCCACTTTTCATTGTCCCCACCATTGCCTTACTGTGAGTCCCTCAACAGCAGAAAGTCAAGAGTCTGTATCTTTAGCACATATTTCTACACACAGAGCTGTCATTTGGCTGCTGGCAAGGCCAGGCTGCCTCTTAGCAGCTGCCACAACCTTCATTTCTTTTGGAAATCTATTGGCTTATCATAGGCAGCTGTGAAAAATAAAGATTCATACTGTGACCATATGATTCTCACACAGATTGCACAACAAAGCTGCAGGAAGGTTAGAAATGGTAAAGAAGCACTTCTTTCTGACCTGGATGGTCTCCAAACTACTATTGACCCAGCCCAGAGCATGTCTAGATGAAAAATGAATCTGTAGCAGTCCGTGTCCTATTGTTCCCTCCAGAGAGTAAGGGATTTATCATAAAAGTTATATTAAAAAGCATTAAATGACCTTCTGTTATGCACACAAACCTAGAAATTTAAAATTTTTTATTCTGAACAGTCCTGTTTACTGTATGTCCTTAGGGATTCTTTTTGTTTTAACAGCATGCAGCTTGACAGAAATACACTACCCAAAAAGGGATTAAGGTATATATATTTTTTTGAGCATGACTGCTGCTTCTCTATTTTCCTGTAACCTTTTCTACACTGCCTTTACTTTTCTTTCTTCTTCTGTTGATCCTGTTTACAACAGAGCTATTGGAATTTAGATTCAAACCAGAAAATGTAAATTTTAACAGTGGACTTTTTCTTTCCATGTCTGCCTCAGGAATACATTTTCTTTCAAGATGTGTCATGGAAAGTAAATACTTTTAAGGATCATTTCCTTATGCAACGAATCTTAAAAGGCATTGAATCCTGGATAGCTAAAAGAGACAGAACAAGATATTTATGCAATTCAATAGGACTAATTATTGAAAACATTATGGAGAAAAACAAGGTTTTAGACGTGGATCTGACTTGAATTTATGCAAACTCTCATGCAATTTGAACTGGAGAGATACTAAAGGGTAGGGCTAGAAAATACTAATTTTATTATCCAAGGTTTGTAAGTATAAAATGAGTCCTGCTCCAGACAGTTTTGTTGGTCCTTATCCAGCAATACTGAGTCCAACTTTGCTACTAACTCTTCACTAAATTCTGTCTTCATCACAGAAAACAGAATTTATCCACCCTCTTCTCTCCTCCATGGTTAGAAGAGTGGATCATATAGGAAACTTGGCTGGTCTCATCAGGCGTGGAAACCCATCTCCGCAGTCCAGGAAAAAGATTTGGCAACCAAGGATATGTGTGCATGCACAGGGGCACTCTGCAGCTTTCCAATAGCTGAAATGACACAGTTGAATGTCATAAGCTATGAATAAATATTTATGAAATTTTAAGATAGTGCTAAACTATTGTCACTATAAAGCACATTCTGCAATAGTTTTTCCTTAAATAGAATTTAGTCAAATTTCCTACTGTTGCAAAACAATCACTTTGGATTTGGAGAGAATGAAAAAGGTGGAAGACATTAAAGGCCTAATGTGGACTCTGCTAGGATACAATGGGATGAACAAGGTTTGTAGATAAACAATTGTAGTGGTGGCTGAAAGCTGAAAGTGAACTGGAGTGGGAAAACTGCTTATAGGAATATAAGAATGATCAGTTAGCCCAGAAAAAAAAGTCAGTTTGATTTAATGTGCAGAGATCCCTGTCCAAAACTCAGATTCTGAATTCTCATTTTGTCATCCTTCCAATCTGATAACCACTCAGTAACTGTGCTCTACCACATTTCTAAGCAAAGATCATAGTTGTCTTTTTGAAAGGCAAAAGGAAGTAAATATTTAATAAAGACAAGATGGTTTACTGCTGTAAAATATTGTACAAAACCCCAAGCACAACACAAGAATTTACATGTTCATTTAATCTTCTTTCTAAGTAGAACCACTTGTGCCTCACAAGCCTGAAGCCAGAATATCAAAAGCCTTTTCTGCTCTGCTGTTTTGGGGAACACTGATGGCTCATGACAGTAGTGAAGAAGGTGCTCATTTCTCAGCAGGAGATTGAATGAAGCAGGCTGTTCAGATGTGGGCATTGCTGAAAAGAATCTTTTGATTAAGACCCACACCACCTGCACATTTTAATGTTTAATCCCTGCCAGAACTGCCCTTCTTCCAGCTCAGCCAAGGGAGGCTGGACCAGTGAGTTACCAGTTCTCCCTCTTAGTCCACACATCACATTGAACTTGTTTTATTGGTTTACCATAGGAAGCAGTTGATGAATTATTTGATTGCCAAACTTCTTCCTTCCAGAGAACTTGTTTCTGGTAACTGTGTATTTTTCCTGTCCCTTTTCCTCCCCTCAGTTTGGGGCAGGACACAATGCCAGGTAGCATTCAGAATAGCAGATCATGTCCATATGACTATGACTAGCTGTTGTTACCAACACAAACTCCTTTTTCAGAGTTGTTGATCTGTTTCACTCCTGTCTTCTAATCAATTGCCCACATGATCTGTGACAGATGTCATTTTGTAAGTGGCTACTAACATTCCTTGGCTTCTATTCTGTCCACTCCCCATCCTAACCATGCAGCTTCCAAGCTTTTGCATCAGCCTGTGCACTTCCTATAGCTTTGAAGTCCTTTTCTGTCAGCTCGGTTGTCTGTCTGCTATGGTTTATCATTCCATCTCTTCCAAAGAAGGGAATGCTGTTCTGGGGAGGGGGATGAAGAGTAAAGGGGGTTCAAGTCCTGTACATTTTCTGTTGTAACCCAATTGTAAATTGTACCTTGTTAAAATCTCTGGTGATAATCGCTTGACTAAACTGGATGTTTTCCAAGGGATTTGTTCTATCTAAGTGGTGAAGGGTATTTATGTGGCAGCTGTTTCTTTCCAAGACATCACCTTGTCATTGTCTTGAGCATGTCAGCTGTGGTTTTTCAGATATACACCATCATCCCGGCAGACAAGTCAGGAGGAAGGCAAGGAATGGCTACGCTCCCATTCAACTGGAGGCCTGCAGGACACTGGCAGTCAGTCCCCACTTGTTTCTCCTTCAGCTATGTCTTCATCTGCAACTGGAAAATATCACTTTTCCAACCTGGGTAAATTCTGTTTCCCTTCACTATTTCTCTCCCTCTATAACAGAACCATAAAATTCAACTGTACATATTTCTTAGTCTGCCAGACTAGGTAGCTTATTTTTAACATCCTCATCATTATATTGTGACATCTCACTAACGAGGGGAAACTCACAGTGTTGTTAATTCAGTGGGCCAAGGTACCATTTTGCACAGAGAAAAAAAGTCACAGATACTTATGACTTGACCAAGGAGATAAAAATTTGAAGTAGAGTTGGAAATTAGCTTCTAGTTCAAAGCTACTCATCTTTCAGGTTTCACAGTCAGTAGGATTCTTTCCAGTGATTTTAGTGAATGTCAGAAATAAAGCATTGCATTTTTCCTACATAAAGGTTTCCTTTGAGATAGACCTTTTCAGTGTGTTTCAGTAGCTGGACCTGGCTGTAACTGCATGGGCCAACCTAAATCCTAATCTTGAATGCAATATAGTATTTTGGGATGTGAGTCCCTTTGCAGTTTTATTTGATTACAGGACAAGGTTGAGATTTGATTATTCTGAATCTTGTTTCAAATTAATCCAGCACGGGTTTGATTTTTGAGTTTGGTTTTTTTTATAATTTTATTTTTTCTTAAATGCTGAATAGAAACCACTTACTTACACGGCACTTGACACATACCTAGGTTCACAATGAGCTTTTTATGATTTAGAGCCTTACTGAGGAATTAGTAACGTCCTTTAAAGCATTAACACTTCCATCACTCTGTCACAGTTTATGGCATCTATAGGTTACAATCACTCAAAAGAAATTTGATCAGACATACATGTTGGTCTTTATTATACATGAGAAAAGAAGCTGAACTAAGATACTCTAAAAATGAAATTGGATCCTGGCTAAACAAGCCACTGCTTTGAATTTTCTGCCTGTAGTTTTAGACACAGCTCTTTGTTAGCAGTGGTTTTCCACTATATAATTTTCTGCTTACAATTATCTCCTTTTATTTTTGTTCATAGTTCTTTTGAACTCAAGATAGAGAGCAATAAGATCATGGAGTTTAAAATTAATTTTTCATTGTCCTTTCCTTTTTTACATTTTCATAGCCCTGTGGAATAATTTGCTCTCACAACACAGGTGGTCTCGTAGTTTATAACTTAGGGCACATCTTGTATGATCTAAAATAAAAGTCCAGACAGTGAGGCTGTATTTGGCTTGACAGCCTTTTATTCTAGGCATTGAGATTGTGAGGTCCAGAGGAACCACAGCCAGGCTTTCCTTCCTACTGGCGTAAAAAACTTTGCAAAAGCTTAAAGTAGGTTCATCAGTGCTGTTCTTGGTTTCAACCATGACTGACTTCACCTGTTTTTTAGGATGAGATCCCACTGAGGCCTGTGTGGGAATTTTTCACATAATATGGTGGTAGGTGCTCCTGGAAATCAAAGGATAAATGTCTTGCATATGGAAATAAACTTTGGTCTTAACAGCCGTCAGGTACATAACAATAAAATACAGATACTGATTAAGTAGAAGATTTGCTTATAAAAATACTTATGGCCTCTAATTCCTTTTTAACTTTTGAATCTCCCCCATTAATTTTCTGTCTTGGGCTGCCAGAGAGTGCTCAGACACCAATGTTAGTGTTACTGTGTGTTTTACAGGATTAATCTCATCCAGCTTCAGCTCCTTTGAGGCCATCTGCTTCAGCTTTTTGTTGTGGCTTTAAATGTAGGAATAAAAGCCTTTCATTTTCTCAACAGCATGAAGTCCACCTAACCGTGCTAGGCCTACATTGCAATTCTCTGCAGAACCAAAATTCACTTAATGGAAAAGTGCTTCATTAATAGAGCTTTGCATTGCAGTGAGTCCAACCAACCTATCCCAGTTTAACCTTCCTGGACCCAGCATGATGCGCTCGAACAGCATCCCTGCACAGGACACTTCCTTTGATCTCTATGATGACTCCCAGCTGTGTGGCAGCGCTACGTCCTTAGAGGAGAGACCACGAGCAATCAGTCATTCAGGCTCCTTCAGGGACAGCATGGAAGAAGGTAAGGCTGAGGAAATACTTGGATCGGCAAACACACCCTAAAATAGATGTCCAAAACATAGTAAAATTTTAAAATATTTCTTCTGCACCCCACACCATAGAAACTGAAATGATTTTGTGAAGGTTTGTTAATCCTGTTGAGTTGCACTCACAAGTCTTCCTTATCCTAAAATATGGAAGGTATTCCTTTCACCCAGTAATTTGAAATGCTGTGTATCTCATACATGTACAAATCCTCTAACAGAAATTTTGGAGGAAGGGAAGCCATTCCTGGAAAATTATTCGGTTTGCCTCTAACTCCAAAGTGACTGAATGTACCTTGACTACTGCGTTTCTCTGCTTTCTTAGTCCTCCTTCTGTGCTTCCATTCTTTCCCCAAACACCAGTGCTACTTAGCAGCTCCTTTCTTTTGTATTCATTTCATCCTCCCACTTTCGCACAGCCTCCTATAGCAAACACCATGAATATCTGTATTTAAATTCTGTAATTTAAACTGACCTCACTACTTTATGTGGATTATTACTATCTCCTTTCTTTAATGCTATCTGCAACATCTGGAACTTGGTGAATATTTTTTTGGTTCGGTTTTAGGTATTGCTCTTTTACATTTAAAGAGCCCCTGACAACTCCTAATTAAATGCACTGTAACATTTTGTTCTGACTAATATTTCTGGTAAATCTGATTATTTGAAGAATTCCCATGAGTGAGAAGTTCTTACACCCTTTAATTAAACAAAAAAAAGACAACTGAAATTCCATGGAATTCATTCTATAACACTCATCTTCTTTACTGCTAAGTGATGACAATATAAATTATCTTCATAACAGGCAAATAAAAAACATCTTGCCATAGCCCCAAAGCTCATAATTATGATATAAAATGAAGGGGAAATGTCCTAGATAAAACAACACACAAATGATACTTCTACTTTTTGATTCCTTTTACTGTATTTTAGATGATATATCAGGCAGACATCTGGGTATGTAATACTAGCAGTAGGGTGCAGGACAACTCAAGCTGTGAGTTGTCAGCACAGAGAGAATGGCTGACTGCACTGAAGAATAACACATAATTCAAGGACAGAGCTGACTACAGACTCTTTGCTGAGGAACAGAATTATCAAAGGAAACACTGGAGCAATAATAGAGAAAACAAAGCAAATTTATGCATAGAAAAAGAGGTGTTAAATGCAGAATTTCAGTAATCGGTCACCAGTGGCTTTAATGACAGCTTTTCAATTGGTTATGTTCCATATCCAGCTGGAGTGGATAACCTGATCAACCTGAGTAAATGAAAGTCAATGCAGCAGTAATAAACAGTTTTCAGCAGTTTACAGTCATGAGATATTAACATGAAATGATGCTCTTAGAAGGTCAAATGTGTTTCAAGGTAGGAGCTCTGAGGAAGGGTAAAGTGAAGCAAGTGAGGTAATGCATAGAGCCACTGTGTATGAATGCTGAATGGGAGTTCAGCTGAGGCATTTAAACCACAGACTGAAAACCAAATATACTTTGGAAGACACTGAGTTTCAATGGTCAGTGTACCACATTTCTAAAAATACAAAACTAGATTTAAAGTCCATTTGGCTAATCCAAGTGTTCTTGTAGTGTCTGGTTTTTGCATACAGATGCCAGGTAGCTATTAAAGCAAAATAAATTTTTTACCAAACCTTGGCAGATTATAAATATAAAAAAAAAACTTCATATGAAACAGAAAAAAAAGAGGTAATGAAATAAATTATTTTCTTTAAAATTATCTGTGGGTATAGCTTTCCTCAGGAGAAGAAATGTGCAATTTTTGTACAGTTTTAGTCAGTCTTCATTTGCCGTTTCCAGATAAGCCAGGAACCCCATTTCTTAAAGTGCAGCCCTGCAGCATTCTCTTCATGGTCTTGAGGCTGACTCTACTGAGAATTAGGGGAAATAAGGAACTACATCTCACAGCTGCCCCTTCCCATGGACTGCAACTACACGGGTCAACATTGCTGGGGACAGCTTGGGAGCTCACCCCACAGAGTGTGAACTGTTTTCCAAAGCATAGTCTCTTACTAAAATCAGCTTAGGACAGGTGTATAAACAGTTTGATTTCTGGTTTCTCTGAAGAGTGTATTAATTAAGTGATTTCTTGTCAAAGCAACAAAAATGATGCTTGGTTTGCTGATAATAATACAAAATGTCATTGGCTCACTCATCTGCCCCATATACAGGAAAATGGTTTTTTCGAGAACAATCTTTCTAAATGCAGGGATATCTATCAATAGCTATTCTATACTGATAGGTCATAATTGCTCTTTGTGGAAAATTGGTTCTCATTTTAAAAATTTGTTTACTTATTGAGCTAGATGGGGGAAGTTCTATGCTTTCATCAATATTTCATGTTATTTTCCTTTTTTTAAAGTACACGGGTCCTCATTATCACTCGTCTCCAGCACATCCTCTCTCTACTCCACGGTGAGTATTGACACTGTAGAAAAAAGTTCTGCCTGCCTCTGTTTTTTTGTTCATTGTTCATGAAAACTTCAATACTTAGATATCTAGAAGAATTAGAACATTACTGCAATAAAGTAGGAATGTTTATTTTCAGCTTTGTACTACTGCATGCTATTTTAGAAAACAATATTTTCATCTTTTTATATGAATTGCTTGTAACTGTTTGAAATCACACAGTATACATTTTGAAAGCTAAAAAGAAGGTAATGGTCTAAGAGTGTCTCTTTTGTGGGGATCATTATGCTCTTGTAGTTGACAATTTTGAGTCATTTGCTTACTTTCAAATAGTGCACAATCTAGAAAAGTATTTAAATCCTGGCACTGTTTGAGGTAAACTTCTTGAAAACCACAAGACTGCTTTAGGGTAAGGGAGATATAATTTGCAGTTTAAGTGTCTACTGATTTTCCTCTCAAGTGACAGCATTTAGATGTTACTTTCAAAGAGAAGAATAACTTAATAAAAATTTAATCTTAGATTAATTAGATCAGGTAATATTTGTTTATATCTCTGGACATTGTTCTGGGTTTGATTTTTTTCCCCCTATTTTATTGTTCTTTCTTGCAGGTTTTTTAACTTATGGGTTTTTTTTTTAATATATATTTTGGATAATTTATTTCTTTGGTTGTTCTACTAACAAGAAATCATGCATAGGGGAGCAGTTAAACATGTTTGGAAATTCCCTTGCTGGTGTAGAATGTATCTACAGACTGCTGCACATGAGGCATGACTACCATTCAGAGTTAAGATTCTCATTTACGTTTTGGTGGTTAAAAAAAATCTTCAGAACTATTTTCCTGTCTATGAGACACTATGATCAGTTTGCATGGGAAGGTGTGTCAAAAACTATAATTCAGTCTTTGATGTGAAATTTTAGAAGAATGTTATGATACTGGTAGATGAAAAAAATCAATTTATAAAGGGACATGGGGAGCTTTCAGCACCCAGTAAGTCTGAAATACCTGTGCTCTGATGATGTGTAATGTAGCAAGAGTCTACTAATACTTACTATTTATATGACCTGTTATCTTTCAACAGAATATCTTGGAAATAGTAACTAAACCCCATGATAGTAAAGAATAGTATTTTTCCTGCAAAATAAACTTTACACTGTTTACCCAGGTTCACACTATAAATGTCTTCTGACTGTGAATTCACACTGCATCTGAGCCCCACTCCATAAGTAATGGATTATGTAGGCAAGATAATGGAAGTTGCAGAAAAATCTGTAAAGGGCCAGAAGGAACTTAGTGTGACAAAATTACTGGGATTGACTTTTAGGGAGAATTTTTCATCTGAATTTCTTCTGCTTGATCCCGTTGTGAAAAAAGTTTAAACTTTGCAACAATTAATCAAAAGATGATGCACAAGTGAAGTATAGAAACATAAGAAGTTTAACACTCAGTATCACATCAGCTGAATGAAGAGAGCAATGGGATAGCCTCATAGGGTTATCTCAATCAAAGGTATTCATCAGATTTCTTGAGCATTGTCTTAAGCCATGGTTTTCTGTGACCTAATAACTGGAGAATTTCAGGCAAAGTACTAAATAAAAATCAAGACTTTTATTTATACTTACCAGAGGATAGTTGAAAATCTTCAAATTATTCTCTGAAGATTGTCTCTTTGGGAATTAGAATATGAGATTCAGAAGATATTTCCTTAGTTTCTGCCATTGAATAATACAATGACACAGAAGTTTCGTGTTTGCTACAATATTCTGTGTATATTGGCTTTCTTCTTGACTTGCATTTGGGTTTTTAGGACAGCTTGCATAGACTGGGAATGTAGCTTGTAGAGATATGCATGTACAGAGACATCCATCTTGTTTCACAGAAGAATATACTGTGTAAACAGATGTAGTAAACTGATTCAGTTGTGCCAGTGAATACATTTTGCTCTCTGAGTAACTGAAAAAATTATGATAGGTTGCCTCGTGTTTTAATCTCCTCCTGCTCAGTGGGTGAAACACTTAAATTTTCACATATTTAGTTAATTGCCAATTTCTTGCACTGGGTCTCAGCATTAGCTACACTTTGACTCCCTAGGCTTCATTGATTGTGCTAAACCACGCTCAGAGGAGTTGCGTAAGCATGTGTCATTTGTACCTTAATATTCTAAGGCTTCAAAAAAAAAAAAAAAGAAAAAATCCTTGCAAGGATGGGATGCATGCATATGATGGAGAAGTAGAGTGAGAAAAAATATTTTTTCCTTTTAGAGCCTACTGGAACAATGGCTGAGTCCTAGGTTATAATGGTGTCAGCATGAACTTAAGTAAAAACTGCTCAGACATATTTGATTGCCAGATTTTATTTTTTAAGCTAATAGTATGTCCAGAATCCTGTTCTTTCTCATTCATTTACTTCCTTCATTGTCCACAAAATCTGACTTATGGGAGCCATGTCTCTGAACTCAGGGAGAGAGGCAACACTTCCTTGTGCACTGAGGGAGCATTCTGGTAACAACATACAGCAATGCCTTCATCAGCAGGTTTGGTGGCCCAAGGACAAGCACCACATGGCAGGTTTAGGAAAAGGTCACCAATCTGAATTTTTTGCTTTGTTGTCACAGATGAAATCGTAAGGGGATGTCATCATCCTCAATCCCTTTGTGACTTGCCATGCACTATATATTTTATGTAAAAATAATGGGAATAGAATATATTTTTTTTTTCTATAGGTCTCCTTTTTGCAAAAATAGATGAGAAAGTTAGTGTGTTACAGTACGTGTGCCACGTCAGTGCTGGAAAATAAATCATCATACTAAATCATCCTCACATAGTGTGGAAGTGTCAGGTATTACAGTAGTTTCAGCCAAAAGCATTTCCAAGGGTTGCCAAGGTAAATATCATACCATCACAGTCTGTTTAGGGACTGCTAACAGATAAGCATGTATGGGAAGAGGCATTTTCCAGAAGTCTTCTGCCCTTACACAAGGTGAAGGAAAAAAACCATTTCTCTTATAAATCATTAAAATCCTAAAAGCCCAAAATTAATGCCTAATACAGGCTCAAAATCAGCTATGCTAATTTGTAATAACACAGAATAACACAGAATGTCTGATGCCAGAGAATCCTCTGAAGGACCCTTACCCTGGGTTTTCTTAGTGTTTCTAGTGTTATTTATAGATAATTCTTCTAACTTCATTTTTCTTTTACTGCTTACTTCTCTTCCAGACAATATTAGACTGCTTCTCTGAACTTGGGCCACCTCAGACCACGGGGTGGATTGATTTCCAGTACATTAACTGACTCTTATTTTGTGTTATGAAAGAGTTCCTTTCTCATGGCATGCCATTCTTTTCCATTAGAATCCCACTGAAGCAAGATTTTTCTGTCCACCAAATGTCTCTGGAATAGTACTAATCCAATGCTTAGAAATTGAATGACTTTCAAAGGTTTGACTTGCAATGGTTTAGTTTCTTAGCATGTTGAAAAAGACTGCTGAGTAAAAAGCTTCAAGATATGACACAATATGTTACAATCCAGAAAACATCTAAAATTATTAAATATTAGCAATTTTAATTGAAAACTTTAACATGCCTTGATAGCCTTTAATATTTTGGTTAGTAGTCTTTATGGAATAAATTACATTAAAATACAAGTTCCCCTCACCTCCCCCAATGTATGTGTTACAGGTATGTTGTGCACTTCTCTTATCAGGGATTACTTATTATCATATTAGGACTATTTCTTGGTATGCAGTAAAACAAATATAAATCCAGGATCCCTAATAATCATTGCAGCATAAAAGTGTGTTATGTCAGACTAAGGTCCATGCAGTGAGAGCATAGTAAATTTTTGTTTGTATCTTAGAAATGTAGTTTCTGCAGTTCTGGTCCTGCTCTCCCTTTCTCCACTGTTTCATTTTGTCAGCATGCTGGCAAGCTCTTTGGGGTTTTAGCTGGAGCCTTGCCAAGTAAATTGCAAAGAATTCCATTTATTGTTTTTACTGGATACCTTCCTTAAATGTAATGGATGCATGAAGCTATTCATTTCACTTCGGTGTAGCTGGATCTTACATTCTATTACTGCAATTATGTTGCACACTGATTCTAACCCATTTCTTCTTTGTTTTTTTTCCAGGCAGAAGAAAAGGCACATTCAGAGGTAAGAACTTTTCTTCATTTTTACACTTATGCATTGCCTTACATTATTTTATAGATTATTGTTTACCTGCTATGGCTAAACTGTCTGGTTGGTGGGGAAAATACACCCTCTTTTTGCATCACCTTTTAAGAAGTACTGGTGAGAACCTGGTGCAGCTTTTAGAGTACTAGGTGTTTTCTTAGCATTGTGCTGAAGAAAGCCTCCTGGCTGCCATTCTGAAAAGATGAAAAGAATCAGTGAGAACTGGGCATTGAGTGGAGGAGTTGTGATAGATCTGATTTCAGACTTAATACCAGTCTGTGCAGGATCTAAGGGACTGTGCAATTCAAGGTAAGGTGCTGCCTTTCAGGAGGAAAAATACTTCAAATGATCACTTTGAACTTCTCTCCCTCACATTTTGCATTATATTAAATTTCTGAAACTGACCACTTTGATGGATTTCAGAGCAGTGCAGATTGATTTCATATATATATCAAATTCGACATGGAAAATAGCTTCTTTCTCCTCTCACGTATAAGAATGGGTGACAAGCCTGGGTCAGCAGCTGGATGCAATTACAGACTTTCTCAAAATGAGGTCCTGGTTGTATTAAGAGGGCACCTAAGAGTAGCAGCAATAAAATACAGCACCAAGGGATGCATTTCCAGTTCACAGAGCTACATGCCTTCCAAATCCTGCATTTATGCTGCTCCTATTTTTACTATTTTAATCAAAGAAAAAGTCAACAAAAAGATATTTTGAGGAAATTGAACAAATAAACATATCCTTCCCTCCTTACTGCAGTATATTTCAATATAATTTCATCTAAGCTCACATCTACTAAAGCAAAGGAACTAAAGAGGCATGCCATAACTCAGTAATGTAAATTACAATTCCTCACTTTATTGCCTTTTATATAGGGCTGTATATAGAGGTGAAACAACATTTCTTTCCTGTGTGTTTCTGCATGATGTTTTCTCAGTATCTGAGTCTGCTTGTGATGCTCTGAGATGTTTAACAGTACTTCATGAGACCTACCTTGTGTAGTTGCAAGAACATGATGAAAGTGCAGCTTAAGCTGTAATGTCAAATAATTTCATTTGAAAACAAAAGAGGACACTTGGAAAAATAAAAGGGTCAGTTCAGGATGGAGAACAGCTCAATAATCTGCCCATTGCACTGAGCTAGTGCAAATGTCTGAGCTATTTTTTGTGTTACAGAAGTACAGAAACTTGTTCATTCTTAAAGCTTGTGCAATATTCCTTGTTTTCATGAAAGTCGTTTTTATGAAAACCATTTTCTTGATTTTCATGAAAGTCATAAAACTAAAGTACTGCCATAGTCTTTTCTAATGACTGGTACATGTTCCCTTTCCTAAGCTGCTTTTACCCATTTTACTTCTCTAGTCTGGAATATTTTCTTTTATGTCTGAATATGAAAGGCTCTTCAAAGTGAAACTTCACGCTGTGCTCGACTTCAGTACAATGCCCAGAAGTCCCTACAAGATTTCAAATAGGGTTAAATGAGCTTAAAATGATTGCAAGCTTCATGCTAGATATCTACCCCAGCTGAAATGGAAACAGATATTTTTCTTAAGGTTTCTGTTTTTCATTAAAGGATAAAGGAGTCTTAAGTTTATTTTCATGTCAACAGGCACATTTAAAGCTACATTTATTTTTTTTTAAGTTGGCAAGTTTTTGAGTACTACATAAGGTTTAAAGTGGTTGCATATTTGAATTTCAGGGACTGTAGGAAGCATGTGTTAGAGAAAAAAAAGATACTACTTTACCTCACCTAATTTTAGACATCCATAAGGAAAAAAAATCTGTTTCTGAGGTAGCCATCAAAGCCTCCTTCATGCCAGGCAGTGTGGGAGTACATTTTTCACCTTATCTTAGTCTAATGTAGACATTCAGCATATGTTGGTTGCATCATGGCTACAGTCAGGCACAATGAGCCTCACCCGACTGCATTCCTGTTTCAAAACCTCAGGCCACATCCAGGGCAGCTCTCCTTGATTGCACTAAGCATATGTTTGGAACTTATGGGATTTGGTAAAAACCCATGACATTTCCCTTGCAAACAGAGGATAGTACACACAAAGTAATTAAGCATTTGCCCATATGTGCTCCCTTATCTGGAATCCTGGCTCATACACCAGTTAAGTGCTAGAAAACAGTTGGAGCAACACTAAGAGACAACTTTTAATAATTTGTATGTCTAGATGGTTCTGAAATTAAAATGTGAAGCTAAGATGTTGTGAGCCTATTGGTGATCTCTCAAGAGACACAAAATAACCACAGCAAAAGAAAATTGCTGAAATACTGACAGCAGTCTGTTGTCTCTCTAGCAAATTCAGAAACTACGGAGAGAGTTGGTTGCATCACAAGAAAAAGTTGCTACCCTTACTTCTCAACTTTCAGCAAATGTAAGTATTTTTGCTTGTGATAAGTAGCATCAATGAATACATTATCAATGGCTCTTACTCAACACATAGTCTGGGAGACTTTTACTATTTATTTAATTATTTTGGGGTTTTTTTCAAGTTAATTACTTCATTAAATGTCTATATTGCCCCAGCTTCAAATAGAAGAAATCTTGTGGAAATGGCAATGGAAAGTGGAGAGTGGAAATGGAGAGTTTCCACAATTTGGAGGTGACAATCCTGTCCTGTTCAATTTCACCCTTTCTCAGAATCAATTATTAAAAAAAAAAAAAAAGCCAAAAGGAGTCACAACCAAAGAAAGGCATGATTTGTGTATTGTGATAGAATTCATTAGTTTCATTTCACAAAGACAAACCTTGAAAAATGCAGTCAGGTGTGAAGCAAGCACAGTGTACAAGTATATATAAAATTCATATGCTACAACAGCGGTGCTGATCTCTAACTAATGAAAACTGGGCTACTTCACAAAGAGCTTCCTGGTGCTCCTTCTAACTGGCATATGTAATATGAGTTATGGAAATGCATGTTATCTGAAAATAATGCCACATACAGACTGCAAGCTACTATCATATCTGGCTGCTGTGGTTTCAGGTGAAGTTACTGGACAGTTACTGAACAGTCTGTAGTATTGTGATTTTTAAATGCAATTCATATATAATATGAATATAATTATTGTCACTGCTGTGAAGGAAGGTTGAGATGCAGTTACAAGAATGTATCATTTTGCAGTTCAAGAAAAGATTTCTGTTGTCTTGGGTAACCTATAGAGTGCCTTCCTTTGAAGTGTTGGTGTACTGAGTATTTAGATTTATAAATAATGTTGTAATTTTAAAGAAATTCTTTCATGTTTTGAGAAAATAATGTCTAGCTCTGTGAAACCTGGTTTTTCATGTGTGACTTCCACACATGAAAATGTGGAAGGGCTATGCTTAGCACTTTTTTTTCTGTTCAGAAGGCTGCAGAGCACCTGTGGGTATTTGTACATCTGTAGCAGCGTAGGTTGTCAGGCTCTTCTGAGTACTGAGAATGAACAAGTGAATCAGATGATGTGGGACACTGTGATGTTTGTAAATTCAAAATCTGGGTTCTGAGTTGGATTATTCATTTGAGAATGTATAGCTAGAATAGCCAGCATATCTATATTGGGTGTGGGGTTCCTTCACTCACGTGTTTTAGACATTGATCTTCATCTTTAACGGTTTGGGCAGTTCTTCATTCACCTATCCTGAGAACAACAAACTAAAACCCACAGTGAGAGGTCAGATGAGCTATGTCTCCATCATTTTCAGTCAACCCAGAAATGCTGTAGTGTATAACAGCAACAAGTGCAATAAAGTGAGGATGTCAGAGCATTCTCTGAAGCTGAGAAAATGAAGCCATTGTTTTCTTTGTTTGGACAAATTGTGTCCAGTCTCTCCTCAGTCTTATTTAGAAGTCCTTCACTGCACTTCTGGCCAATATGTCCTTCTATGAAGTAAACACCATAGAGGTTGGTTTCTAATAATGTTACTTGTTCTAGGCAAATTTTCAAAGCCGATTCCAAGTTACAATCAGATTTGATCGCCAATTCAAAGAAACCAAGTCAAGTTAAAAATGGGTATTTTGGCTTGGTTTTCACTCAAACTAAATCAGCTGCATGGGTAAGAAATAAATTTGGGTTGTTCTGTATAAATCAGACTGGATTGTTGGGAATCTGTTCCTGCATACTGCCTCTGGGCTTCTGAACACGTAGCAAGAATGCTTTTCCCACTGATCTTACAGTAAGGACATTTTTAGTAGGATAGTTAAATATATGTGCATACCCATCTGGCTTTGCCTGCCCAGAAGTACCACATTTTGTTAATTTAATCATGTTCTTTTGACTGTTACACACCTTCTAATCCATCTCCATGGAGACATTCTTTAAACTCTAAACCTATAAGCAACCCTAAGGATGATCCATTTAGCACATGCATTTTTTAAATGGTACAAGAGAAATCTTTCCTCTTGTCAAATCCCCAACATGTAGAAATTTCTTCAAAATTAAATTTTTTCAGGAGCATGAAACTTAGAGGCTCCAAAATCTCCAGGCATGAAGAAGATTGTATTCACAATTAATACAAACTTTTTAAAAAAGTAGATATTACTGGATATTAGGAGTAAATATTTTTGGTAGGATGTTCTCATGAGACACATACTTTACAAAACCAAAAATTTCAAAAATTGTTTCACAATAAGCCCGATCCTGAGTTAATTTTCTGCTATTTCTGGTACAGAATTTGCAAAACATTAAAACAACACCTCTGCATAAATCCAAACAATCAAAAGAGACAACTTAAATATTTTAGCACTACTTCTGTCAGTCCTGACAGAGCACTTTATGTAAAGAAATATTAAAAAGTATCACTTACACATCAGAAATAAAATCCAGCTTGAAAGCAGAGCTTATATTCAACTATTTTATTGTGATAGAGCCACTGAAATTTAGTCTACTTACAGAACTGATATTTTAATGACAGTTATTTTCCTTAAAATTCTGAGATTTATTAAGAAACAATTGATTTAACTTGGCAAACTCATGGAAAACCTAGATGGTTCTAAATTTCATGAACTTGTACTGCCTTAACAATGCTTTCCTTGCATGTATTTGTTTATCATTTATCTTCTAGTCTAAGAGACATATTTCACCACTTACTTAAAGTAAGCCTTTTAAAGGAGAAATAGTCCTAATCACAAAATCTGAAATTTATTCTCAGAAATGTAATCAAATCTCTACATGGATAATACTGTGACCCTCATTTTGAGTCATGTTTGCCTGTCAATGAGGCTAAAATTTGAACAAACATTAAGTTCAGTGCAGAAAAGTTTGATCATGGCCTGTGTTCTCTGCAGATACATCCAACTCTGGCAGACAGCAGTATGGACAGAGCATCTTTTGTGGTGCCTTTGCTAACCAGAAATATGCTCTGTCCTTTCTGATGCTTTTGCTATAAATGTATTCATCTTAGCATTAGTCCTAAGCTCCTCATAATTTCCATGCCTTCACTGTCTGAAAACAGGCAGCACTTTTTGCTTTACTGTGGTCTGGAGAAGGAAACTGTTAATAGCCGGAAATCTTGTTGCCTCAGTTAATCTCGGTGTGAATTTGTTGTTAGCATTTTCCTTTGTAGAACTGAGCAAAAGTATTGTACATGAGCGAACAAAAAGAGCATCTTGCTCATCTCATTTCAACCCTATTTGTGCCTTTCTTTGCTTCTCCACAGAAAACTGTTGCTGACATCAGAACATAAATCATTAAAAGACTGGCAGGTTGAAATGTGACCTATTCAATCAAACCTTTATTGATGCATTATTTTATACCAAAATCTATCAATTGGAAGTTACAGCATTTCTCAGGCATTTTTGAAAACTCTGCTAAAAATTTTTCTCATTTGGTTTCATTTACTGTTCGGTTTTTATTGGCTGGATTCAAGCACTGTGCTTGACTTTAGCAGTTTATTTCATTTGATTAACCCCAAAGTGCCGAAGTGTTTTGCCTGCATGTGATTAAATTCAAGCAGGGTCCAGCTGTCACTTGGATGTTTAATTTACAGATTTTCTCTGAGATTCTTGCTTTACGCCTGGCATCTGTCTCACTGTGGCTGAAGGGCAAATCTCAGTACTAAATCAGAAAGGGCCTGCTCTCAGGGCAGAAAATGTCCAACCAGCAGACTCCCTGTGTGACTGATGAGGGCTCAAATTCCAGTGAGCAGCCTGACCCAGCCTGTTCAGAGGGACTTTGATCAGTGCTTTGTACTGGATAAAGCTGAAGGGTGCGTGTGTGTAGCAGAGGCAGGATGCCAGCAGCAAGCAGCGGGGTGTGCTGGCTGATGCTCTTGTTTGGCCAGCTCTGAACCGCTCCCTGCAGCAGCCGATGTGCCGCGATGCTGCAGGCAGAGCGCAGGAAAGGTCACCAGATGCACGGCTGCTGCCTGCAATCAGCCCGACCCCTCCTGGCCTCTCACACCTCCCCTCGCTCAGCCGTGTCTGGTGGGAGGAACTTTAGTTATTTACCTTTTCTCATAAACCTGAACACCACAGGTCAAATCCTCAAGTGTGTTAGAAGACAGATGTTTCATATGTGAGTGTCATGTTCAGGACAGGCTGTGAACCTGAGAGCTGAGGCTTTTGGGGTTTGCCTGGCTGGGATGGTTTACTAAGAAGAAAATGTTTAAAAACAAATCTGTCCTCTTAGCACTGAAGTCATTCCCTAAACTTACATCTCTTAGACTATTTCCACTGGGCATTTCACATGTTAATAGAAGTCAAAATTAATTCATACATGAAGGATATCTACAGATTAAGAGCTGTACATCTATGTATCTGATATGTATGTCATCTTAATGATAGATATTTTTTGCTGTAGGCATACTTCAAGTAATCCCCACGTACTTTACTCTAATTCCAGGATGTCTGTTTTCAAGTACAAATACAGCATTCAATTGTGAAGACACATTTTTACTTTAGAATAAGCTTTACACAAAGCACACGCAATATTCAAGCTACTCTTTGAAGTATTGCCATGATGTGTGTATGTCATGAATGAAACTACTGAATCTAATGCAGAGATTTCTGAGGTGTGAGAGACTGGCTGTAACTTAAAAAAAAAAAATCCTAAATACTTTTACAAGAATGAAAGAACAGAAACTTTTAGGAAAATAAATAAGCTTCATAAATTACCAAGTTTGTAAGTGTAAAAGAAGTTTCTAATTAGAATTTTTGATTTCTGATAAACATTATTAAAGACAGAGATACTTCTTTCTCATTGCTTAATTGTTTTATGAATTATTTTGCATTTAACTGTTTAAATGCAAAGCCTGATCTCAAATGTGAATATATACATATGTTTTATGTTTACTTCAACACACATATAAATATACTGAAAATTCAGCCTTTTTCAAAGTAAATTTTCTTGGTTTGTTGTATTGCATTTCTTTAGGGAAAATTGCTTGTTTTCAACAAGTAGGAGTTCTGTAAACAGCTGAATAAATGAATATTCACTACCATGGAAAAAGGCAGAAGAGTTTGTTACTCTGAATGTAAAATTAGTACTTCAGTAGAAGCGTGTTGTGTTGTAATAAATGTTAAAAGTAATGAACAATGCAATTAAAAGGTTTTTTTCTTTAATAGTTTTTAGTCAATGGGATTTTGAATTACATTTCTTCATTATTAGCAAATCAAGACCTGATAATCTTCATCTGAAATGAGTTAGGAAAAATGCATCATCTTGATCCAATTACATTTATGATGCAAAAAGTTTAGTATAATATTCCAGGGAGGTAATGTTCTCTGTCATGGGCTGAATTTTAGTATGAATCCTTGTGACATGGCTGTCTTTCTCTAAAGGCTGTCAGAAAATAACAGTGTCAGTGACCCTTGATGTCATTTTTAATGATGCTTTTTAGTACTTAATTTTTGCTATAAGTTCTTTGTGGTTTATTTATGTGCAATGTAGGATAAAGTTGTAGCTGTGGAATAGGAAAATACTTTGCACAAGTACGCATAGTTTGGTACCAAAGTACTGTGGTTATTACAGTCTAATTGCTAGAAAAGGACAAAAGCAATGCATAATTAAACAAATTATTCCTCTTTCAAGCCCTCAGTCCCCACTCTAATACTCAGAGCAAAGCAGAACCACGGGCCATCAGCCAAGCCATTGATTTTTTTTATGAGGCAGGGAAGAGTGAGCTCCATTAGTTTCTTGTTAAACAGAAGTAAAGAGGAGACATTTGGCCAAAATTCTGTAGTAGTGCATCTACTTTGTTTCTGATTGTGTTGTGGGTCTGTGGTTATTACCTCTGGAAATAAAACACCATAGATTATTCCGGATATTTTTAACACATAGTTAAGTAATAAAGTGGAAAGTAGGTTTAAAAAACAGTTAGTTTTATTTTCTCTGAGGAATAGAGTAGTAAAAACAACCAAAGGCTGTAGTATTGATTGAAAGGTTTCCAGGTTCATTTTATTTAAGATTATAATTTCAAGAATGTAGTCTAACTTATAAATGTTTAAATAGCAATATATACGATTACTAATTAATCTTTAATAAATTGCATATGTATCTAGATTCATGTTTATCGGGAGTTAGTCCTTGTGGAATGTGTCCTGTACCATAAGAGTTATCTGTAAGATATCCCTGGAGATTCAAAAAGCAGGTAGATTGTCCACTATACCCATAAGTAATTAAGTATATCTAAGTATATTAATAGTATAGTTTAAAAGGAGTTAACTTTTAGTAAGTTTAATAAGAAAAAAATAAGGAGCTTTCAACATGCCTAAATATTTATAGCAATCCAAAATTATTTACAGAACACAAAAACCACTCATCAGTATAACAGCTTGAACTGGAGATGCAGAAGTAGCCCACTATTATATATATGATAATTTTCTTCTATTTGAGGGATAAAATACAAATCAAGGTGGCAAGAAGCCCCTTTCCCTCTCCTAAAATGCAGAACAAAATCCTTTTTGGACCATGTCTTTTCTTGATTATACCTCTGATTCAGTACAACCACATACATTCGAACAATTTCAACTATGCTTGTAAAAGCATGCAAATCTGCAGCTGAAAAATTTGCCAGGCACTGTGTGTGCCTGCATTGCTATAATAAAAACTAAATTTCCTCAGTGAGGAAGCTCAGTTAATCCATTTGTGCATATAAATATGGTGGGTTTGAGTTATGTTTCTTAGTGCCAATGTTTAAAAACTGCCTATTACCACTTTTGAGAGGGTAACAAGAAAATAAGCATTTCCTTATGCTTTTACTATTTGATGTTTTGAGAGAAATAGATGAAATTTTATGGACTTTCAGAAAAATTAAATCATTTCTTTCCCTTTGCTGTACAAGCTGGCTTAGCATATTTGTGATTTTATGACTCTTGCCTTTCTTTGCCTACAAAGCTCAATGCCAGTTAGATCTGATGAAGTATTATTTAGCTCACATACAGTGTAGATGCTGGTTGTTCAAAAAAAAAAAAACCCAAGAAGGTTTATTTTTTAAAATCTTGATCTGCTTCAACTTTATTGCTTTTCATACTGAAAAGTAAGACTTCCAGTTTTCAAGACTGTCTTTTGTATGTATATTTGCACACATTATAAATGTTAAATTTTACAAAATTTTTTCATTACTTTTATACACACACAGACATACACGATCAATATAATATTTATAGACTAAGCAAGGACCTTTTATAAGACCAATTGTGACATTTTTTGTCTGAGGCTCAGGATTTTTCTGAAGTGTTTTATTTGTGAAGTTAAAATTTGCTATTCAAGACGAAGTACTTGAATTCCTGTTTTGAAGTGTCCAGTAATTAAAAATAATTGCTCCTGGACTTCTCTTTGGGAGCACACTACTTTTGGCCAATATATCAGTAAACTTAAAGCAGGGCATTAAATCCATATTTCATTTCCAGGCAGAGATACCTGAGCTAATCTCATTGGGGGCTAAAGAAGCCTGAGGAACAGTGAGTTCATTTGGCTGAGTCATCTATCCAAATTAGCTCAGTCTGAGTTTAAGCTAATATTAAAGAGCTGGAGAAAACGTGCTTGCAGGAAAAACATACTTTTAAAAATCAAATAGATCTGGGAAAATTGTCCTATTATAATGACAAATGTTGTCTTCCTTTCACAGGCTCATCTAGTAGCAGCTTTTGAAAAAAGCTTGGGAAATATGACAGGCCGATTGCAAAGTCTAACAATGACAGCTGAACAAAAGGTAGGTTTAAAATGTGGATGCTTTACTGTAGAAAACAGTCAGCAAATTATATTAGAGTTTTGTTAATTTTGTTAATTATATTAGAGTTTTGTTAAAAAACACTGAAAGGAAACAGGAACATCTGTGACAGTAAGACAGATTTTTCTGTAATGGTTGCTGCAATCAAATCTACATGAATGTCCAGCAGCATTGGGAAAAAACTATGCAGCATCAGGTTTACACAGACAGTGTCATAAAATAGTTTGAAGATAAAATCTTTCATTTCCAGAATTTAATTAAAACATGTGCCACTATAGGTTTACTCCATACTGAAAGATCCTGTAACAGAGACTTATCATAAAGGGCTGGAGTGCTTCATTACAGCCTCCCAGTGCCACCAGTATAATAGAATTACTGGGAGCAAAGAAGTTTAAGTTGAGAAAAACAGCTCCATTGAGAGAGTTAGCAAAGGTTGGCGCCCTATCCATAAGTAAACAGTTTGGGTTTTCATTGTGCTGTTTCGTCTAATGGGGGAAAAAACTCCAAACCTCATAGGAAGTAAATTTAATGGGAGCCCAAGCTCAGGATTAAAAGGCTGCTTAGCACCTTACGGGATTGAACTTTGCAACTTTCCACCCTTATGCATTTTGAACAATATCCTATTAATGGAAAGGCCTCCTTGAGCCAAACTGTGAAAGAAATGGTTTATCTGTAAGCTGCTAGTCACCACTGGAGTCTGTAACTGCCTGCAAAAATAACATTTCAGTCTTGTTGAGTACCAGCAGATGAAATGTGGTGAGATTCATTGTGAACTGGATAGAAAATATTTATATTGCTTGCTTTTGTTTCATCTTGAGGGGAAAGGGGAGAGGAAAGAAAACAATAGCAATGAAGTTTTCTTAAAACCAAAACTTTAAACTATTTTATAAATATAATTTCATCAGAAGGATTTTTTTCCACAAGATATTAAGCAATGACATTAAAACAGATCATGTCCAAGTTTCTTTCTCAAAAGATTTAGAACTTACTCTTTTCCTTCTCTTCTTTTCTCTATTGTTGAGTTTAAATTCCTTTAACCCTCATTATATAAGTACAGACTGGACAGACAGGGAAGTAATAAACAAAGTATTGCTTATAAAAACAATCATAAAAGATATTTTTTAATAAAAATCAGCTGTGCATTCTAATACAACAGATCCTGCCCTCAAGTGGAGTCATTTTACTTCAACTTGCAGGACAATTTCCATTAAACAGGGGAGTTTTAATCAAATTAGTATTTAAAAAATTAAATCTTTTGAATTAATCCATTAAACAGTAGCCTCACATATTGAAGGATGTAATTCAAATGGTTTCATTGTCTTTTGCAATGTCATTGAGATTTTCTTAATTTTATATTGAATAGTCGATTGAGACCCTTTTTATGTTATTCTTTATTAAAAATGTTTTCTTCTTAAAAATAGCATGATTGCTTTACATACAATAAATGAAAAAGAATATGTTAGTTGACTTTAATATCTTTGGAGAGAAAGTATGAATTATATTTATTATTGCCATTATGTTCACCCAATCAGTCACAGATCTTTAATTTAAACACTCTTATCTTGTAATTTTTTCTTTTAGCTTCGACAAACATTGTTCTTTTGCCATTATTTTGATCTCTCTTTGCTCTTCCCACAGGAATCTGAGCTTATAGAGCTAAGGGAAACCATTGAAATGCTGAAAGCTCAGAATTCTGCTGCACAAGCTGCTATTCAAGGAGCCTTGAACGGCCCTGATCATACCCACAAAGGTATGGTATTGTCATTATTAAAATAAATGTGGAATATCTACCCAGGGAAAAAAAAAAAAAAAAAGCTAAGTCACTAGTTATCTGTGGTTTGGAACTCTGTTGCAAGGGCAAGCACATTCTGCAGTGAATAGTAGACATATTTGTGGTATTTCCAGAGCTGGAAACCTTGTAAGAGCTTCCTGTCTGACAGAGTTCCTGGAGCTTTATCTCCTTAGAGCTGGGTGGCCAGGAATTGATCAAGAGTTATCCATATCCCTACAGTTGTCTGCTGAAGTACAACCAAGACACTGGTGAAGTCTAATGGTATAACATGGTTACAGCTTGGGAATCTAGTCCAAGTTGTGACTTTGTAAATTGATGTTCTCATTGGCAAGAGATGGACTGACAACAGCTCAGCTCCTCCATGAAGTGCTAAATCAGTGCAGGAAAGCAGGTTTTAAATTCCAGATGTTGAATTAATTTGTCATTGCAGTTAGGCAGATATTGCATGATAAATCTGTACTTCAAAAGTGCCTGTTGATAAGCAACAGCAAAGGAATTACTTGAAAAGAATAATCACAGTGTTCATTTTTGAGAGTCTTATTGATCTTCCATTAGAGAGGTCATTATTTAGGTATTTGCCTTAAGGTCATTTCACTGCATGACTTAAGTGTAGCAAAGTGAATTTCTAGGAAGTAGAAAATAATCTAAAAAGTAATTTCCCTTGGTATTAGTGGGCATGTTCTGCAAGAATAATTTCCAGTGATTAAGATATATTTATCAGAGACTTTTAAGAAATTGAAACTCAAAAGCCTCACCAACCATTTTTAATATTCTCCACTTCTTAGTTATTTTGTTTCATTCATTTTTAATGAACTCCTGCCTGTTTCTTTCCATCATGGTATGTTAGAAGGTAGCATCTGAACGCTGATTAGGGCTGCTACAAGTCAAGTAGTGCCTACGCTCCTCACAACTGTAGTACATGTGGCACTGATAGATCAAGTAATCCCTGTGTAACAGACACTGCTCAGCCATGAGGATACACGTGCAAAGCGTGCTGTGAAGGGTCATTGCCTTCAGGGCAAGAACAGCCCATTTTGGAGAAGCCTCTAAGTGTTGCACTAATTGTATGCATCCCCCTCTATCCCTATGTGGTTTCTCACAGGCTTCAATAGCTTGAATCTGAGCCACTGCAAGCATCAAGGCCATTTATGATCACTTAGACTCCCTTTGAGGAGGAAGATGCTACATAAATATAAGGATTATTATTATATTGAAACGGAAACAGATTTCACAGTAACTTCTTTTCTTTAGATTTACGCATAAGGCGGCAACATTCTTCAGAAAGTGTTTCCAGTATCAACAGTGCTACAAGTCATTCAAGTATTGGCAGTGGTAATGATGCTGATTCCAAAAAAAAGAAAAAGAAGAACTGGGTAAGTGCTCAGCAGGTTTAAAACTATCTTTTAGTTATTATGTAATTTTCTAGTGTCTGAGTAACATGAGAGTCCATTTCATCTGCAATGTTCTTGTGGGGCCAGATGGATATCAAGAAATTCATGTGTATCCATACTGTGACACTACCAGCAAACTAAAAATCATTGAATATCAACAGGTGTTTAATTGCATTAGTCAGAGTAATTAAAACAAGGAAACTATAAGCATCAACTACAACAACAAAACAACAACGATTTAAAATAGCTGTTGTGACCAAAACCACCTCTGGGCCACATTAAAGCCCTGTTATATTTTTCTTCAGTGGGAGTTTGGTTCAAAAGTTTGACTCAAATATATTACCCAGCCATGGAGGGAGTTGAAATCTGTTAAGAATTCTTACTTAAAAGTAGTATACAGTGTTTAAAGAAATAAAGATGTTTCTCAACCAGAACATAAAAATACCACATACTGCTAAAGATTTAATCAAATACTTTCAGTAAAGAATCAGAAATTATGTTTTTATTGTTTTAAAAATATTATCTGCATAAACATTTTTTTTAAAATACTGATGAGCCTTCATTCCCTTGATTTGTAATTCCACACTCTTTCATGTTTCTGCAAGGTGAACTCTAGAGGAAGTGAGGTGAATATAAACCATGGAAAAGTTGGCATGCATCTATAAAAACCCTATCTTGGCATGATTGCTATTTATTTTGGCAGTAGGCTTTTATACCTTCTAAAACCAGATTATCCTGTATGTCTTCTCAGTTTGTCTTTGTTCATTTTAATCTCAAAGTTTAGGCTATAGAAAGGGGGAGTGTAGCCAAAATCCATTTCTTTCTCATTAGACATCATGAGCTGGAAAGGACTTAAATCATGTTTCACATTAAGATCAGTGGTCGCACTCCCCACTCTCCAATTATACCATGAGAATAATGTATTTGAAGACCTTATTTTTTCCTAGAGGAACCAGCTGGTCATTGTGTTCTGTACAGTTTTGATCAGAACAGCTTTATGAAAATAAAAACAAACCCCACATTTTTCCTATGTGAACAAGTTCTGTATTTAGACAAAGGTATGAACAAATGGGCTAGTTAATTTTAACTGCAGACAAAACTGTTGTCATTTTGGCTCCTGAAATAAATGGCTCTTTGGCTATTCTGTCCCTTTTCAATACTGGATAGAAGCTTCTAGAGGGGAAAGGCAATGCTTGTACATTCAGAGATCTTACCACTCTAAAGGAAGTTGCTAGAAACAGTATATACCTTTCAGCTAACATTCTTCTCAGTAGTACAACAAAGCAAACCTCATGTTCCAGCTTACATCCTCTTGATTGCCATCCAAATCATAGCATTTGCATAGTTTGACCATTCCAAGTTTCAATGGGGAATATAAATTGGCAAACCCTGTAAACTGGACTAGTCTTTTGATTTCAGCATTTAGTTCTGCCTGTACCTAGATGCAAAGTGGTTATTTAAAGCCACCCCTTGAAGGGAATGCCATGGGAATGGGATTCCACCGGGGCTTAATGGCTTTAAATGAGCACCCCTCTCCAACAGCTGTACCACTCAGTCCTGCACTTTTTCCATAGCATTACTCTTGCATTGCGCTAGATTAATAAAGTCAAAACAAAGCACCATATCATGTTTTTAGAGACACTGCGTTGCATATGTTAATACCTTGCTTCTGCATACTGACCTCAGGCAGTGGCTAGGATGGCATCTGCAAACTAACTCTTCAAAACATGAGCTGCACACAAAGTGCTGTGATGAGGAAAATAATCTTGTTCTCTATTTGTTTTCCAGCTAAGAAGCTCTTTCAAACAGGCCTTTGGAAAGAAAAAGTCCACCAAACCTCCTTCCTCACATTCGGACATAGAAGAGCTGACAGACTCCTCTCTTCCTTCCTCACCTAAATTGCCCCACAGCTCAGGAGAGTGTGGGACGACATCAATGAAACCATCACAGTCAGCATCTGCGTAAGTGTCTCTCCTGGCAAATGGGATGGGCTGGGAAGCAGAGCTCCTCCAGTGTGGCTCTTTGTAGTTTACAAACCGTTGCCAACAGCTGTGATCTTTTAATCCTGAGCTCCCTCCATTTGCCAGATTTCTCATGAGCTTCACCATTTACACACTAGCTCTGCAGCAACTCTTTATTCAGTCATTCTTTCCTCCTTTCACAGACTTTACCCAAAATCACCCAGCTATACAAACTTCCAAAAGCTTATGTTGTGCTCTCCCTGCACCATTAGCAAGTCTGTCATACCCACTTAGTAAAGGGCAAATGCTGAAGTTTCCTTGTTTCCTTTTTTCATGACATACTAAAAATGTAATTTTTTTCTAGGTGGCTATGGATTTTTACAATATGCTCATTCCTCCTGTTATTCCTTTATCTACTTTGTAGCTACTGATGTATAGAACTTTTTATCTATTTCCCCTCTTTCGTCAGCTTAGTTTTTTTGTGGGATTTTACCTTTATATTTTATTCAAATCACCACCCTTAATGTTTCAGGTCTGAGAACAAATCATTAGTCAACAGCTATTCCATTTCTTTTTCTGAATATCTGATATGTTCTGACAGAGTTCACAGCTCTCATTCATAAGCCACTACTTTTATTTTTCATTCTGCTAAACTCATAACTCTTTCTAATATGGGAAAATCAACCTCTTTGAACAAAAAATGCCTCCTACTGGTGTGAGCCTTACTTTCCTTGTCCTAATTGAGAATAATCAGGTCACAATTACTCTTTCTTAAGGCCCTCAGGGAATTCTCATGACTGATTACTAAGCTTTATAATAGAATTACTCTATGTTAGATTATATGCCTTTTATGATTTTTTATAGACTCTAATGATTTTTATATACTAGGTTTAGGAGTCTGACAGCAAATATTCCCCATAACTGAACACCTTCAGAATAAGTGTTTTCCTTTTTCTCAAATTGTGTGAAGACTAGAAATTCATAATTTGTCTAAGTCTGTATTTTTGTTGGATTATTTTATAGGAAGCTGATATTTTTACCATTTCAGGTATATGTGTGCTTTGGGATGAGGATTTCTACATGCTCGGGACCCTACTGTTTGACTTATTATCAACTTAAAAATCACCTTAATAGTGAAGAGCAAAAGCCTTACTTAGTGCCTGAATGTAAACAGAACACTTTTATTCTGCAAAATTAATTACTCATGATTCACAGATCTGCTCCCATAACCTTATCCTGCCTCCTTTCCACCAATCCTAGGTTTTTTTCTCTGTCTCTTTGACTTGCTCTCTGGGTGTGCTGATATTCTAAGATTTAATCAAGAGCAAGCTGCACATCTAGTCTTTCATCCCAAGCTCTTGCTATGGTTGTTTGATCTCTGAGCCTTAAATTCTTAAATTTCATCCTGTTCACAGACTTCAGGTTTTTCCTCCATAACATTTTTACACAGTGATCTTTCTGATGATATTATTACATTTTTTATTATTATGACCTTTCTGCACAGGATAACACAGCGATTACATAGAATGTATTTATACAGATAACTTGCTTTGTCTGTTATGCTGATGTCACTTGATTTGGAAGACTCAGTTTTCTGTTGCATAATTTAAACCCCTACCTCCTTTGAGGCTTTTCATGATTGTTAGAGAACTCTGTTCAAAGATCATTACTTACTCCTTCTACCTAAAGCAGCCTATTGATTTAAAAATTCTGAGGTTGTAACAAGAAGGAAACAGGAAAAGTCTTTCTAACTACTTTGAACCTTTGTCTCAAGTCTGATCAGACTTTTGAGTTTCTTTCTGTGACTACTCAGGAATGCTAAGATATTTTGGTTTTTCTTCCTTCTGATGAGGTCTTATATTCTTATGTAATTTTACAGTTACAGGAGCTAAGTGTTGTAAATTTTTGGGATCTGTAAAATAAAAGTTAATTTGTACTTTCTGCTTCCATTCTGCTTGCCTTAAGAGCTGAGACCAGTTTTTCCTGTTTATTCCAGAACCGTAGCTCTGCTTTCTGCTCCACTTTTGTATTCTTTAAAGCTGGCTTGCCAAGGTCCTTTTGTCCATACCTTTTCAAGATGTACTGGAAAAAAAAAAAAAAAAAAAACAAAAGAAACTAGCCAACAAATAGATGACTTTCCTCTTTTCCAGGTTATTTTATTAGATAATATATGAATGGAAATAAAATTTCATTTCTTACTTGCTTAGCACAGGCAGGTATGGGCACATCACTGAAAGAACTGTATTGTATTTGGGAAAAAAAATCCTATGTATGCCTTTAATAACTTGTAATCACATTTAAAATATTTTTGCTTTTTCTGAATGATATTCATTATTTTTCTTCCTCCATTGGACATATATTTTATTTGCCATGAACTTCTTCATCTTCCCTTTGCTTATGATTTCTTCATAAATTTTCTTGACCAGGTCTCACGTTCTAAACCATTACCTTTACTACCTAAACCTAAACCATTACAAATCAGTCATGTGGTCGATAAACATAGAGCCCAGTAAAACTGAGCATGGGGCATGGAGCTGTACATCCAACTGCTGACCTGAGGAGTGCTGTCTCTCCCAAAATTTGCACGTATTCTGGCAATTAAATGCTGACTATTGGGTTGTTTTTGTTTTTGTTTTGTTTTTTAATATTAGCAGTAATAATCACAATAATAATACTTATTTTCATTTTCATATTGATTTTTTTTCTGCAAATAATAAGTATTTATAGTCACAGTAATAAACAACAAATAACATTAATTGACTGGAAATACTGCTTAGTGTAACAATGTAACCAAAATTCAGTGGTTTATTTTTTACTGGTGGTTCTGCTGATGATGCAAAGAGGCAAAACAGTCTGACATGAGAGCTGGGCAGTTGTGGGTCCCTGGGCCAGTCCCCAATGTTATGGCTTCTTCCCTTAAAATAAATGCTCATGAAAAATAATCACATGGTAATGCAGTCTTTAAGGGAAAAAAAACCTAAAACCAACCCACATGATTTCATACATCATACATCACAAAATGACAGGCTATAGGCAAAACATCAGCCATCACACATCAAAACCATGACAGATCAAATCTTCCAGATCATAAATTCAAGGTCTGTCCCTTTGTATGCTATTCAAAACAGAGAAAAATATTGATGCCTAACAAATAATAAATATCAGCAGTACAGTTTAATCAGCACACTTCAGTTCTGACTATTGTTGCATAGAGGAATGACAAACTTAGCACCAAAGAAAGTATGTGAGTATAAAATCCAGTTAAAACCAAAGGATGATACACATTCAAACAAGATACCTGAAAAGTAGGTAAGAATTTGTTGTTCACCATATTGAACTAAACTAAAAAGCTAAAATCTGATCACTTCTTCTGGAGAGGGCTGTTATTCCTTTCTTTAATTTGCAGTTTGATCATTTTCATGTTTTTTTGATAAGTTTCTTTCTTCACTCATGGGTTTCACCAGCAGCAAGCATTTTTCTGTACTTTGATATTTAATAATGACACTGCTTTGGGGAGAGAACCGTCCTTTAATCTCCTGCCTGTTTCCTGCTCCTCTTTAGGATCTGTGAGTGCACAGAGGCAGAGGCTGAAATTATTCTTCAGCTAAAAAGCGAGCTGAGGGAGAAGGAGCTCAAATTAACAGACATTCGTCTGGAAGCCCTCAGCTCTGCACACCATCTGGATCAGATCCGGGAGGCCATGAACCGCATGCAGGTCAGTGCAGTAGCTTGAGTGATGACAGAGATGCACACCCCAGCTATGACTGGTGTATTTCCTCTCCCGGTGCTTTGTTTCAGGAACCAAAAAACTGTCATGCAAAGTAAATTCCTAGATTGACAGTACTTCTGAAGGCTGGGTATGATAAGTGTTCACCTTATAATAAAGACATTCTTAGCATATATATTAGTAGCTAAAATGTGTTTAAGAGATATGGGAGATGACATAATCCATGCTCAAAGGATATTTATTAACTCAAGCCTATGACTGGGGTTAGCAACATGACAGAGCAGCAGATCAAAAACTGGTTTCTTCAGAGTTTTAAATCTGTGAGCCATGGAGGGTGCCAGGATGTTATGTGCATACTCTTTCATCATTTCTGATTCCTAGCTCAGTCATGGCTTGCCAAAGCAAAGAGTGTAAAATTGAACTAATTACTGTATCCAGCATCATAAAAGTTTGCTACGTTATTTTGTGACACTGCTCCAATTCTTTGTGAACGCATTTTTCACTAGAAGATTTTCCTTTTCATGAGGCTGAAAGGATGCAAAAAGAGTGGCAATGTTCTTCAGTGTAGCACAGAGCTTTATGGGACTTGAATCTGTTGCTTCCATGCAAATACCCAGTACCATGGTGGGTGCCCAAAAGGATCTGTAATATCCACACAGTATGACATAGGTCCTTCTGTAGAACTGGGCCCCTCTGGAATGACAGCTAAGATACCTACGTCATCCCTGAAGGCACCATAAATCTGTATTTGGGGAACAGAATCAAAGCCATGGGTTGTTTCAGGGTGAGACAGGGATGGCTGCATTTAAAAGTCTAGGAATGAGCAGCATGATAAACTTCTGTTGCTGTCAATTGAATTTTACTCCTGTAGTAGTGAGGGCTAAAGAGCTATCCTAAAATTTCCCTGAGATATGCACAGAGGGTGAAATTGAGTTCTTTGAGCATAGGCACTTCTTATCATTTGGAGCAGCCTCAAGAATTTGCATCTGCACAGGACAACGTAGGTTTAGCATTCCCCCCATGGAAGACCATGTTTGTTATGCCACTGGAAACCCACCCTTGCACAGCTGAATCCAGGCCAGTGGCTTGCCAGCTGAATTGCTCTGTGTTGGGTGCTTAGGCTAGGTGCACCTTTAGGCACTTTTGTGTGGATGCCCATAGCACCTGATTTCATAACTGCACAAATGGTGTGCCTGATGTTTTTTCTAGACCTCTTTGTTTACACCATGCCTATACCAGTCTCAGCCACATCTTTAAACATCTGTGGAACCTGCCATCCTCCCAGGTGCTCACACCCTAAGTTCCAACATTACTGTGGGATTGTTTGGCTGAACTTCAATTTGAGGGAAGACTTATCAAGAACTGGTCCATAAATATGGTTTCAGTTGTCCAGACATAAGTAAAACATTGATCTGGAGGCACTGAAAGGTTTTAAGGAACTATGAGAAATAGAATACAGTTAATTACAATGGTGGAGAAATGGATGTGAAGGCTTATCATCTGATTACAGTCTTATACTGGGATATAAGTGCCTGAGCCAGGTGAACTCCCAAGAGGGAGGAGTTTGCTGTAGTTTTGCACAGTTCACCAAAGTCTGAACTTCCTCAAAATTGGACAGAGGCCAAACTGGTTGAGATGCTGTTACTGGTAATCAGCACTTCTGAAGTTTTCCCAAAAGGACAGGCAGCCACCTTGCAGTTGCCAAACTGTGGTGTTTTAGAGGATTGATGAGGATTGGTAAGGGTAAAAAGTAAGACCCGTGGAAGTGATACATGATTACTTTTATATTCAATGCACCTTAAAAAACCTAAAGCTCAGGTGAAGACTGATAAGGCTGTCTAATTAATTAGCATACATCGCAGAGTAGCACCTGATTTGAACCCTAGATTAAATTGATGCACACATCTATTACTTTCTGTTACTGTCCCTTCCCTTCCACTATCTCCTCACCTTTGTGTATGTGTTCTAATCTTTTTGTAGCTGTAGCTGCAGCTGGGTTTTTTTATGATGCTATCTATCCCTTATGTCTTTCCTTGTACAATATAGCTTTGCAGTCTCCATAAAAGAAATGGAACTTTTAGCTGGGTGATAGTGAATACAGAATTAAATTTGATGTGCAGAACCATTTGCAAGAATAAGCAGTTGCTTTGTAATGTGCTTTGTGAAAGGGACTGGAAGCTAGATTTAGCTGGTACCAGGCTGTTCTCAGGCCAAGTTTTCATTTTTTTATTGTACATTCAATAATCACTTGGCACCACAGAGGATTTAGTTAAAAAAAATTCCAGTTGTTCTGATTCATCTGTCACTGTATGTATTCATCAGAGGGTTTGCTCACCGCTATGTGAACAATCCCAAGTTTGAATGATCAAAAAGTCTTCTTTGATAGCAAGAAGGGTTATGAAACTGTTAAACTATCAATTTCTAATTTTTCATATTTAATTTAATTTCTCTGAAATTAAATGAAATTACTGCTTTAATTTTACATTTAATGGCAGTAATAATTTTCTGTGACTTTAGAAACAATGACCTATCCAGTAACTTTCTTAACTGACTGTTGCCTAAGGTATTTGACAATGGAAAGTACCTCAAAAAAACGGGGATAGCTGGGAAAATTCTCACCACAGTCACATTATGGTCAAGTCTACAATAAACACAAAAGCTTGAAGCTTATATTGTTTATTGTTTACCTATCTTGAGGCAAGAGCTAAAACAAGGTTATTGGGGGTTTTCCCTTTATTTAAGGAGTGAAGGCAATCCAGTTTTCACTGTTACACCGCTGTTGTGCAAGTGGTAAGCCAGTTAACTAGGTCAGGGGAGCAGCATCACTAGAATAGCCACCCACATTGGTTTTCCACAAGAATAATCTCCTGTACTTTTGTGTTGATTTCTTTTGTACGTAGAATGAAATCGAGATATTGAAAGCTGAAAATGATCGCTTAAAGGCAGAGACTGGAAATACTGGAAAGCCTGCCCGGCCATCATCAGAGTCATCAAGCAGCACATCATCTTCTTCATCACGGCAGTCACTAGGACTTTCTCTGAACAATTTAAACATCACAGAATCTGTTACATCAGGTGAGCATACTCTGGGCACGTGCATGCCTCTGCAGTTAGAATTTTTCAGTCTCTAAATGGGCCACACAGGAGAAGCATTTCTGAAAATTGAAACACCTCATATCACTCAGGTTAACATCAGGTATACATTCAGTAACAGAGATGAAGAAGAATGCTGCTGGTCATGTCTGGAAAATTCAGCTTTTAGAAGCCCCTGAAAAGCAATAACAGACTGTTCATCATGTTTGCTTTGTTCTTAGCTGTGACACTCTACCTACATAGGTTACAATACTCTTTGGTCATACAGTTTACAATTTGTAAAGGAATATCTGTTGAAGTATACTTGACAACAGTATTGATGTATTCTCTTGCCCATATGGGATAAATATGACTATAGTATGTGAAACTTTCTTCTTTTGGTTTACAGATCTTTGATCATTCAGTTACCTCCCTTAACCTGACTTCATATTTGCAGCTGAGGCAGAAGGTGGTCACAGTTAGCTTTATCCCTTACATTTTTTTAATTTGGTACAGCTAGTTAGACTGTGTTGGACCAAATCACAATTTATCACAGGAGCCAAACCCCTCCTGGCTTATTAGGCACTCACATTGTCTTCTGTGAGCGAAGGAAAGCAAGCCCAACTTTGGTCCACATCCTGCACATTAACATTTGATTATTTTCCATGGCATGGAGTTTATGATAATAGGCCTTCTACATTTGTTTTGAGAATGTAGCCAAGAAACAGAAGTGCTATCTCTAACATTAGAACTGGGAGTAAAGCAGGAGCAGAGCAGCACTCATTAGCACAGACGCCACAGAAAGTATAATGCAGTCTCTGGAAGCAATAAAAATGTGGCTAATAATTGTGGAAAGTCTAGGCAAGAGTACAGCTGGGAATATGCCAAATTGACTGACTATAATTTGGATTGGCAGTTAGCCATGCTATCTTGCCAGTCATTGATTACACAGATATTTGAACATTTTTTCTGGTTAATATCAGATTTTGTATGAAAATTGGTATATTCTTTATTTACATTCCAGCTCTTTGAAAGGTTTAACTTGTAGCATGGAGGAGTCTGAGCTGGGCCTCAGCATGCAATGAGGTGTTGCAAAAGCACAGACAAAAATTTTAACTGCTCACAGATCCACATATATTAAAAATATATATAAAAAACCAACCAAACAAACAAACAAAAAAAAAAANGCATGGAGGAGTCTGAGCTGGGCCTCAGCATGCAATGAGGTGTTGCAAAAGCACAGACAAAAATTTTAACTGCTCACAGATCCACATATATTAAAAATATATATAAAAAACCAACCAAACAAACAAAAAAAAAAAAAACCACCAAAAAAATAACAGATTCCTTTTCGATATGGTGGTTATAGAATGCCTCTCATGAGTAGCAGCCATTAACATTTTGTTGCTTGGCACTGACTGTCTAGATACTGGAATAAACAAGTAGGAGGAAGACTTTGAAGAAAAGGAGGGGGAACTAGATGAGAATTCAATGGATAAAGAGGAACAGGGGAAAGAAAAGGGAAGGCAAACATAAGATAAAGAATGAAGAAGAAGAAAATTAGGAGGAAGTGTTCAGCAAGAGAATAGAAAAACTGAAAGCTGGAAGAAAAAAAGAGGAAGGAGAAGAGGAAAACAAGGGAAAGGAACAAGAAGAAGGAGAACAGGATGACTGGGAGAAGTGGTTGGACTCTATGATCTTAAGGGTGTTTTCCAGCCTAAATGATTCCATTATTTCATACGCTTTATATCATTTTCTGTGTTATTGTTCTAAATGTTTTTCTCACATGCAAAGTAATTACTTTTGGTTATAAGAAATTAGGGATATAAGGGTGCCTAATGAGGAGTGGAGAATTTGTGTTGATTATGAATCCAGAATTCAGAATTTTTGATCATTGTGTTGATCATTTTGTTGTCATGCCAGAGAACTTGGAAGGGTGACAGCTTTCCACCAAGTACTTTGGGATTTCTGAGACAGCTGGAGTACTACTGAACAAAAGTCCCTGAGATATGGAGAGGTTAATCATGATGAGGACTAAGCTGAGAGAATTGAGGGCTTTGGCTCTTCATATTATAAAAATGCCTCTGCATGTTCTGGGAGCAGTGTCTCCAGTCAACCATGGTCATCTGGGAGTGACCAAAGCTATCCACTGTCACTTCCTAAGGGTGTGATGATACCCTCCAGATCAGTGTGAGTGGCAAGCTGGGAAGGGGTTTGGTGGTTACAGACACACCTCTGTCAGTCAATCACTGGAGTGGAAGGAGCAAACAAGGACAAGGACAAGACTGGCCCAGAGTGCCAGAGCTCAGACAAGAATTGAACTGAAGTGATCATAGCATGCCTAGAAAGCAGACCTGACAGGGGGAAATTAAAACAATTAGTACCATCATGAAATTAGAGGCCCTTGGGCATCTTCTAAACCCCATGTATCAGTGAGAGAGAGAGCTCTTAGAAAGCAGAATTTGTTCTTTTGCTACAGAGTGGTTCCTCATTCCTAAAGACTTAAAGAAGAATGAATTTAAAGGGCTACATAAGGGTCATTTAGAGATAGAAAAATTTCACAGGGGGATCAGTTGTACCATAATTTGCCCTCAGAAAAACTATGATATTATCAAACCTCTTAGATTTGCTCAAAGGTTTGTCAAATATGCCAAAACACAAGACAAGTGAAGTGAAACATACAGTGGTGACACAGAAAAACTGTCTGCCTGGAACAAAGAAAGCATAGATTTATTAAAGCCCACAAAAAAGAAAAAAATGCTTCTTTGTTCAACAAATTAAAAAAAAAAAAACCAACAACAGGAGAATCTGCATTCTAGATCTCGATGTAAGTTATCAAACTTTTTACATGAAAGATAATTTTTTAATATATTAATTGAAATTATATTCATAAGCCTTCTTTGAAGCCTTCTTCCTTTGAACTGTGACTGAATCTTACTGAGACCTCATTTAATTTGGCTGAAATCTGACCTTGTGCAGACTCTGTCACGAAGTCGATGTTTTTCAGACTAAGAACGAACAAGGCTTAGGTTAGTGGATTACTGTGCTGGCCTTTGAAGAAAATTCAAATCCATAATCTCATCTAATTTTATGGTTAGTTTAAATGTCTAACAGTAAAATCTCAGAGAGAACTTCTAGAAGAAAGCAGCAGTTTTATCACTTGCAGTAAAGCTGTAGGCCCAGCCTTTAATAGAAATACATCAGCTTTCTCATTTTAGGAGTTAATGAAGTGGGAGAAACAGAGGTGCAGAGCAGATCAAAATCACTCTTTACGCCCAAGAAAAATAAAGCCTTTCCTTGGAGGAATGGCTGAAAATAGAGTCACATATTCTGGAGGAGCCCAAAGTGATTTTCTAGTGGGGGTGAAAAAGATTCTATCCATGCCATATGTACAAAAGGTAAAGGAATCATCTGGAAAGTGACATTAAATGCTGTTTTACTTTAGAGCAAAAATATCAATGCAAGGATTTCTTGTTTTCTCTTCTTACAACACTGTAAAGGTCACAAATGAGTGCCCAAAGACAAAAACTTAATTTAGTTTGTAAACAACATTACTTTGTGAACATATTGTAGTTTTGAAAAAGTTCCAAAAGGGAAAGCAAAGACAAGACTATAATGCAAGATTTTATTTATTTGTGGATTCTCTATTCATTTTACATGATTAAAACTCCTAATGTTCCTTCAAAAATTGGCAACTTGTAACTTCTTTGTCCCCTCCAACAGAAACAGTTAATTAGGAATAAGTACAGGTTAAACAATTGCAAGCTGTTGTCATGGCGGCCTTTCTTTCTAACCAAAAAATCCTTTGAACAAATAATGAACTACTAATGTGAACATATTTGATGTGATTTGTCAGACTGATCCCTTCTTTTATTGCAGATATTTTGTTGGATGATGTCACTGATGGAGCACTCCACAAAGATGGACATAGTGTCAAAATTTTAGTCACTATAAACAAGGGCTATAGTCGAGCCAAGGTAAGTGCTTACCCAGAGCAGAATTATAGCTCAAGCAAACACTGGAATGTAGTAGCTGCATTTTTTTTTTTTTGGTATTTTAAGCTAGGAACTGAAGGGAAATTTCCTAGAGATAGCAGTTCTCTTCTCTGTCATATATGCTCAATACAGTTAGAGACATTCCATAGACTAATGTTATATGGCCTCATTCTGCCTTTGTGGTGGCTTAGACCCTACCAATTTTCACTTTAATTAGTAATAGTATGTCCTGGGACTTGCTATCAACATTTAAAAGTCATTATAAATTAGATCTATGTCTTGCACTCCTCAGGGTACAACTTTGAATTTGCTGCTGAGAAATTGTATTGTCACGTTTGCATGTTCTGTATTATAAAAAATTATGAATACAGTGAAATCTTTATTTTTAGTCACCTCTTTAAAACACAATCAAAGAGCAGAACAAGATTCTATATTCCCTTCTTTATAAAGATGTACCAAAGTAATACAATATATACCTATTTCTGGCATAGAGATTTTAAAATTTGTAACATCATATTCTAAATAATATTCTTATTCTGCATCAGGAAAACTATGAATCTTCATAGAAAACCAATTAGCACCATTTTTAGTCTAGTTTCCAAAAATCTCTCTTTCCAGGATCAAAAGCCACATGCATACCTGATAGGATCAATTGGAGTCAGTGGAAAAACAAAGTGGGATGTTTTAGATGGTGTAATTAGACGTCTCTTTAAGGTAAGACACTGAATAATTACTTTAAGTATTATTACAATTTTCTGTTTCATTTTACAAAATTTCTGCATTCTTTGAGTTGTCTTGCCAAGTTTTTGGTTTGGTTTGGGGTTTTTTTTGATATGTAGCTAACACCACTATTAAGCTTTATTCTTAATGTCACAGCTCTTTTTTTTTATGACTGTTGGCAGTTTTCCAAATTGCTTTAATTCAATAAATATTTTTATGAACTATGTTTTCATATAATTTCAGGAGTATATTTTTCGAGTGGATCCAACTTCTAGCCTGGGTTTAAGCTCTGACTGCATTGCTAGCTACTGTATAGGGGATGTAATTAGAGCCCATAGCCTAGAAGTGCCTGAACTGCTGCCTTGTGGATATCTGGTTGGAGATAATAATGTCATCACTGTGAACCTGAAAGGTAAAACCCAAAGGATGCTTCTGCAGATACTGTAGAGCTCTACACTGCAGTTCCCTATCCTTTCATATTAATTTTTCTTACACTTGACCTTTATTGTCTCTAGTTTGAGGACACATTTATCACATTGCGGGAAATATAGGAATATCTCCCTCCCTGCCTGACTGCCAAATCACAACAAAGTGCAGATTTCTAAACAGTGGCAAAAAAAAAGAAACCCCAAAACAGAGATTACAATGAGAAATATTTATGCTTTATTCAATTCCACAGGAAAAATTCTACACATTTCAAAAGCTCTAGGGATTTGCCATTGGATGGGAGAGGGGGCCTTCAGGAGAACTTTACATACATTGATGTGACAACTGCTAACCCTTGTGGCTGTCACTTTGACCTTTTTTTTGTCATCATTGCCAATAATGTCTGAAACATATATCTTTGCCTCACTGAGCCTTCACTTCACATTTACTTTGATTGCATCTCTCCCACTCATCTCAACTCACTACTGCTCCTTAATTTTTTATGGAAGGATATCAGTAATTCCACAAGTCCTTAGTAGGGATTTGATTTAGAAGATTTGATTCAAGAATTATCTTACCTTGCTTTGGGCATAGCACTGATGCCATCAGTTGCTGGGCCAAATAACTACCTTAGCAAGGATGAGACAGGCCATTTTTTCTTTTCTTTTATCCCCAGGAGTGGAAGAAAACAGTTTGGACAGTTTTGTGTTTGACACATTAATTCCTAAGCCAATTACCCAACGGTACTTTAATTTACTGATGGAGCATCGCAGAATAATTCTGTCGGGACCCAGTGGCACAGGAAAGACCTATTTAGCTAACAGGCTGGCTGAATATATTATAAGTAAATCTGGCAGAAAAAAAACTGAGGATGCAATTGCAACTTTTAACATAGATCACAAGTCAAGCAAGGTAAGTTACAGTTGAAAACATAATTATTGCTCAATTTTTAGTGATGATGCAGAACAGATTTTATTAATTTGTGTTAATATTGTCTTTTGCTGCTCAGTTAGCATTTTTTCCTACAGGAATTCAGTCTCCAATCCTAGTGATGTACAGGGACCAGATCTTTCTGTTCTAAACCAACCATTGAAGCACTGTCAAGGAAGTCTCAATTTTCCCCTTCTTGAGGAAACCCACTTTAAGTATAGATGCAGAGTCCAACTCCTACATAGATTAAATTTTTGAAGTGTCTGTAATTTCTTTGTCAGAAGTTGGATATATAGTAATACTAATGTCACTTACTTTTTTATGATAGTACATCAGCCTTTTTTAGCAAAGATTTCAAAGTGAGGATTTGGAATTACTGTCTTGGGCTCAGTTTCTTAATCAGCAGTGGAGAAATAAAACCATCATGATTCCTGGTGTGCAGCAGTCAGGAACCTGACCACACTGAAATTGCATCACACATCATGTCATGTTCCCAGTGATTTATACAGCTCAGATTATCAGGCTCTTAGCACGACCACTGTGCTAGCCACAGATAATGCTATTCACTTGGCTCTCCTGAACTGGGTGTACTCCTAACTTGGTACCTGGGGAGAAAAAATAAGAGGGTTGCCCAGAGCTTTCTGATTTGCAGAGAACATAATGAATGCTAACGTAATATAAGAAGGAAGATGATCCCAAAAGGGCAAGAGGACCATTCTGGCAAAAATAACTGCTTTTCACTGTCTTTGTACAGAGGATTTGTGATGCCATTTACTTTGGCAGGGAATGTATTTATGTTTTATTGTTATACCATACACATCTGTAAAGAAAATTTTCCCACAAAAGAGCAAGCTTTTGGATTTCTGGTAAATTTCTTGGTCTGTATGTTTTGCTGTTTAGCTGTTGTTTCTGAGATTATATTGTTTGGGGGCTTTTTCCCCTTTTCCTTTATTTCTATCAAAATTTATGTAGAACTTTTGAGTTTGTTACAAAAAAAAAAAAAAAAGAAAAGGAAAAAAGCAACACTGTCAAATATAATGGGTGTTTGAATAATAAAGATTGTACTATTACATGTAAGAAACCCATTATGTTCCCTGAGAGACACCTGATCATAAAAAGGCAAAGAAAAATCTTTCTTGAAATAACAAAGGTGCATGTTCCCATTAAAGAAGAAAAGGTTCTACTATCCCTGATCCAGAAAAAAAATGGCAGTAGGAGCTTTGTCCATAATACTGAGTATTTCCAACCCTGACAAAATTAGATACCTCTAGAGATACAGCTGTAAAACTTGACTAGCCCAGATCCTCAAGAGCAACAAAGTGTTGAAAAAATATGAAATATTTTGATTGTAGAAAGCTCTCTTTTACTTCTGCACTAAACAGCAGCCAGACAGCTGACAGGAAAGAAGAATTTACAGCACAAAATTTATTATGAGGTGTGATAAAGCATCCCCAAGAGGGCAGGCAGATTTTCAGTGAGAGTGCTGAAATGACTTATCTAAAGGAGCAGTTCCATACACTGAAATTGTGTGACAGTGTGGTAGGGTTTCTTGGTATATGAATGTGGCATTCATAAGAACAAAGGTTCAAAAATTAATGTGAGTATCTCAGCCCATTGGAAATAGCATATTTTATTGCAAACTATTTTCCTCTGGAGATAAGCTATTTTATCAGCAAATTTCTATGGACTATATCCACCAACTCAGAATGCTTCAGTCATTTGCCTTGTGTTTAGCACCTTTGTTTTTTCCTAGGATGTGGTTCAGTGTTGCCCTCTTTAAGCAGCATGGTTTCCTGCATGTGCAGATCCAGCTGAGTGAGCCACAGAAGGAAATCTCTTTAGCAGTCATTTTATCTTTCTGAATTTTTTTTTCCAGTGAAATTACATCTATGGTCTAAGTGGATTAATCTTTTCTGGGCTTGGGGCATTTTTTGTGACTTCTTTTTTGTTTTTGGATTAATTTTGCTGAAGGATCTGCGACAATATCTAGCAAACCTAGCTGAGCAATGCAGTGCTGACAACAATGGTGCTGACCTCCCTGTCGTCATAATTCTTGATAACCTCCACCACATCAGTTCACTAAGTGACATCTTCAATGGTTTCCTCAACTGTAAATACAATAAATGGTAGGTATTACCTCTTCTCTCTCCTTGCACACATTTTGCAAGTAAAACAGTAAAGGCTCTCTGTTATTTTGCAAAATAAAATGTCCCAGTGAACACTTAGGCTCCCATAGGCCATCTGTAAGGCTGTTCTGTGCTTCAATAATTTTAACCCTCTTCAGCCAAGTACTTAGTTGTCTCCTTCACTTCATTTACATGACTCCCATGCTTCTCAGTAAGATGTAAATGTACCGCAAAATTTAAGAATGTATGTAAACGCTTCTCATTAGTACCATGAGAACAGCTTACACTCTGTAAGTGTGGAATTTGGGATAAACCATGCCATGCAGAAGCAGCTGTGTTTCTAGCAGATTTTCCCTTCCCACAGTTTTCCTGGAGCAGTGTGTAAGTACAAAGTTAGCTGACTGTCCTTTACTCTCAAGCAAGAGTAAAAATAATGTTTTAAAAACGTAAAAATATTTTCTAGAACCTTTACTGCCCTGTAACACTGGTTATTTCTGCTGTAAAAGTGATGTCAGAGGGACTTCCCTTCAAAAAATCATTGCATGCAATCTCTCACGAGATTCACTGGCTTTTGAAATTAAAAAGCTAAGCCTAGTGCCAAAATATGAATTACATTAAGACATGGTTGCTTCATTTATTTTTTCATTACAGATAAGCTTAAGTAAACTACATATGTGCAAGAGGGAAATCACACAAGAATAAACATTTTAAAAAGAGTACCTCAGAAATATTTTAAATCTATGACTACAAAACATCCAGAGACTATTTTGAAATTGTTCTAGTGCAGAAAATAAGAAGGAATATACTCTGAATATATGAAAAAATTCTCCCTCAAAAAATCTTACTACTTTTATCTTTCCAGTCCCTATATTATTGGAACCATGAACCAGGGAGTTTCTTCTTCACCAAATCTGGAGATGCATCACAATTTCAGGTACATTCACTCTGTATTTACTGTGGCCATGTTTGCACAGCTCCCTGCATCTAAGCCCAGTTCTTTGACAAATATTGGTCTTGTGTCTCCTCACAGAAAAGTATTTTAGTTTCAGTGTCTCTCCTCTATTGATGGGTCTCTGAATGGTGTTGGGGAACGGTAAAAGAAATAAGATACTGTCTGGCACCTCTAGCAAGTTGCTGAAGATGATTGCATTCCTGCATTTCATTTGTCTTTGGCAGTGTCTTGAATTCCTGCTGGAACCTGAAATGGCTCTGTTGAAACAGGGAGCAGTAATGAGGTTTATTGGAGCACTGTTACACTTGCTGACTAATGAGACTCAGAAGCTTATGACATTACTTTCACCTATATGTTTAAGAGGAAATAATGTATTTTCTATTCATTGCTGCTTGACATTTATCTCTTCTACCCAGGTGGGTGCTGTGTGCCAATCACACAGAGCCTGTTAAAGGTTTCTTAGGCAGATATCTGAGAAGGAAACTGATTGAAACTGAAATAGAAAAGAACATACGCAATAATGAGCTTATGAAAATCATTGACTGGATCCCCAAAACATGGCATCATCTCAACAGCTTCCTAGAAACGCACAGCTCTTCAGATGTAACCATTGGTGAGTCCCCTGGTGGAATGGCTTGAAATAAGGATGCAGGCTGAGAATTTTATAGATTTGTGAAGAATATATATATATATATATATTTAAGTTACCATATCTCAATGGCAAGTACCACATAGGTGTGGGGAATTTGTCTAGTTGTCATCAAGACTGAAAATAAAATTGAAAGTTTAATGAGAGAGTGCATATATCTCCTGATATTTCTTCCTTTGTTGCTAAATACTCTCAAGTAAAATATTGTAATTTTTAAAAATAAATTTTAAAAAATTACCCTAATAGTAACTTTCCTAAGCTTAATTTTTTTTCTCCTGCTTTCACACTGCAGTATAATTACAGCAATAACATCGTTATACCTGAGGTTTTTTTAATGGAATAACTATGTTAGCAAAGATTGTCAGCTTTTACATAGATTTGCCATCAAACCTGTAAGTGTTCATCAGTCCCTAAAATTGAACTAAATGACACCAGTTCATTTTTAATAACAGAGGACGGTTAGCTCCTTTAATGTAGTCCTGTTTTAGTATTATTTAGTATTATTCTCTTTAATTAGTTTATTAAATATAAATTTAGTATTATTCTCTTTTCCTTTATTATTTTAGTATTATTCTCTTACCTTGAGCTTGTTCCAGTAGTGGTCTTTTAATTTTGAGGTTATTTTAAGTGTATTTCCTAGTTCTACCTTTTTTAATACACAACTTGACTGCTCAGGTCCCCGTCTCTTCCTCCCTTGCCCTATGGATGTTGATGGCTCCAGAGTGTGGTTCACAGACCTTTGGAACTATTCCCTGGTTCCATATCTTCTGGAAGCTGTGAGAGAAGGACTCCAGGTATGTCATTTGTTTCCTAGAATTTTTTTTAATTGCTTTCAAAGGCCTTCTCCAAGCTGTTTTTAAACAATGCATCCTGGTATGAATGCAGTTGCATTTGCAAGAGGAAAATCTTTGGAGGGTTTATAGAAGGCAGACTCAAATTCCTTTTGACCTGCTCTTACTCTGGTGTTTAATTTGGCTTTGTTTGCTCCAGCACTAACGTATCTTGTATTTTATGAAGAGGGTTTCTTCTCTGTGACTGGAGGAAGATGAGGTTTTTTCCATCGTTTAAAGAGTTCCCAGCATGGCTAAATACAGCTCAGCTTGTGTCCCTGAGTTAAGGCAGCCTCAGCTTACCCCTGAATGGAATGGTTAATAAGCTTTACACTAGTGTAAGAAAATAGCTTTGGTCTGTGTAATCCTCCTACCACCTACACACACCTGTAGGTGCACAGGCCTGTGGGGGAAAGCTTGGGAACAAGGATATTTTCATACAGTCCTAGAAAGGCTTAGATTGAAGGGACCTAGAAGATCATCTAATTTCTGGCTTTGAACACTTCCAGGGATGCGGCATCCACAACTTCTCTGGGCAACTTGTTCCAGTACCTCACCACCCTCTGAGTAAAGAATTTTTTCCTAACATCTAATCTAAATCTCTCCTGTCTTAGTGTAAAATCATTCTACCTTGTCCTATCACTATCTGCCCACATTAAAATGTTGTTCCCCCTCTTTTTTATAAGCCCCTTCAAGTACTGGAAGGCTGCAATGAGGTCTTCACATAAAGGATAACTCTCCAAGTTATACCAGAGGAGATTAGGATTTCAGATAATTCCATATCTTTGGAGCAAGCCTAAATCTTTACATTAATCCATTCAATTTTTTATATTTTCCCCCCTATCTTTAATTGTCATTCTCCCTTTTTCCTTTTTTATTTGTTCATCCACTGCAATTCTATGTCCTCTAAAAAGATGCTTTGTGGAAAGACATTTTGTTCCACACATGACACCAAAAGAAATTACTACACAGTGCAGAGGGGATTGTTATGGACTAACCAAGAGCTGTGCAAGCAGCTGCAGTTTCTTTATCACCTGTATTGGCACAGTGACATACTGATGCGATGGAGAAAGGTTTAGAATCTTGCCTGTTGAAATCACATGCTATCCTAAAACTGCTTATCTCTCTGGGAATTACAGTGTTTATGCTTTGTGCAGAATGCTGCCAGACATTTGATAGAACAGTCACAGTGAGATTAACAGCACTTGTTTAGGCCAGCTATAAAAATGCAGTGGTATTCTTCATGCTTATATTTTCCCAAGCATACAAGGTAACTGCTTAAATGAAAACTTCAGCTGTGAAGCAGAAGATGGCAGCATATGGAAGAAAATATGTTTGTTTCATGAGCTGTACCAATTTTTGGGTGCTTTGGACGACTTCAATAGAATAAAAATATTAAAAATAAACAGAAATCCTTTATATCATATAATTAAGTGTTCCTGGAATCAAAGATGAATAAAAACTGGCTTTCTAGTCAGGAAGTTTGCAAACTCACTTGTCAGACATAGGATTTACAAGCCTTGTTCTAGATTCCAGAAAAGATTTAGTTGCTGTTAATCTCAGATAAGGGAAGTGCTACAGCCTGGAGTTAGCCTGCTACCTACCTGAGGAACATTTCTCTTGGCTTATTTAGGCAGATCCCCATTTTAACAGCCTAGCTTCAGTGTAGGGCAGAAAGGGTCTGAGTTCCTCTGTGCCCAATACAGGAACTTGGCTGCCTAACCTGAAGCTCTGCATTCAGCAAGTTCATGGCAGCAGGTGTTGCAGTGATAAGCACAACTCATCACTCTGCCTTTATCACTAAAATCCTCCCCTCTTTTAATCCATTTAGGAGTGCAGCCCACCTATGAGTGCATGCCCTGCCAAGAGCAGGGTGTTCCTTGGATTGCCTGAGACTGTTTGAGATGGGAGAAATTACAAAAAGCCCTGGTGAATGGCTCCCCATCCCAGTGTGTCACTGTCACTGCTAAAGGAAATCCTTAAAGTAGCAACCAAGGGGTTCTCACTTAACTTGTTGCTTGTGAACAGAAATACAGAGAAGGGTGCATTTCAGTGAGGAAGCTACCAGGTCTCCTAAAATCACAATATTCTCATTCTTACTTCCTCTGTCTTCCTCCCAGATTCATAAGCATTTTATGCTTCATAATAAGGAAAGATATATCCCTTGTGAAGCTCTCTTGACCTTCCAAAAGTTCTCACTCTTAGGATGTGGACAGATGTCTGCTTCAGCATCTCATTTTGTTAGAAGTGAACAATCCTTACTGCCATCCTCTAATTCACTTCAAACAAAATCCAATTAACCTGAATGCTTTCGATAGGTCTGTGTTAATTTCACTGATATGCCTTAAACAAATTACCTGGAGGTCTCATTTCACATTGAATCAAGAACTTGCTGTTGTCTACAAGTGTCACTAGTTACTGAGTGTTTTCCAACTTGCAACCACTCTGTGTATTGAAGGAGCATTCGTGGAGATGATCAGGTCTTCTTAAGGTCTTATTTTACCTGAGTACCGAGAACATCTGAAAGCAGATCTCTTTCTAAAATGGTTTAGATGTTTGTGATTACTTCTTTTTCTGCTGTTACAACTGGTACTGAAAACTCTGTAGAATACTTACCTGTGTTCTGTCCATAATACAGATGTATGGTAAGAGGGCACCCTGGGAGGATCCCTCCAAGTGGGTAGCTGATACCTATCCATGGAGCTCTGCAACTCTTCAGCATGAGTGGCCATCACTGCTTCAGTTAAGGCCCGAAGATGTTGGTTATGAAGGTTATGCATCAGCTAAAGAAGGAACAACATCTAAGCATGTTCCACAGACTGATACAGAGGGGGATCCCTTGGTAAGATTCAAACTTTTGGGAAAAGGCTTTTCAGTATGCATTTTACTCTCACATGTTAAACTGTACACTGTGCACCAAATATCTACTGTACACCTGTTCCAAAATAAGCTTTTAAAATTAATCCTCCTGTAATTTATGAAAATGTTGAAAATTAAAGGAAGCAGGAGGGCATGTATCACCAACATGTTAATAGGTCCTTACACTGTTCGCATTTCCCATCTGCCCAGACATACCTGGTATCTGGTACCATGTATCAGGTCTTCATCATTATATTGTTTGGTTACCACTCTTCAGCATCTTATAATCAATTTTATCATGAAAACATCTGTTTTTCATTGGGCTGCTCTTCATCTACATTATACAAGTGGAGGACTGTGATATTCACATTATCTAACTTCTCTATTGTAGAGAATTTAGTGAAAATAGAAATAAGCCATTCCCCCATTTCTCAGAAGATTTTAAGATTACTGATGACTGTGTAACAGTCTTAATGTAGAAGGAATGCAAGTGTAGTGGCATTAAATGATAAGAAGTTGATTTCCCTCAATGCCATGTTTTGTTTTATTTAAATACAATCCCAGACATTTGGGTTTACCATTGTCTCCTCTGATAATGGACTATTAAAATGCAAATGTTGAACTGCTATTCTTGTGTAGTGCTTTCTCTGTGGACTGCCTTTATCAAAATTCAAAATACCATTTTAGAGAACTGTATTTCTAGAATACAGGCAGCCCTTGGAAAAGGGAATTTCTCAGAGAAAAATGCCTTTAACTCTTACCAGTGTTAAGAAAATGGTTCCTTAGCTCACTGTTTCATGTTCAAAAACAGACCTTGCAGCCTGAAGAAGTGCAGAAAATTATCTCATTTGAGCTCCTCTCCCATTCCATAACCTTTCAGGTGATAATTTGACCCTGTGATTCCCTCACTTCCAGTGAGTGTATTGGACAGGCTTCCAGCACAGCATAGTCTCCACTATGGTGAAAACACTTGGGCAGCCTGAGTTCAGTGTCCATTCACCCCTGCTCCCTGCACACTGTGGTCAGCATCTGTACCTGAGGAAATATCAGAAGTTTGGAAGTTGTGGCTGGAGGGTTTGCCCCCACCTGCAGTGGAGCTCATGGGCGGACAGACACTGCACTTGTGGAAATGGGGCACATCATGTGCAGGCAGTATTGAACACCCACTGCAGGAATCCTATGTTCACAAGCATGGATACCTAATAAAGCTTCAGCAAAAGCTACACAAAAGGGTTGAACACTGTTCAGTGCCTAGAGAAAACTTCACCGTGCAAGTTGAAAGCATAGAGATGTAAGGATTTCTGAACAAACTGGAAATGGGGGCTTAAAACACAAACAGATAAGAAAACATCTTTCACTTTGGTTTTTCTTTGCCTGCCTTTTGTAACAACAGTGTACTTATTCCTTGAAAAACACTAAAGCACTGTCAACATTGCTTGCAGTCCTTAGCATGCTGGCAGAAGTGGATGCTTTATAAATAAAATCCTGACCATTACACAGAATTAGGCATCAAGCATCCAAGTAATTCTCTGGGTCTTAATGCTGCCATTTGCTGATTTTCAGATGGATTTCAGGTACCAGTAATACCTAAAATATGGGGGGTTCTACTCTCCTGGATAGGAGGATCTGTTGCTGTTCCCCTCCTGAGGTCAGTCCCTCAGGAGCAGATGGGACTCATTTATGAAGCAGCTGCCATCAGTCCACCCTCCCTCATTCCCTCCCCATCCTTCTCTTGTAGAGGGGGTATGTTACTGTGATTATGTTTTCAGTTGCTTTTCCAGTGTAATGCATCTACACCATCCAAAAATTATCTGGAAGCTTGACTGTCTCCAAATACAGGCCCAGATGTCCAGCTGAGATACGGCTTCCTTCCTCTGCCAGTGTTGCAGCTGCAGCTGGCCTCACCCCTGAATTAAAGAGAGTTATCAGGCAGCTCCATTGTGTCCCTCTTTGGACCTTTAAGCTTCCATTTAAAAACCAGAAGGCAATGAAAAGAGTGCCAGTAGGACCCCACAACGCCCTGTCCTTTCTGAAATCCTTCTGTATGGTCCCTCACTAGATACCAGCACACCTCACACAGCAAGGGAGCTTAATTAATTTTTAACACAGTCGCTGCAGTATTAAATGAGATGAGATTATGTAAACATTGCTTTCTTCTTTCAGATGAATATGCTAATGAGGCTTCAAGAGGCAGCCAACTATTCGAGTGCACAGAGCTGTGACAGTGATAGCACCAGCCACCACGATGACATTTTGGATTCATCCCTTGAATCAACCCTCTGAAAGGGACAATTCTTGCTGTAGGATGATGGAAAAATCTGTTTCCACTAGACCACTGCCAGTATTAAAGCAGCACACCGAGGTCTCTGAGTAGGAATGGTGTGTTGTAGGTAGGCAGGAGACCTAACTCTGCAAAGTCAGGAAGAAAAATTGAAGTGGAAAGCTTGAATTAGTTTAATTTCAATACCTATGGAGCCAAGTGAGACTCCATTTGTCAACTGGAAAGTGCCCTAGACAAAGGGCATCTGAGCAGATTGCACACATGTTAGCCAAACTGGAATATTTTTTTTCCCTTATCCTCTTTCTCTTTGTCTCTCTGTGTTTCTCTGTACAAGTTTACAGTGAAACTTCTTTGGGTTTGTTTTGTTTCTTTTTTTTCCTTTAGTTTACCTTGAGGTGCTGCATGAACAATGCAGTCGCCTAATTATCTTCTAACCTCTGTTGTGCCACATGGTGCTGGTCACAGGACGGCAGTGGTGTTTGTGTTATACACTACTGTCCATTCCAAAATGAATAAAAGATGATAGTAACTCAGAAAGCACAAACAGTATTTTGCAATCACCAGAAAACATGACTGTGATATGCTGGATAAGTGCCAATTTAATTCTAACTGCCATGGTCACGGTGATGCGCTCCATCAAGTTTTTAGTACACAAATCACAGATTTTATAAAGTTATTTTTACCACAAGGGTCTTTTTTAGCCACCTGCCCACTCCTTAACAACAGTTTTCTACCAATTATTAACCAACACTGATTAAAGGCTTTTTAGGGCTTCGTTTGTTTGAGCCTTTTCAGTGAAAGAAGGAACATTTCTTATGGTGCTGTCTCACTGCCTTAAAACAGATTTCTAGAACAGTTTTACAGTTGGTTTAATTCCTAAACCATTGGTAATCTACACTGTTTTTTTCTTCATTTATTAATGAGAAAACATCAGTTAACATAGTAGCCTCATATCTGTATATCATGATTTTTTAAAGTAATGGATACGAGAAAGAACAGTTGCTATATAATATTTTTATCTTGTGAATAGATTTCTCTGCCTACCCTCAGAAGTACACAAGGAACCCAAACCCACTTTCACTGCCACCTAAATGCTGACAAAATCGGCTCAAATCCATTTAGTCCCATGGAACGGAATTTTTGGAGGATAGATGTTTTGAATACTTATCCAGCAGAGCTGGATGCACTTGATGCAGCATGAGCACAAATATATGGGTTTTTTTTTTTTTTTTCCTTTTTCTAGTTTCAGCATGTTGTTTTGATTGCTATAGTTGTACATGAAGAATTCAACATAAAAGAACACTGAAGCAGTGATGTCCACTGTGGAAGAGGAGGAGTTTATACTGTAAAAGTGGGTTGGTTTTGCACAGTCTACTGGGTGGGTATTGTAAATATAGAGAAAAAAAAAAAAAAGAAAAAAAAGCCTTGCACAAATCAAAAACAAAGAAACAAAAAAAAATTGTATTTTATTCTGTTGGTGTTAAGAGATGTTTCACTTGCTGAGATTTCCTGTATGTTGCAAACAAATACAGAATGCAAAACCTAAAAGCTGTTATTACCTGGTGTGTTTGTCCTGTACTTACAGTTGTTATGACTATGCAGGAGCTATCAATGCTACAGTCAGCACGTTTCAATATCTATATGAAGCCAATACATTTTGGGGGGAAAAGTCTGAAAATGTGTTAAGTTCATATGTCACGGCAGGCTACAGCCAGACTGCATTGGGACTGCTCAGAGTAATCGGAAACACTCTTTTACCACAAGAGCCGTGAGGTTAAATTAGATGCACGTGGACAAGAAGGTACCTAAGGGCTCTGGCATTGTGTAGTCATGTACTGTACACCTCCATGGATGTTACCTTTGGGATGTGTATCTGGTGCTATTCACTCCTCGTGGCCGCCCCGTGGCCACCTGCTGTAACTTAAAGAAATCAATGCAGTTTCCAAATGGCACTGAGCTGCATCGCTGAATCCAGAGGTTCCTACACGGTGCTATTGCCCTAATAAAACTCTGAATTTATGCACGTAGGATTCAGTCAGACCAACATCGTGCCCCCCAAATCTGAATCCATTTCTAATGCAAAATGTCAGCTCATACACCTTGACTGACTCAAAGAACTAAAGCAAAGCTGCTCTTTCTTGTACCTGTGCTCTGAGCAAACCTGCAAATCTTTTCCTGCCATATTTAGCTCACAAACACACAATATTACATATACAAAACTTCCTGCAATACATCTCAGTGAGTCCGCCTAGTTTACAACTCAGAAATTGTTTGTGAAACATTTGTCTGTACACATTTTATATTTTGTACATTTTTGATGTAACATATCTTGTAAATAGACAGAAACAGTGAAATAAATCATCTGAAAATTTTTGTAGTCTTTGTAAAACCCTAATAATAAGTATTTGGTGTCATCGGACTTAACTGGATGATGTATTTTCTATTGGTTTATTGTTCCTCTAGCTTGTAAACCAGCTTGCGTATATTTTTTTTGCAGGTGTGCACACTGTATCTGTCTAAATTATTACTTTGCCATTAAAGTGGAATTATTTATTGAAAACACAGTCTGGTGTTTTTGCAGTCAGGACCACTTAACAGTAGATATTATTTCAAATATATGAACATAAAAAGAAAATGACAAACTGAAGGATGTGATTTTTCTCTATTCGGCAGAACTAATCTCTGTAGAAACAAAATTAAGTACTGTTTCCAGTTCCAGTGATTCAGCAGGATTTTTGAATGGCTATGTCCTTGGTGGGAACAGGTTGTGCCATCCAGAAACAACTTCACAATCTCGCCATTCTCAGGATTATTTTAAAAGATTAGTCTATTGATTTTAGTGACGAAATATCTGTCCAAAACTAATGAAGTATAATGCCTTATTTTGAAATTCAAAGAACTTAGAGCTACTTCCTCAGCAGGTATACATCAATATTATTTGATAGAATTCAAAGAAAGAAAGTAGAATTTTATTAGCCACCTAATTGTAGACTTTGAGGTTGGAAGAGATCATTATGCTGCTGCAAGTTGCAGCACCTATGCTGTAAGTCTCAGCAGCAGGCCTGTAGTTTCTCCTGAAAGTGCCATATCCCAGGAAAGACCTTTAGACATACCAGAAGAGAGTAGAAGATCCATCACTTTGTTAGCAATATGGATAATAATTCACTGGGTGGTTTGGGTTTTTTAAGGGCTTTATTTGCAGTTAGATCTTACATACCAGTTTTTCAAGAAAATGATATCCCATACTGTTCTTTGTTATGCCCTTTCTTCTTATACTAAAAAGCCAGTCACAATGAAGAACATCTTTTACATCTTTTACAACAGTCTTCTTTGCTTGTCTTTTTGATAAGACAGTCAGCTTGCTTATTCCTAGCTTTTCACAATAAATCACGCCTTTCAGACCTCAGCATGTATATGGCAGCACTTTCTGACTGTGTGATTTATCAGATAGTCGGTTCTGAAATGTAAGTATGAGACTTGCACACGGCATTCCTGTCATGGTTTTACATTTGCTATAAACAGCACTAATATCACCTTCCTACTCCCACTTTGTATTTTCCCTGCTTAGGCTTCAGGGCTGACATTCACTCTCTAATTGCATCATCCCACTGCAAGCTCATGTTCAGTTAATTATCTACCAAGACCCTGACTTCTTTTCATGTTCTATCATTTTGAAATACTTAGTCCAATCCTGTCTGTATAAACTATGTTCTTTCTTCCTTAGATGTATGAGTGCAAATTTAGCTGTATTAAAACAGGATATTCAAATCAGCCCACCCTACTAAATGATTAATTCTCTACAATTGTCATGTGTCTAATTTACAACTTCACCAGCTTCCATCATTTCCAAAACCTGCACTGTCATTTTACTTTGTCTTTCAGTTTGTACATAAAGGTAGTAAGTTATGTTTTGTCAAGAGCAGACTCCTGTTGAATCCTGGCAGGACCTTCCATAAAGATTTCCTGTTTACAGCTACATTGTTTACACCTACTCATGCCTTGGGTATATTTGTATTTCAGTTAACACAGATATAAGCATACAAAGCCACGTGTATATGATATTATAGGAAATACATGGTAGCATGGCTTCTCCATCCCTTTAGGTCTCCAAGGATGGATTAAATTTGTTCCTGTTGAAACAGAATTACATATGTAAGGACAATCTTCCACAAAAAAAAAATTATTAGACTGGGGTGATGTCAGTGTGCCTTTCCTATAATTCAGTGCTGCATTTTTGCACATTGTCCAGCTGCCATTACTTAAGGAAAAATACATGAAATTAAATTGTTAAACTCATTCTGCATCTCCCATCTCAGCACATCTAGCTGTTAATCTTCATCTGGAGACCTGCTTGGTGAATGCCCAGGTTCCCATGAAAGGAATGGGATAGTGCAGCCTCAGAAAGAAGTGTTTTTAGCAAAGTACTTGAGACATTGCTCTTGCTTACAAGAACTCATTTTTTATGCTATCATTAACTAACCACAGTGTTTCTCAGCATGCACTTTTTCTTGATAACTGAATAATGTCACACGAATTAAATGCTACCACTACGTTTGGCAGTGCAGGAGCTCCAGATGCACTGTCATGGGAGAAATGTAATGCTGGTAATAATACTAGTAGCAGAAAATAGAATGTGTCATGAAAGACAAATTAACTAAGGCCAAGGCTATGTGACCTTGCCTTTCTACACTAAACTGCATTTACTGTTCTTTGTTCAATTGCAACCTTAAACAAATGCTGATAAATAGCAATGACAGAGTGCACTGAATAATCATGCCTTTAGTAACAAATTTCATAAATGGCATTATGTTTCTCCTTTGTTAGTGCTTGTACTTGTTTTTCCAGCAGTTTTTGTTAAATTAGATTATACAATTTAGGAAACTGAAATGCATCTTGACAATTAAATGCCAAAGCTGGAAGAAGAGACACCTGGTAAAAAATAAAGCATTTGCATGGTGACACATAATCAGCACTAATAATCTTATCATGCCATATATGGATGGCTCTGACAGAACAAAGAAACAGACAAAATATATATTATCCGTATGACCAAAGCCTAAGGACTTAATGAACTAAAAAATAATTTAAATGAGTGAACTGTATTTTAGCACTTAATTCAATGCACCTTAAACATGTACTGCTGCACTCTGCAAGTGCAATGAGAAGACATACACAGTTTGAAAACAGACTCTTCGGTGCAGGTAAGCTGTTCCACTCATGTAGGCTGCATGCAAGAAAGAGATAGGGCTTCTGCACAGCAGCCCCTGAGCTACCAGACATATATTGGTGGCAGAATGAATAATTTAGCTTCATGATTACCACACTCTTTGTGTAACTGCTGTGATCTTTAGCATACTCTGCCCCTGCTTTTCCAGGTCAGGCTAGTGGCACTGGTTTAGACTACTGGTACTGACTCTTGATTGTGGCTGTGCAAAGTCACACTGGAGGCAGAATTTGCATCTTGACTGAACTAACATTACAATGCAAATGTATTTTTCATCTAGAGGAAATAAGAAACCTAAAAGCTATATAAGAAAACCTTGTTGTTTTGTTAGTAATTATTGTGATTAATCTCATTACTACTTAATGTCTTTGTATTACTGCTTTTGTAGAATTAGTGTGTCTCAAATATTTTATAAGTAGTTTTCTTGTAAAAACAAATTATGTTTTCAAGTATAAAATTATACTGCTTGTTTGAGAGCTGGTTGTTACCTAGTATCAATCTACCAGACTGTTTAACAAACTACATCCACACACAGTAAATTTCATCTCTATCTTAAGGGTCTCTGGCGTTAAAAAACATTTAGTCTTGCTATGTACTCTGAATAAGTCATGTTCTTTAATTTCTGTCCTGAATATAGGGTTAAGCATGTGAAGTGCTTTCCTAATTTCAACTTCAGTGTCTGCAATTTATTCCTCCATAAACCATCATCTTCAGAGAATAAGATGGTCAACTAACTGCTGCTAGATTCAGCTGAACATTGTAGCAACTGTGCAGAGTATTACACTCAAGAATTATAATGTAATTGCATGCTTAGGCACAGCATTCAGTGGTTTGCCATTTTGCCAATTGTAATGTTGAATAAAACCTTCAGACCACGTTGTTAATCAGAAAGGAGGGAGGCCTCCTCCTTTTCTGGAGGGGAGCAGCTGCTGGCAATAAAACCTGACTGCCTATTTTTAGCTACAAGACAATAGAGAGGTTACTCCACCTAGAGAAAGACAGACAACTTTAGGATAACGTTACAGAGCATGCTGGAAGAAATCGTTTGTTCTGAAAAAATATCACTATTATTGAACTGTTACCATTCCTTGGTAAGTCAGGTAACTTTTTAAATTAATCATAATATTTCTTACCAGGTGTTGAAGTTATTTGGGGGGTTTTCTGAACTAAGCAGTAAACAAAATGTAAAATACATGACTGAAATTCATTGTAAGCTTTAGAACAAATATCCAGGCTTTAAAGGCTGTGTTATATTGAAACACTCTGTCTAATCCTTGGGGGCATACTATGATGCACAGAAATTTCACCTGTATCCACATAAACCTCCATATTTGCTCAATAATGTCAAGTCCTGCTCTTGTCCTTCTTCTGAGGGAGCAGGATAAAGAGAAGAAAAAGGTCTGGTTCATTTGCCTATTTGTGTCCATGAATTCTCTCTTCTCAGTTTTGTTAGCAGACATGCTGAATATCAAACCACAGCTGGTCAGGATGTTTCCAACTAACAAGGCTGTCTTTTGAAGCCAAAATGGTGCACCAACGAATGTCAGAGTAAATAAAGCTTGGATGTACCATAAGCAGAGAATATTTTTGTCCTTGTTTCCTGACAGCTCCTCAGGCAGATGCTTCAGAACCAAAATTGCAGAGATATGAAGCTCTGGTGAAGTTTGGTTCAGAGCCCACAGCATAAAGTTTCTTGCTACAGAGATGAAGTTGCAGGAATTCAGGTTCTCGCTCCCCTGGTTGCTCCTGCAGCCCGAGTGGGTAGAGCATCCTGGCATCCCTCAGATGCTGAAGAAATACCCACACCATCCTCAACTCCCATGAAGGAAAATGTCCTAAAGTGAATGATGGGGTAAAAACTGCTAAGAGGTGTGGGAGGAGGAGGGGACAAAGCAGTCATTGCTCTGATCTGTTCCAGACAATATGAGCCAAACCACCTATTCTTTCTAGAATGGAAGCATGGAGAATTTCTTCCCAGTGGTGTATTTTAGATAAGCTTTAACTGAAATTATTTCAAACACATACAGACACACATAGAGGACATTACTGTAAAGATAATTTCTATATGAATCCAGCTTTTTGTTGACACAGGATCCTAAACAGTCTATTTAGACTGCAGTGGCAATGGTAGCTTTGCCGAGGCAGACTCTGCAGCTTGTTCTGGGGACTGCCATTACCAAAAAAAAAGGAAGGCATGTGCTCAGAGAACTCCAAGCAGTGGGGATATAGTATTTTTTTTTTTTTCCACATGGATCCTTTTATAGATAAGAAAATATCTCCTGTCACTGTCACAGGTCCTTTGCCTCCCTCAGCATTTTGTTCACTCCCCTCTCTGCCCTTTTGCCATTTAGCATATCCCTTCTTTTTCTTTTGTCTTTCTCATACAAGCCTCTTCTCTCTGCTGTTCCTGTTGACACCCAGTTTGGCTCCCTTTCTCTGCCTGACACATTTCACTTGTCCATCTCCTCACTCCCCAGAAGGCTGCTGGCTGCTCAGGGTGTGCAAGGACAGCATCATGCCCTTTCCTGGCTCCGAAAGCTGAGCATATGCTGTCACAGCTGAGCAGAGCATGGCAATCTCAATCCAGCCAGCAACATCCCCTCCTGGGCTCTGCCTGAGTGCTGACTCTTCTGCCAGTGCCATGGCAAGGCCCATTGCAGCAGCAGGAGAGGCCAGCAGCCCCTGGGAAGCTCCATACCTTACCCATGGTAATAAGTTTGCAGTGAAAAAGCTGAATGACTTGCGAGGTCGTGGCCCCTCAGTGTTCCCGTCCATTTCTGTATACCCCCATCTCTGCTGACTGAGGAATATTAAGTTAAAAAGCAACCTTTTACTGCTTTTAGTACTCTGCCAAAACTATATAGCTCATATTTTGTAGCTTAGAAGAAGACTGTGGGATATAAGATGGGTGACACACAGTTATCTAGGATACAAGACAGTGGGAGCAGAGGCTCCAAAGCTGTTCTTCAGCTCTCAGACTGAGTTGTTTCAAATGAGATTTATTCTCTTTCTTTATGGTTTGCTAAAGGATATCAGCACTGCCACTTCTGTAATCAAGAAAGGTGAATTTTTACTGCAAAAAATGGTAGAATTTTTCAGTTTCAGAAATTACAGGCAGAAACATCTCATCTTGAAAGAGAAGCAAAGTCTCACTGGTAATTTGAAAGAAAATTAGAAATAGTCATGTTACTATAGTGATATTTGTTAAGTAGTCATTAGCTCCGGGCAAACGCAGAAAATATTTTTCCATGGTTGTCACAGGAATTACAATGAGCAGCTATTATTATTTAATACTTTCTTAGTGATTTTGAAGAATCACGTTGAAGTACTTTACAAAGGCCAAGATGAGCATAATTGTTAAGGAGCAAATAGGGAAATCTCATTAACAGGAGCAGGGTGCAGATGACAACACAGCACAGCTCCATGTGAGGACTGTGTCTTAAAGTGCTGCTAATGAAGAAAGCTCTGGAACTGATTGGCATTCCTTCTGTCTATCACCCCTTATGTCAAAGGGTATTGTAGATATTGTGTAGCTTTAGAACATTTTTTGGACTGTTTTTTGACTGTAAGGTACTGCTTCCAGTATCTGAAAAAGAAGATTCTGGGAAAACCTTTTAGACCCACATAGTTGCTCCTAGAAAATATGAAACATTTTGTTGTCTGTGAGAACACATACAATCACACATCCACATATGGAAACAGAGAAGGGAAAAAGTAGTCATTGGATTTGGGGATTTTATGAATGGGAATTTCATAGGGCTGTTGATGTTAGTTGGTGAAGGAGACTAAATTCTATTTTCAGTGGTGACTAAGGACTACTTGAGAAGACTTCAGATTATCCCTTGAGAGTTTTTAAATTTTTGTTAGTTTGTAACAGTTTTCCTCAAAATTTCCATGTTCAGAGTTAAAAGTGAGAAGGGTAAGCATTTCAGCTTGGAGTCCCAGCAGCATTTATGTCTCTGAATTCAAAATTTCAGCTCTCCCAGTTAACTGGAGTTGGAGGCCTCCATGGCTCAGCAGAGCAGGGATTTCCTGTTTGCCTCTGGGAAGCAGAGAAGATTAATCATATCATATACTGTGATCTAATGCTACATCTGCAAATGAGATTTCCAGGCAACTGCTAGGCATGTGGGTTTAGATCCCATATTTCTAGTTTAATAACTGTAATCTTAGATATAACTCATTTACAGGCTAGTCTAGTCCAGCTAAAAGACTCCATTTCATTAGGACATGGTTAGGCAGACATTCTGGCAGCAGCAGCAGCTTCTGTAACTCCATTAAACATGCTCAACCTAGCTTTTCTCAGGAGATGGCAGCAGTAACATTCCTGAATCGGCTGCAATCATTTCCATTTACTTTGGGTGGCACGAGGTGTAAAGCAATAGTTAGGTGGGAATCAACCCCTTCCCCCTGAAAAATCCTCCCTGCAACTATGTGGAGCATTATGCTTAGAAATACATACCTGTGGGCATTTTTTGCAAAGGGAGTGATGGTTGAAGGGGTACAGATAAAGAAATATGAGTTAGCTGAGCCTTACCTGAAAATTTCACATGTAACCCATAACAAGTCTTTCACTTTTTAAGCCATCCAAACAAGGTACTTTAAGCAATGCTGTGGCAGGGTAACCATTCCATGTCATTGCTCCCAACTTGCCTACAAAGGTCCCCTGTGTCAGAGGGGACCTTTGTAACACAGCAGAGGGCTGAAGAGGGAGGGCGAGAGTCGACTGACAGTGCTTGTGCTTGGTGGTGAGCAGGATTTCACTTTGCCATGGCAGATGCAGATGATGCAAGGGAGAAGACAGAGGATGGGCAGTGACATGACAGAAGCTGGCTGGAAGCAGAGAAGGCTATTTTATATTTTAATCCATATGGGTTGTTTTTTGATGCTGTATTGAGAACACCCGAGCACTTACGTACTATGAAAAAACAGCTTTCATGTCTTGTTTGTACTATAATCCTTCCCCCAGGGGGAGAAGAAGGGGCAGAACATTTTGTTTTCTGAAGACATTTTCATTTGCTTTTCTTTAAATCCATGTGCTGCTCTGAGACTGCAGCAGTCAGAGGTGGGTCTCTGGCAGCAGCAGGTGAGGAGCTCCCTCTCAGTGCAGGGCTCCCAGTGGGGTGTGCATGGGCAGGATCCACCCTGCCCACAGAGATCCTTTGCACTGAATGCACAGAGAGGCAGAGGACTCCCTTCCACTCAGATGCACAGAGTGAGGTTTTTTTAATATACCTTGGGCACAACTTTGCTAGCATTGTTTATTCTACCAATGTGTTTGGTTTTGTTTCGAATGCTGAGGAAAGCTTGCATGCAGCTCAGAGAGAGGTTTGCTGTATGCACAGCATCCTGACTTGCAGACAAAGACAGCTATTTTACTCCATGTTACCTAGAATTTTCTAGGGCTGTGGACTTCACACTCAGATATATCACAGAGCCTCAGTCCAGCTGACAGGTGACAAAAGCAAGAATAACCATTGCCCTGCCCTTACCCTCCACTGTTTGCCAGTTGTAATCTGTGTTCCTTTTCAGCCTGCCACTTTTTATCAGTGCTTTGATAACATCCAAGTATGAGATGGTATTGGTGGCAATGATGTACTGATCTGTATATCTGTATTTTTCCCATATGGTTGCCTATGAGTCAAGACTTACTGTTCCTAGTTACGGGAAAAAAATCCCAAAAGACCCTCTAATTATTTATGCAATGGCTGTTCAAAAAAGAAAAATAATAAAAAAACCCAAAGAAACAAACAAAAGCCCCCACAGACCAACAAAGAAAAATATGACAGAAAAGTCCATAATGCTGTGGTTTTTTTCTACCTAGTTCATCTAGGAATCCCACCAGGAAAACAAGTTTTCCTGCACAAAGATGGTAACTTGCCTCAGACCCATAATTGGTCTCTCCATCCATTTCTTCTGTCTTATAGGCTGTAGGTTGCCCTGAGCCTTGGCAGTGCCTGAGTGTCTGATCAGTGCCCAAATACTGAATGACCCTTGAAGTTGCTTGAGTGCATCATCTGTGGTTAGATATTTAACAGAAGTTGTTGTCATTATTTTCACTAACCCATCCAATAAATCTGGCACATCCCAAGCTTTCTGATACATAAACAGCCTTATTCTGCCTGATAATTACAGAGGGTGGAAAGGGTAGGTTTTGTGTTGGCCCCAGCAGGAGACCTGTAGATTTTAGGTATACCTGTGATCTTAAAAGAAAAAAAAGAATAAAATTAAAAAGGCAGGGGAAGGAGAAGAGCTGCAGATAGGCCACATTTGCTTTAACATGGAGAATTGAAGCATCACAGCTATTTATTAGTGTCCTTGGGATGCCAAATAGATAAATAAGGAAGAAAAAGTGAGTTTCTTCAGAGAAGGACTTCTCCCTTTCTTCCTAATACTCCTAAAAGAGACAGCCCCTAAGAAAGATAAGGCAGGTGACTTTTGAGGAAAAAAAGTTAATGTGTTTTTAAAAATTATGTATCTTACCCCTGCCCAGAGCAGGCATGTCAAGAGCTATAGTGGACACATGATATTTATGTGACAGCTGAAGAATTATAATTTAAGGAGACCAGAGCCAAGACTGTGATAGCAATTATCTGTACAGAAGAAGAAATAGGAGAGGCTACAGAAGAAGAGGTATTTCATGGGAGCAGCAGTCTTTATCTAAAAACTCAGGTGTTTCTGTACTTCCTTTCACATCACACCCTCCTAATTCCAAATGGTAAATGGCGTGGAGAGGTGAGTGGTCTGTGCTTTGTTGTTTCCAGGTGGCACAGCTGGATCCTGTCTGGATCTAGTTCTCCCTCTGCAACTGAGAAACAGAGGTTATTAGTGCTAGAGGTAGGCTTTTGAGAGAATAGTTTACAGAAACATATACTACTTGCTATTGAAGAACTGCTCTCAATTTTTAGAACATTTTACATTCTCTTCTGTCTTTGAAAGTGAAAACTGAGCAAGAGGACAAAAATGTATCCTCTTCCCTAAATGGTAAATTTTAGGATGAAAAATCTGAGTAGGGATCAAAATGAGGGTGGTGAAACACTGGAAGTGATTGCATAGGTGTTCAAAACCTGAAAGGATATGACCATGAGAAGTCTGCTCCAACTGCTAAGTTAAACATGAGTTGAGCAAGGAGTCAGGAAATGTAACCTTCAGAAGTCAATTCCAAATTTAGTTATTCTGTGATTCTAGTAAAGAAGGATCAGAAAAGAAATTAAATACGTCCATAAAAAGTGAATTTATTTACTAAAATGAAACACCGCATCTAGCGGCAGTCAACTGCAATTCTCTTCTGAAGAGAACAAGTAGGAGAAGTAACAACTTCTTCGTACATTGTTTTCAATATCTCTTCACTGCAGTCCAGCAGGAAGAACTCAGATAATATTCTCATCTTCTAACAAAAGCTTTGCTTCCTCTTTAATCAATCATCTGCATCTCAGGCACCCTCTTCTTCCTTACCAAATTTTCAGCTTTGTGGCAAGATGTGCCAATTGCTTTCCATGGTCAGACCATGGTCAGACATGGATATGCCACATTTATTTTAAGGTGTGTGCGATGAAAGAGTGAATTCCAGTGGAAATGTTCAGCACTGAGTCTACAGTTAAATTCAGTGAGTGTGACAGACAAAAGCCCGACAGCCGTACAGACTCGTGCTCTGGTAACACTCTGCATCTGGGAGGGGCAGCATCTGGGGCCATATCCCTGTTTATTGTGAGTATTCCTAACAGGGAAACAGGTCAAAGCCTGAGATGACAACAGTCACAGGTAACAGCTTTACTTGGGTTGTAATGTCTGGAGGTGGTCACCTCCAGACTATGGAGGTGATAAGATTTTCACAGTATTAGGGAAAAAAAGAAGACACATAATGGCAAATGAAAAATGCCTTAGAAGTATTTCTGTCTTTAATAAGCACATGGAATTATTCTTACACTTGCTAGGTTCTCAATTATTGGTAGACATTGGCAATCCGTGAAAAACCTGTTCATACTCCACAGTGGTGATTCAAAAGGCATATGGATTGCTGGGAATTCTGAAAACTGGAATTTAAAATAACACTGGAGTTATGATACAAATAAATACTTTACATTCAGTTGCTATGCTGATGATGCCCATTCAAACAGGATAGTGGAAGAAGAAAATTATTAACAGCATGTGAGTGGAGATGAATAGCCAGGGAATTCTTGGAAAAGAAAGATCAGTAAAAGTATCATAAGCCATGAACAATAATACAGAATAAAAAATTAATATTTTTAATTTCTTGTTTCTGTGCTACAAGTGGGGAAGAAGGAGGACAACCAGTGAACCAAATTATGAGTTAACAACCTGGCACTGTTGGTAGGCAGGATGCATTATACAAACACAGCTGGGCAAAGCATATCAGCTACCACAGTCCAAGGGTCAGGATGAAGGAACAACAATGCCTGAAAGAAGGAGGTTCCAAATTGCACTAGGTCCACAAGCAGTTATTATGAGCTGCTGAAACACAGTGATCAGAGTCCCTACAACACTACACACTTAACTGAGTGCTGGGCTCTGTGTCCTTTTGCTGCTTGTGCTGTTACTCTGGAAAGCTCTGTGAGGATAGCAAAGCACATCTCTTAAACAACCCTGGGATGCTGTCTGGCACAACAAGGAAGGCAAATCCTGCCAGCTTCCAGTCTCCTCTTGCTGTGATGTTATTCTTTTGCTTTTGTGGTATGGTTTATTTAAAAGGGAAAAAAAAAGAGTACAACGTTGAAAACACAAAGGCAGCCAGGACCCACACCACCTGTTTTCCCCTGGTGCTTCTGTGTAGTGTTCTACTGGGTAGACTTTGGCAACAAAAATGCACATTCATTGACACAACAGGTGGTTTCAGCCACAGCCTTCAACTTTGTTTAGCTGTTATCATAGAAAATCAAATCTGCTATGACTTTTTGTGCATGTAATATTGCAGGAGTTCACCTTAATTAGACACTAAAACTAACTTTGACATCCCTGTTGTTCTTCTGGATAGAAAGATCAGCCAAAAGTCCTGTACCTATGCTAAGTATTTAAGATTTTGGTGTATTAGTTTGTCTAGTGATGACATGAAGATGTGCTGCAAGCAGAACTGACAGAGTGCTGATCGGCTTGTTAAAAATTCACAAATAAGAGACAAAAAAACAGTAGCGGTGAGCCTTTACTCATGATACAAACTCATGACTTTAAAGAACAATTTTCAGTTATTGGACCTGTTTAAATATTCTTCCCACTCTGCAGAAGAGCTTTCTCTTCTCAGAAATCTCTCATGTATGTAATCATAAGCTGTGACTATGATATCTCTTACTTTGCTTGTCAAATAATTCCCATAATCTTGTTCAAGACCTTTTGTTTGTTTTGTTTTTTTTTACTCTGTTACACTATCTCATGGTTCCTTCCTATCCCAGTTCTGGTTTACAAGCCTCCATTTTGAAGTTTGAGCTTTGGAACTGGATGATCTGTTCCAGGCAATGTCATTCATATCATCTTCTAAATCCTTCAAATTTACCTTGGTCATTAATAACTTGTGGGTGCTACTCCCGTTCATAAGTTTTTAACCATGTCTAGTATCATTCCCCTGGAAGTGTTTGGCATTATTCTGTGTGCCCTATTTACTCCTTTGCTCAAATAGTCTAAGGTCGATTAAAAAAATCTCTGTGATCAGTTTTCACTTTTGAAAAGTTCTGCAATATAAGTACTCTGCATTTTTTTCAATGGCTTCTATTGAATCCCTGCTGCTTAACAAAATCCTAAATTACTCTGGGAGAGAAAGTATTTTATCACTGTAAGACATAATTTTACCATATGATGTCTTTCCTTACTGCAGATAAACGTACTTCTATGTTCTTTTTTGTGTCCATGATTATTGGTTATTCTGTCTTATCTGTTTATTCTTAGAATTTTCTTTGTTCAGGCTCTGCTTTATGAACAAATAATCAATTCATATTTTCCTGCAACAGCTTAGTTCTCCTTTTGCCTTCCTTCTCAGTGTTTCTCAATTCCTTGTTTCTGAGTCATATAATTCAAAGTATGAGAAAGGTCGTATCTTGTGAGTGTATCTATAATATCCATACCAGAAGACAAACAATTCTAATGTAAATATAAATGTAGACATAAGTGTACACACACCTAGACACATAAATAAGGGGCTTTTATATATATTATTTTACTTTCACTTTTTTTCACTTTGTCTCATAACCAACTTCGTCTTCCATTCATTGTTGTTTTCATTTAAGTCGAGGGATTCCAGTTTTTGATGTTCTTAAATTTCCAGTCATGTTTACATGGTTCTGTCGAATTGCTTTTTACAGATGATTCATTTCCTCTACTTTTTTTTACATTTAAAGAACACCTCATTATAATATAATTTTTATTCCTCATTCTGTTTGCAAAAAACCAACGTAAAGAGTCATGATTTCATCTGTGCTATGTGATCACATCTGCACAGCCACAAAGATCGCAGAGAGGCTCTTTCTGTGCTCCCAATGTACCACATGTTATTCCTGGTTTCTGGCTCTGTGATCCAAACCCTACTTATCTGGTAAGATGAGGCCCAACACAAAGTTCCTTTGTGTTGAGTGAGCACATCTGACTTAAGACATAAACATGCAAATATAAGTTACTATTGGCAGTGTCACACAGGACAAAAGTTCTCCTGATAATGCAGTATTCCCTCATTACTCTCTGCTAGTAGTGGATGTGTAAGATGCAATATTCTCTTATCTTCTCTGGAGTATTTTATGATAAGAATTTACACCAATTACTGTTTGAAGTCTTGGAATAGGTGATGCTGCACAATCCAAGACACTCTAATACCCAGATGCAAGACCAGTAATTTCTGAGCCTGTCAAATTTTTGCCCTTTAGCCTACTTTATTGACCTGAAATTGAATCTGCCCAATAGATGAACATGTCAAAGCTCCCACAAAATCTCAGTAAGAGTTTTAAGGTGAAATGTGTGCCCTTTAATGAGCAGTTCTGATTACTTCTGTTCATTAATTAGGTCCCTTATATTGCTTTATAGGCAATTAGAGGGTTTTTTTTTCTCCCCATGTGCTTTCATGTCTAGATTAATTTTGATTTCAAACCATATTCTGGCACTCATTTCCTCTTTTCATTTCTCTCATTTTTTCTAAATGCCTTCTGATTTGTTTATCTGGGCTCTCCCCTCAAAGCTTTCATTACATTGACATAGATTCCAGCAAATCATATAACTCCTTTTCCTTGTGAAAGGCTAACCAAGTGGTCTAGCAGAAGAGAGAATATCAGTCTTATAGCAGCTAACTCCCAAAAACAGAGCAGCCAAAAAAAAACCCCTTAGCCTCTCTCTTCAGGTACTAGTGAAAACCAGGAAAGCCCTCTGGCTGTGTTCTACCTTCCACTCATTTCTGAGTTTCTCTAAAGCAGTCTGTGGGCCATGAAGATGCTGTTGGGCAGCATCCCTGGGTCATCACCTTCAGTGTATCCTCATTACTGATTTCACCGGTCTATTGAATCTCCAAGTACACCAGAGGCTACAATAATGTAGAGGTGCCCAGCAAACCTTAAATGAACTTACTTGACCATTACAGTTTGCAATGGCCATAGCCTTAAAATTGAAATTTACTGAAGAAACAGGGACAATTAACTCACTTTGACTTCTTTACTGCTTGCTCCCCTGCTGCCAAGGTTTGAGCAAGCCTGACCTTTTCTTTCTTCTTCTTCTTCTTCTTTTTTTTTTTTTTTTTTTTGTGTCAGTTCTGAAAACCAGTTCTGATACTGAAATACCTCACTGCAGACCTGCCAGTAGCTGTACTTAGAGAGTGACACCTTGTGTCTCTGCCTTGGGGAGATAACACACCATCTGCTGTCTCGTCCTTTACAGGATGTTCTCTCAATTCCATTTGGGGGAGAAGGCATCACACCAAACTCCATTCTGATCTGAAAACTTGTTCTAAACATTATATCCTTGAGCAAGAAATTAACCTAAACCTTTACTTGAAATCTTTATTTTAACCCAAATCTGAAAAACTGACTATTGTTTCCTGAACCTTGATTGATTTTTTTACCTGAAATTTATGGGAAAAAAACTAAACAACAAAAAAAAATCCAAACCCAAGCCATAAACTTTCTATCACAGCTAAATTCAAAACAGGCTGGACTGTTTTGGACAAGTCTGTGTGACTTGTTTGGATACATGACATCTTTTTTATGGATTTACTTAGTTTTCCTGCAGCTGAGAATTGTGTGTCTGTGTCTTCCTTTCTTCTTTCTTCACAGTAGCTTTTCTGCCTTCTTGGCCAACTGACACTTACAATATCAGCTGCAGTAGTCATGTCCATGACCTAATGATCTTATATCAAATTCTTCTATTTTCCTCTATGCTGGCAAGAATGCAACCATTCTTCTCTACCTCCCTGTCCTGGTCCTGAGTTTCTAATTTCCATTGGCCATGACATTTCTCTCCCATTTCTCAGTGGCTAGCTTTTTCTCCTTTGAAATTTTGTCTAATCTTAAATTATATCTCATCTCTACTTCTTGGTCTAATTTATCACTCTTCTGGAATAGCCATCATTCTGCATTTTATACACAGGTTGTTTCTCCTGGGTTGTGGTAGGACAAACTCCAACACTCATCCATTATCAGGAATAACCACTGTGGTTTATGATTTCTGAACTCCCTGGTTAATCTAGCTGCTAGCCATCTTTTCAAAGTACATATTTGAAAATACATAATATATCAACATGGGTTTACATATAAATTGAAGACTTACTGGGTGATAGGAAGAATCTACTTTTTTGGTTGTTCTGTTTTTATAATTCATTAGATGCTATATCTAAAATTAGCCAGTGGCCATTTGTAGAGGAAAAATACTGGATTAGACAATACCACTGAATTTTAATGCAGGGAAATTTTCAAGCTCTGTGTGAAAAACCATAACCTTGACAAGTCATTATACCCCAAAATATTTTGAAGGGCTTTCCTAATGAGATGAAGAGCAAACATAACTGCTATGTTTTCAGTCTCCTTGTCTACAACAGTAACAAGTAATGGTAACTATGGAAAACATTTTCTTGATACAGACAGCTAGATAGAAATCATCAGCTATTTCTATGTTCTCATAAATGCTTTTACATGATTTCCAGTTTGCAAAAGTGTTTTATTATATTACAACTTGTAATTAATAATCAGATGAAAGAGAAAAGACTTCATAATAAGTATATTGTTGATGGGACAAGAGTAAGTCCTTGAAGACAAGAAAAAACATTGTAAAAATACTCATGAAAACACAATATAGTTAAATATTCAAATCAGTAGAACTACAGGAAGAGTAAGGTGAGGTAAGTAAATAGCAGTCAGGATTTAAACTCCCCGTTGTACTTCTTCATATTGCAAAAGCATGATAGCACTGGTGTGGAACAGGACTGCCCAGGCTTACTAGCTCTGAAGATCCACCACTCATAAAATTTTAATAACCTTTATAACATGCAGCTGTTCAGAGATAAAGAGCCTGGCTGTAAAATTACAAACAGTCTTTGTGGAGTAAAAGCTAAAAATGCAGAACAGCATCTGGAGTAAGTTGAGCTTGAAGAAAATACACATGCTTACTCCAGAATTAATCAGGCAACACTGTAAAAATTTTGACTTTCAATATAAATCAATTGAGGGAGGGAAGGTTGTTGGGTTTTTGTTCACAACACTCTTCACAAAACCTTATTCCTGCCAGGTCTCCCTTTGAAATACAGAGGTGTTTCTATTAAAGCCAATGTCCTATTTTAGTACTTTAAACCAGACTCTACTTCAATTATTCATATGTATTTCATACAAATTGTACTTGAAGCACTTCTGCTCTTGAAAACAGACACTCTTTAGGATAATTTATTTGCCTTTTCCTTCATGATATATATATGTATATACTCATAGCTCTTCAGGGTAATATTTTAGCCCTATTCTTTGTGGTACATGCATCTTCATATCTTCAGAAGTAAGAAATTAGAAAAACAGTTGTAGCAGTGAGGACAGTGACCAGGAAAAACTGATTTTGAGGTGAGAGAGAAACCCCTTGGCTGTGTAAATGTCATATGGGAGGTAAAGTTGTAAAAACAAGTAAACAGAGAAGAACCAGAAGAATGGAAGTCAGAAAGAAGCGGGCACACTGGTGAGGAAATTGGGATAGACAAAGAAGCTGATGAAGAACAGATCTTCACTGAACACGCAGTCAAAATCCAGGGGAGAGCCTAGTCCCACCAAGAAAATGCCTGACAGCAGGGAGACTGTAAGGGAGAGGAGGAATGAAGCTGCTGTCTGAGAGGACAGCATTCTCTGGAGGCTCACAACAGAATGAGAGGTCTGTTGGTAGACATCAAGTCTGCACCAGTGCAAGAAAAGATTAGCTAAATGTAATCACTTGTGTTTGATACCAATTCACTGCCTTTCTACGAGGGCCTGCCCTTCTCTTTCTGTCCTGCAGCTTTCAGCATGCTGAAAATATGCATGCTGCTCTCCGTTATGTAAAGAGCATTTTTTTTCCTGTTCAGACTCCTACAGTGTGCCAGGTGGCATGGAAGGCAGAACAGTTGCACAAAATACCCTTTTTATATCAGGCAGCATTTAAATGGTGCTGTTCATAGAGTGTGGCCCTGTTCCCACTGGAGTCAGTGGGTGCTGCTGAGCAAAGCTACCACAATGAGTTTAGGTCTTATGCTTTTGAGGCACTGTCCCATTATAGTCCACACCTCAAATAGCATCGTCCCTCTAACAAACAAGCAGGGATGGATGGGAGCAAGCTGCTTCCCTGGCTGTTTCCTGCAGCACTATTTTATACTCACCGTCTGCCCACCCATCTGTTCAATATCTCTTACAAAAACTGAAAACATTCCTGCTTTTTAAATTGGTGAAAAATGCCTCAAAAGAGGAATGAGTACTGTGAGATCTCCATGAAATGACTACTAGACTTTTCTCAATTAAAGGAGATAAAACCTGGAAATTAGGAACATTTTTATTTCTTGAAGGATACGGTCTTTTCTGAGAAATTTGTGAAAGCAGCATATTTTTTCAAGGGTTTAGAAACCAACTGTCAACTCTGGTGCCCCACTCAGTCCCTATTTATGGATTTGTGGCTAATATTGAAATGTTTGATGGCACAAAATTGCTGGCTGATGTTTCTGGGAGCCTTTGCCTGTCAAGTGAGCCACAAAGCTCCAACCTGAGTTCATGGGTTGTCAGGAATATTCCCACAAATACTGGGAAGCCACCATCACTGAGGAGCACTTCATAGCCAAGCTCCATGTGATGGTACTGTCAGGCACTGACTTGTTCTTGCCCTCTTCAGACCTGATTTCAGCCACAGATAAAACTTTGAAAGTTGTGACCAGGCCTTGGCTCACAGCTACCTTGAGGATGGCAGATTTGCAAAACAAGAACAAGGTGAAGCTCAAAGTGGGCAATGAGCTGCTGATGTGGGGGACCCTTCCCGGAATCCCCGGTGCCAGTAGAGGCAATCCTCAGCTGGGAGTGGTAGGGCTTGGTGCTGGCCCAGGCTGATGTCTGGTTTGCTGTACTTTCTTGCCTTGAGAGGTTACTTCTCTTAAGAGGGGACCACTCCCTGCCAGTGTCTGAGAAAAGCATCCTTAGAAAAGTCAGATGACAGCAAGGATCCTCTCTGAATGAGGCCATGGCCTTTCTGTAAATGGAGCAAGAAGAAAAGCTTTCAGGTCAGAAAAGAGGAAAGAGATCTTCTAAAGCATTCACATAAGGAGAGGCCCATTAGGAAGCTTTTGGAATGATGAGGTAAGGCTACTTGGAGTTGTGTATTGACTCGGAGAGGCATATTGAGCTGGCAAAGACTCAGTAATACTCCTTGAGCAGGGAAGGAATTTGCTTGCTTTTAGATACAGTTATTCAGATCACCATTAAATAATCTAGACTCCAAACCTGAAGCCTTACTGCTGGTTTTGCAAGTGGCCAGGGAATAATTTTTCCAATGCCCTCAAATAGAAAACTGTAGTAGGGATTAGGTCTGGCTGTGCATGGGGAGTGGCTCATTATGTTTTATAACCCTGAGGTTTTGCTCTTCTGGTAATTAAATCAGTTTATTCATGAGCCTTTCAGGAAAGGGAAGAAAAGGATAGACTGAAGATTCTTCCCGTGACAGGAGGGAACACTGCTGCTGAGGCTACCTTGGCTTTCACACAGATGAAGGCGGGTGGGCATGAAAAATTGCATGTACGGTAACAGACACAGCCGAAAAACAGCCTCTAGAAATCGCGCTTTTAGGAGCTGTGTTTGCCTTCTTGTTAAAAAGTAGTCAAGTTAAGCAATGTCTGTCTCACACGGAGACTTTATGGTGTTCTAGTCTTAGATGGGGAATGGCTACTAATGCCAGCTGTTCATCTTCATTTAAGAAACAGAGAAAAAGTTACTTCTTGAATGCCACAGTGAGCTGGTGCTGAACTTCATCTCTTCTTGACTTCTTATAAACCTAAGACAGCTCAGCACCCCCGCTGCTTTTCCTGTTGTGAGTAATGCCTTGTTTCATTGAAATCAAGGCTTATGAAGGAGTCTCTTCAAAATTTCCCGTTTGAAGCTTATGGCTTAACCTCTTATCTGAAGAAAAGGAATCATACAGAACACAGGAATAAACTGTAGCTTGAATTACAGAATGTGGAGTCAGATTCCAGTAAAAACTAAGTAACTAAGATTTGGGATATCTTTAAACATATTCAAATCAAACTGTTGACAATCTTTTCTGTAGAGACAGCATCTTGTGCTATTAAAGAAAAGGTTTATCAGCAAACAACGTGCACTTCAAAGACTTAGTCTTTTCCACTGGGCTTGTCTCCAATGAGAAAAATAAATATTAGAAACTGCTGAGCAGCTGCACTGAGCAGAAAAATATTCAGGCATGTTTCTAGCTCAGAGAATATTGTCTACTCTAAAATTTAGAGTGAAAGAAGGTTGAATACTGCCTCTGGTACAAACGGTGCCAATATTCTTCTTAAAAGATCAATCTAATAACAATGACTCTTACATTGTGCCACATGTAGACTACAAGTCCCACTCTGCAATGGTTCACAGTGCTGCAGGTCAGAAGACAGTTTGCAAGATGTGAAGTTGAGTATTCGGAACTGCAGTCTGTGCATGATGAAGCTCCAGATTAAAAGTTTTTATAAAAGACCTGTTTTGTGCAGGCAGAGTGCAATATTTCTGACAGATTCTAGCCCACAGTTTGCCTAAAATTTCAGTCTTCTTGTGCTTATTTAAAGGAGAATGTCCTACTGCAATGTGAAATAATAGAGTTTCTCAGGTGATGTGAGAATTTCTGGCTTTATAAAATTATTTTCTTGTTAGGGAAGCAAAAAGATTGAATAAGGCAGACTGCCTAAAACTAACTTAAACTTCATGTAAGGAGCTGGTGGAATACCTGTTGCAGTCAAATCTATCTTTTATTTCCTAAACTCAAATATCTCTGCATTTTAGTCTTAGCCCAAACAAAGTTCAGCTGACCAAAAGGGACTCCAAGTACTAGAACAAAGGAAAAAACAATGGGGATTTGTGGAATTAGAGGTTGATTTGCTGTTTCTGATTGGCATTTGTACACTGAAATCAGGTTGTTCTCAATACTTCTGTGATAGGAGGCAAGGCTGGTGTGTGCCAGCCAGAGCAGGATGCTGTGGCCACTAATTGGGCCACCCCTGCTCTTCCCAGACCTGTGTAAAACCACTGCTTGTATCCAAGTCCCACATGGTTTGTGTAATCTTTAGGTGTTGGAGCTCAGCAGTCATTAGAGGCTTGGAGCTTCAGTCCCAGACTCTGGAGTGCGTTACAGGCTAAATGAGATCCTGTGCCGTGTGGCTGAGACTGTAATTGCCCTTGTCAGCACTGCAAGGCTGCAGCAACCATCCATCTCCAGTGGATATAAATACATGTGCAGAAGGTAGTGAAAAAGGTCTTAATGTGCATAGAGGTAAAAAAAAAAAAAAAAAAAAAAAAAAAAAAAGTATGAAAAAAAGTTTTAAAGTGAAAAAAGGAAAAAAAAAAAAAAAAAAAAAAAAAAAAATGTAGCTGGAAGTCTTTAAAGGAAGAAGATAGCTAACATTAAGATAGAGGCTGTCTACTCCCACAGCAAATAAAAAGTTTTCAAGAAGGTTTTCTTTTCTCCTGTGTTGGCAGCCACTTTGTTAGATAATTGCTGTGTTCCAGCCAAATGATACTGATAAACAGCTTCTGGAGATTGTCTGTTGCTTATTAGGGTAGAGAGATTGTCCTTTTTGTAAGAGTTGTAGACAAAATAATAGGAAACTTCTAGCATTCTGTCTTTTCTGCTGTGCATACTTTTGAGACCTAGAAATCAGTTTTGTTGATGAGATGTGTATCTAGCACAAGCAGTCGCACTAGAGATGTATTTATTTTCTTCTGGAAGGGAAGAGCTCATTAATTAACTTTGCTATTAAGATGGAATTTCTCTATTAAGAATGTGGAGAATGAAAGATGCAGTGAAGTAGTTTTCTTCTAGGCTAGGGGACTATGCAAGCAAGCAAGGAACTAAGGCATTTGTCCTCCTTCTCACTGGTCTGCAGCTACTTATAATTGTGATGGAGGAGTACAGTCTACCTTTTCTCCCCAGACTCTCTGAGTGGTTTTATAGGAAGCATGTACTATGGAGGAGGACAAGCTATACGGTGTGCTTTCCAAGTTAAAATTAAAGTACAAAACAAGTTGAAGCTTTTTGAAACAGCCTCCTAATAACTACACAACACAGTGGAGAGAGGTAGCCCAGTATCTCTTGTAAGACTATTTTAATCAGCTGGCCCAAATACCAAAGTAAATCCTTACCAATTTCCCAACAAGCTTGTTTAAATGCAAGCAGTGCTTAGTTCATTCAGCAGCACAGTTTAGAAGACCACAGGGTGAGGCAGATTTGTCATTTTTTGCAGTTATGACAAAGACTGGTAGAGTGGCTTGGCACCCTGACAAGATGCTGAGGGTGCCAGATTTTATTAGGCTCCTGATCCATCCCTGAAAGTTGCAATAGGGCAGCATTCCCTTCCCCGTAGCAAAGCACTAGGACCACAGTATGGATTCAGCTGGTCAGGGCATACCTGACATTTCTGTCCTCTTGATTCAAGGTCAAATCCTGAGTCCTCATATAATGCATATCAGTGTTATCTTCCCTTATCTGCTCACATAAGGTCATCTGAGAACATTTTTTTTATAAAATGAGTGTGGTAGAACACAGTCAGTGGCTTCTCAATATGGTTTCTAAACTAAGGAGTTAGGGATTTGGTAGGGCAAAAGATCTCACCTTTGAGTATATCTTTCTGAAAATGAAAGGCATTTTCTTCATCCTAATGTAGAAAACCAACCAAAGTAACTTTCTTCCAAGGAGAGGTCATTAAGGTTTTGATATCAAACATTAATCTAGCTACCACTGTCTCCTTTTATAGAAATAGTTTTTCTAGAGAGCGATTCATCTCATCCAAAGACATCTAATGTAGGTCAAATGAATTGCTCTTTTGAGGCATCTATTTTTCTTCCTTGGCTACAAAGAGATCTTAAGATGAGTGACGCTGGTGTCTGAAAGTGAAACATCTTAGCCAGGGTAGGTGAATCTCACTCGGAACAGGGACAAAAAGAAGCTCCATGGGGGAAAGTGTGCTGGACCTCATCAGGAGACAGATGTCACCAGTGTAAGTGTTTAGTGTATATACTATTAATATTTATTTTATGCTATTGTTTGACATGATAGTGACTCCTTAATATTAGGTCCTTTTGTCTCTGGCTTTATGGTGCCTGTATCTTTTGTCTCTACATTCTTGGATGATCCCTTCCTTTTCTGTCTAATTGTTCTTGAATTTTCCCTCTCCCTTGCTCTTCCTTCATTATGTTTCTCCTGAGCATCTTTTTCTCTCCTTGCAGACAAGTACCCCCCAGATGTCAAATGCACAACTGCATGAGCTCACAGTTCACCCCATGCTGAAGGGCTTTAAGGAGTTGTAATTGCACAGAGGAGAATCTGGGGGTTGAGGACTGTCCTTGGCAATGTCCTTTGCATTACTGGCAGTGCTCCTGTATGAGACACTGGCTTTTTTTATTCCTTTTCTGACTCTGGTTTTTGTACCCTATTTTTCTGTCAAAGAGAACTACACTAGCTTCCTGCTTCTGCAGATGGAAGCAGCTGCCTGGGAAATTGGCAGAGCCCAGTCAGAACTATGGAGAAGCTGAGTCTGTTCAGCAGGGAGGGAAAAGAGACTGCTGCAGGCAGGGGGTTTTCAGACCAGAGACTATTTAAGCAAGTCACTCAAGGACAGATGTTTCTCTTTTATTATAACAGCTTCTCTGGAAGATCTTTAGGTAGTGAAACCTGTTTGGAATTTCACTTGCAAAGTTACAGTACTTACCGGTATATCCATTCCACATGAATCATGTGTTTTGCACATTCATGCCACAAATTCTGGGAACAACTTCCACAAGGTCATCTCTCTTTTTAAAGCAATCTCTGCTAATACACTGAGCAACTGATAGTATTATAATTTATATTCTTTGACTTAAGGTTTTTGTCACCCTTACCAGACCCCCATAATTAGAACAAACTGGAACACAGCACTTTACCCTTAGAACAACAGAAGAAAAAAAGTGAATGAGAGAGAAAAGGTCTTCTGTTCTCTGTTATATATTTGTAGAAGTGTTCTTCACAAATCCTTGGAGAGATTAAATGGATGGTAGTTGTATTAACTTTTAATTGGTGCTACCTCCTAGCAAATAATACTCATGAGAGAGATAGATCCTTCTGGTGTGTAAACTGCTATCATTCCATTGACCACCACTGAGCTTCACAAATTCAAAAAATCTGAGAATTAGGTCTATGAGGTCTCCCTGAATCTTCAGAACTCATTGTAAGCGGATCCCACTGTACCTAAGACTGGCATTAAGGAGCTATAAATCATTTGTTGTAGTGAGAGCAACCTCTTTATAATTTTCAGCTTTTGCTTTCTCTGTTATTCTCCAGTCTGTTAGTTTGTGTTTTAGGCTTTTTTTCTTGTCTCTTTGTTCGGTGGCATTAATTTTGCTTATTAGTAAAAGTTATGCTGGAAGATGTTGAAATAAGGGGAATTGTCTTATGCCTAACATAGTTTTAATTTTTGATACTGATAAAAACCAATTTTTTATTTCTTGTTTCCAGTGTATTAGCTCCTACAACCTTAATTAGGTCAGGGGCCCACTGTACTAGAAGGGGATGCCGTAAAAGAGAGTCCCTGAAGCACAGGACCTAAACTGTAGAGATAAGAAACAGCAACTGAGAGAAACAAAAGAACAGGGAGGACATGAAAAGGTCTAGATAGGCATGAAAAACAGACTCTAATTTCTATCTGCACAATTCCTGGGTGTATTAAGCCAATCAGTAGCGATGATAGCACCTCTGTTATTTGCTTTTCCAGCACTGCTAGGCTGAACAGAATTTAAATTTCAGAGCACTGAATACTAATTGTGTTTGTATTACCCACTTGCCTTTTTCTCCTGGTTTTTGAATGCTTTATCACAGACCTTGTATTAATTAAAGCTTTGCAATAGATAGGATTGTTTGGCCTGTATAAACGTGACTAAAAATATCAGCCTCTTTCACAGCATCATGAAAGCCAGGGCCAATTGCTTGGATAATGACCTGCAGAGCAAGGTCCTCCCACCATTATGGTGCACAAGTCGATCCTTTTCCCTTCTGACAGGCACCAATGAATCAAAAGCAGCCAGTCCAAAGCCACCCTACCTCAAAGGCACCCTCCATGACTGGAATGTCACTGCAATATAGTGGCTCCTTCTGCCATGAGATACACAGTGCTCCATGGTTTTAGTGAATGCAAATAGTACACCTTTAAATAGTATAATAATGAAGAGATGGGTAGGATTTAACATTGAATCTTACTTGAAGACAGGGCAGAATCAGACTGTACATAATTAACCTCAGTTTAACAATCAGGAAGATTTGCCCAGAATCTCTTCTCATTTTCACTGATGCTGCCTGCTATTTCCATTATTTATTTCAATAACCAACATAATTCATATATTCAACTTTCCTGCTACCCATTTTCCTCATCATTAACCTACAGGCTTATACTCTCTGCATGTTTCTGAGAGACAAATTATTGCTGGACTAGATACTAATCTCTTAAGCCCAGGACCTCAATGTTCTGAAAGAAATAACAAGCAAGTGTAAGAATTAGCATCGCAAAACACATTTGCTATTATCTATTTGATGAACCAGAAGGTCACAAAGGAAATGTGGTACCTCATATACAAGAACACTAAGGTCAAAATAGTTTTAAGGTGGCGAAGAAGCCTGAGTGAACTAACTGAACTGCAGCTCCATGACTTTGCATCTCAGCTAGAAGTCATAATCAACATGGTCTGTCCAAACATGTGCTGTACTCCGACATTTTCAAACTGGCCTTCCTTACAAAGTTACCCCAGCCCAGTTTGCATATAGATTACCTTCTTATACTAAAGCATTCAAAATTGAACTGTATTTCAGGGGACAATGTACTGGCAATAAATCAGTTCTTTTATATGTAAAATATGGCTCTAGAGAATCTTTTTGGCTTTTTCATCATTAGAGGATTTTAGCAGGATTGTGTATAAAAACTTGTGTTTCTCAACAGAGTTTTTTGTAGCAGGCAGTTCTTTATGGAATTTGTATTTACTGGGGTGTAACACCTACTGATGTTAGTGCTTCAAAGGAAAGGCAGAGTTTTTGGCTGTAAAGCAAGCATCTTAGTTGTAGGTTTGGACACAGCAGGAGATGTTTGGCAGCAAGAAAGTGAAGGAAGGATGCTGTATGTACAAAATTAAGTGAATCATCCAGACAGATACATTCATAACTGGAATTGCTACAAAACCAAATTTTGATTGGGTTTTCACTTTGTCTATAGATCAATATTTATTTTGTCTGATGCTGTGGAATCCAGAAGTCATGTATTTCCCATGTAAAAAAGCTTCAGAAACTAAACTGATTTCTTTCCTGAATTCTGCAGAAGGTTTATTTCATTCTTAGATATTTTTAGGAATTTAAGGTTATATATATTTTTGAACTGAAATTAATTGTCCTGCTTCAAGATATGCAAATTTTTCACTTCTAGAAATACATGTGTAAGTTTAAGCATTTAAAAATGTGACTTTTTTCTTCCTAGAACCATTTATATTTCCATTCAGCAACGTTTTTCTCTGGTATCTTCAATCTTCCGTCTCTGAGAATATTTCCAGAAATATCAGCAGATTCTTACAAAATGAATGTGTTTTGCAATATCACACCATAGGAAAGAGATAAATATAAGATAAAAACCCCTACAGTCCTAAAATCAAATTACCAAATCTTGAGTTTCCTTAGATTGGATATATTTTTCATCTTAAAGGAGGAAAAAAAATCTTGCCTTACTTTTGGCAATTGTGGTACACCTTAACCTCACATTGGATCTACCTCTAGTGCCTTACAGCAGCAGGTACAAAACAGGTACCCATGTACAAAACAGGAAGAGGAGAGAAGTCTGGTTGGGAACAAATTTTGTGGAGTATGCTAAGAAAAGTCTTGCAGATCCCCTGGATTAAGAATTGCTCTGAATACTCTCCGATTTCCAAAATCATTCCAATTTCATTCCCAATTTCAATATATGAGACAGTTGGACTGCATTTGTATTCCTTGTATTCTTGCAGATAGTCTAAAATGCCCCTAGGAGGATCAATTCTCTATCTCAGAAATATTTCATGCAGAGAGATACTATCCCATTTATTTACTTTCCAGATCATTCAAATGTGCAACATCAGAATTATCAACTCTGTGTGGACATAAAGGCTTTGAATTCATGCTTGGATGGTAACCACAGTCATTAACATGCTGTATGACTTGTCTGCAACAGTGGGATTATAGCAAAAAATCACTGATAAATGAAGTTAGGGTAGAATTCATTATCAGAAGATCCAGGAATAGAAAAGTTAGTGGATGATTTTAATAACAATAATAACAAAAAGTTATGCCCACAAAAGTTCCGGTTATAATGTCAATAAAAAAATCATCCACTCACAAGTTCTATGCTACTTCATTGTCATTTTCCTTCTAGGTATCATGCCCTGGATGACTGTTTCAAAGTGCTCTTTCTGTATGGAAAGGTCTGCTAAACTGTATGTGCAGCTGTCCCCTTTCCACTTAGGTTTTGTTAACTCTGGAGTTGCTCACAGGAGTTTTCACAGTACCAATTCATCACATGTTTGTGAGATAGGCCTACAAATACTCAGAAATAGCTTGGATGGATGTTAAAATCTAGTGGCTGGGTCTGCTTCCAAAGTACACATTTGGGCACACGAGTGTTTGGCTAACAAGTAAATGAAGATCATGTACACTTATCAGAAGACAAACATCTGGTGTCTTCTGACATTTGGTCTGTCAGGTGACAGACATTTGGTGTCATCAGAACAAATTTCATCTTGGTTAGATCTTCTCTTCTCTTCCTGATTTTAGCCTTTTATCAGCCCATCACAGTATAAAAGTAATGCTCCTATTCTTTCAAATTTTATTATTTAGCAAAAGCTTAAGATGAAATTGGAGCCTGGCCTCTTGGTTGGAGAATGCTCAAGGCAGGACTTACTTCATTCTCACCTAGCTAAGGTCATTTTAAGAGCCTTTTGTCTTAGTGTTTAGGAGATTTAGTCAATATACAGACAAATGAAAAAACAGGGGATTTTAATAACTTTTCCCTGACCTTCAAGAGGGATTTAGGATATCCAGTTGTCCCCAAAAAGTCAAATGAAGGCTCAGGGACAAATTCCAGCACAAAAGCAGGGACGTGTTGAGATTAGACCACTGTTGTCTCAGTGATATAAAAATTAAAGCCTATATGAAGGAAAGCCCTGTATTTTAAATAAAAAAATTTTAAAAAAAATGTTGAGAAAAGGTTTTGGGCTGATAAAATGAAACAGGCCTTCTCCAGACAACTGAATCCTCAACTATTGACTTTTCCAGAGCAAAAAATAGCCAGAAAATATATTTTCATTGGGTAGTTACAGGCACATACCTGCTTTTCAGCCCTTTGTGAGAGAAGGCTGGTGAGCTTTAAGGCAACTTCCTCAGTGGGAGACTGGCTTCTCTCACTCTCCAGGACCTCTGCCTAATGGAGGTTTCTTGTCTTCCTCTGGGGAGAGAATACCATCACTCCATTAGAAGTGAAGTCAAACAATTGACATAGGCTTGGCATTTTAGAGTGTGAGTAATCTTAATGGGTAAGGTTGCCACATGTGGGCTATTACTAGCTTTTCCTGAGGCAGTAACCCTATTGGATATGGGAAATTCTCTAGAAGTATGTTCTTCCCCTTTAATTGTAAAACAAACAGTGAATTAAACAGTTTCACGCTGTGTAGTGAAATTGTAGGAACTGTACTGTTAAATCATAAAAGTCTTACTTTCAGCAGGGAACAGGGTACAGTCATGGGCTGCTAGGAAACTGAACTGCTGGCAGATGAAGCTGCTGATGGGGCTCAGGAGCTGGACTCGCAGGAGCTCTGCATTAAGATTTTGTTGGAAGTGTGTGGGTGCTGGCTGAGCTTTGCTGGATCTTCTTCTGTAATGGTGATTTTAAAGTGACTTCAGGGACAAATAAGCAAGTAGTCCTACAGTATGAATTCTCACCATTATACACACTCTGCTTATAGAGAGTGTACATGTGAAGTACCTGCACGAGTTTAACCAGTAAATCTTTTTCTCCTCCTCTGAGGGAAGCTGCTCTGGAGCAGGGGAAGCAATGCAAGTCATGATACACAGCCCCTATTTGCTCCCTCTTCCCTTTATTCTTCTAATTTTTTCTTTTCTTTAGTAATGGTTAAATGGCATGTACCTTAAACACAGCACATTTATAGACCAGTGACCTTAAGAGCTTTCAATGACTACATTGTTTAATGTGAAGGAAAAGAATACCACAGATCAGTGGAAATGTCAGCAGTACTTTTAATGAATCAGGTTTGTTTTAATCGATAGCCAAGTCTTCTTTCCACTGCCCTGAGATTGTCATGCTTTGCAAAGAGATAATAGTAAATGTCATGCTCTGAAAAAGCAGTGACTTAGTTACTATAAATCAACAGAAGCATTGTTCTACTAGATGTGACATATGAGAGACAGAAGTTTTGCCTTTCCAAGAAATCACTGTTTCCATACCCCATGTAGAAATGGAGGCTGGGGAGTATTGCTCAGAGCCTTTTCCTTCTGTATCCAGATGGATCTCTTCAATATCCAAGTGAAAAGTGGGGAAATGCACACAGGATGCCACTGAATCTGAGTGGAGAACTACCTGAATTATTCTAACATTGAATTCTTTTTGTTTGTAGTCTGTAGAGTGAAGTTTGAAGTCTAGTTGAGAGTTTAGGTCACATAAGAGCTGAGAAATAAATGTGTTCCTTTTTTTACATTCAGGAAAAAAACAGAAATTGCAGAACCACACCACAGGGTTTTCAGGTATAGGCAGCTGAATGTTATCTCTGTGGGAAAACCTCTTTGCCTTTTCAGGGGGTTTTCTTGTGGTGGTGCTTTGTTTTTTGGTTCGTTTTCCTCCCTAGCCTTTACAAGAATGTCTGTAACTTGTTCTATATCTTATTTGCTTGTTCATTTGTTTGTTTGTTTTATAGGTCATTCTGTCATGCTTTTCTGGAGAATAGTTAGGAGTAAGAGCCTGTAAATTTTATAGCCAAGCAAAGAGATATCTGTCTTCATAAACTCCATCCATCTCTGGCCCTGCCAGTGATGCAAATGGGAGAAGTGGCCTGTCATCTAGTTCAACACAACAAGCAGTGACAAGAATTCATTACTTTAATGCCCAAAGCAGGCAAAAGTATGCTAAAGCATAAGATATATTACATTTATTCTGGACCTTGAGATTTGGGTTTTACATTTAGTTTCTCAACCTTGACTTTATACCTCTGCAATTTATGCAGTAGTGTGGAATTTTAACAGACAGCACCTGTCTAGGTTTGTGTTTCAGAAGCTTTATCAATTTTATAAACCCTCAGAGTGAGTTCCCCTCAATGCCATAATGTCCTGCTCTTTGTTTAACACCTTACAGACATGTTGCTCAACCAGCTGAGAAGTAGCAGACTGCTTGTTGTTGGCTTTCTGTCTCTGCTCCCACTAGTCACAACAACTCTTCTTCCATCTTCTCCTTCTGCTTAGGACACTGCTCCAGCAGAATTACCCCTTTCCTGCCAGTTTTATGCCTGAGACCTTTCTAGGAACACTTTACCTTCTTATATATTTCTGAAACTACCAACTTTTCTGCCTGGCAACTTATTCCTGAATTTACACCAGTGGTATTCAAGCCAAAAAAAAAAAAAAAAAAAAAAAATCCTATCAGGACTAAAAAATTACAGATGGAGGGGTGAAA